>JAOUZG010053093.1:3342834-3410187 GCA_026289955.1 Argiope argentata
ACACACACACACACACACACACACACACACACACACACATATATATATATATATATCCAAAGCCCTATCTTAATTTAGCCCATAGTAATATCATTCTAAAATATTCTCTTATTTCCTGATCCATTCCACTTGTTCTAATTAATTAATTCAGCAGAAGCTGTGTAAAATTGCTGAAACAGCTAAACGCCGATTACTTTCTCACACTCCGTGGGAGAGATGAAAATTGCTGACCTAAACAAAAAAACCTTTAAAAAGATCCCTGTGTTTCCCTTGCCTCTTATGCGTGAGACATGGAAATCCCCACTGAAATCTAATTTTATAAGCTCTATAAAAATAATTTTCCCTATCAAAGTCTTGGTATTTAAGACCAGGGATAATGTTTTCCCGCCACTTTTGTACATTTAACTTTCGTGAATTCTGAGTTGAGCACGTCGCTTTCGCTTGTAAATAATGCCTGCTCCCGTGATGGAATAAAAAGAACTTAAAAATTCAACCTCTTTTCTCCATGATTTCGGCCACGACTCTGCTATTTACTCTCAGCAAATTATTTAAATGTATATTGAAATGTATATTCATAAAGAGAAAATCTTAATAACAGTGATCTTTCTTCCATCAGTTTAAATCTGCAACAGATATTTTATTCTCAGAATGCATATCTGCACTTCGGCTTCTGTTGATAAGTAATCAGTTCTCTCCCTTTCTAATTAGTTTCAAGGAATCTGCATCGTTAACCTAAATGATAACATTAAACTGTGTTTCTGGGATATATTTCTTGAGAAAACATTATTGATAAGAAACCGAAACTGAATTAAAAAAAAACTTAATAAAGAAGCAAACCGCTAAGAAAGAGGTCCTTCTGAAAATGCTGAATTGTTGATGATTCCATCAGCTGTTTCACAAATTGTTTTAACTATCTTTGAATCAATTTTTCGAATGTCACGGAAACTAATCAGTTCGGTACTGACATAAATAATTGGAGTGAAGTTTGTTTACGTTTTTCAATTCAATAAATCAAAGGGCATATTCATAATTATCCCTCGCTGATTTACAAATTTTAATTTCGAGTATCAGATTAAGAGTAATGTACCGGGCTATATGGGCCAAGGAGAGCATTCGGAGTTATTTTTCCTTGAACCTTCTTTCATGCAACAAATTCCCAGGGATCCGGCCTAATATTTTAAAGAGAACAGGTCGAATAGCAAAAGCTCTCCTTTAGCAACCACTGACATTTCATCAAATTCTTCTCTGTGCATTAAAATCTGGCCTAGATAGCTTGCTGGTTAGGGCGTTGAATCCGCATCCCTTGAGTTGTGCACTCGAATCACGCCAGCCGGAGACTCTCCGTGTATATGGTGACTGGTCCATATATAAATCTGTGTGTAGCCACAAAGTCTCCCGATTCAGGACAATACGACTGGAAGTACTGGATGAGAGGCGATAGTTGTCTGATTCTGGTCTAAATTACGATCTGTGGATAGTTGTGAAAAAAGGGATGTTATGCATGAGTAGCTAAGAGGCACACTTGGCATTAGACGGCGCCGCTGAAACAAAAGACACTAAAATTTGGCTTGAAAGCGGAGACTTCGTTTGCACGCTCTGTCTGTGACAAAGCTGGTCAATTGATGATGACATTGGAACACTCTAATTCATACTTTCAAGCCTCTATTCGTTGACTGGAGTTTTTGAAAAAGTGCCCGTTTATATTTTAGAAATTTACAGGATGTTCGAGAAATCTTGAACAATTTGTAACATTATACAAAGCAAATCCTCTAAGGAATAAAACACACACACACACACTAGAAAGGCTAAAATAAACAGTATTTATTGCAGAATCCTTTGATTTCGCACGGTATGGCCAGACAATGTACAATTTTATTATTAGCATCTATCATCAGTACCAATTATTTGAGGAAAATAGATGGAACAACAGCAATCATGCGCTGCTTTAAATATTTCAAATTACTTTAATATTTCAAATATCGAATGTCAAGATTCAGCAGCAATGTCATTGATTTCAAAAATCGTGATATAACTGCTAAAAGCAATTTTCTCATTTAATCATCAGCAGGTGATACAAAGCACCATCTGTCGTATTCTGAGAAATAAACATAAATAAAAAACGCCGTTATTTATAATTTTTCTATAAAAAATTTTATTATGCGTCCAACAATTCTTGATTACCCTGTATTAAGGTAAATAGAAACTGAGGAATAAAAACAGTGTATCCCATTCATGATGGTAGATTTTTGCAAAATATAACCGATAAAGCAGTAAAGGATTTTTTTTTTGAAAATTTTAAAATTGAGTAAAATGGTTTTGTTGCTGATAATATGCTCTCCAAAATTGTGAAAAATGCATAAAAATCTGATTGATATTTAATTAAAAAATAATTAAAACTCTAATACTGCTTTCTTAATAAGCACGCATAAGATTAAGACAATTCTCTGCCGCGTTGCCAACAAGATGTCACCATTATATGGGCTCTAAGCCCCCCCCCCCGTTTTCCCCCCTAAGTTTTTTTTTTAAATCGAAAATTAAAGGCCATTTGAAATGATCAGATTTTCCACTTTTGAACTTTTTCTTTGGTATAAAATAATTATCTCGGATTTTAGTTTTTTTTTTTAAATAAATTATTGTGGCGCTTCTTATGTGTAAACAATTCTTGAAATTAACTGGACATGGGTCCAGTTAATAATAATTTAAAAAAAATTAGTATCTGCGGAACCTCCTTTGGTAACTTATACATAGAAAGTATCTGCTATTTCAATGCTGGTATAATTTATATGGATGAGAGAAAGGGATTATGATATTACCATGTTTCCATATTTTTGATAATAATAAAAACAATTTGAGTTTCATAACCAAAATGAAAATATTATTGTAAATTATATTCAAAGAAATATATTGGAAAGCAGATAAAAATTTTACAGTGACTGAATTACAATGCAGCTATTTGAATTTTAAAATGACAGAAAAATCTCGCTTGTGTTATAATATTTTTCGGCATGGCGAAGAAACGTCATCGTTTTGATTAATTTATAATTAACTGGAATTCTAATTAAAATTTCAAAAATAATCGACTCTAGGTGTATATTTCAACTTTTCAATTGGTAACTCGAGATGCTGATTTTCCCAATGGTATTTGGTAACTGAAGGTCCAATAATTTAATAAAAGGAAATGCGCGCGCACACACACATGCACATCTTTATTAATAGTGGAGGCAGAATGTGTTTGCCGGCTTTCTGGCATATGGGTAGCGCGTCTTCATCGTGCTCTGGGAGTCCCGGGTTCGGGCATGGTTGTTCTTCTGTGTGCTATGTCTGACTGTGCCCCCTTTAAAAATGAGCTGTGCAAGCAAATGTGGTGAGCGTGTATCTAAGTCGTACTCTTGGCCCAAGTTGACGCTGCTTCAAAAACAAGAGACACTCCTTTCGGCTTAAATCTACTGCTGTATCAGCAGGGGGCTTGTCCATGCCAAGTGCCATAAGTAACAACAAAAGAATATGGTTACCTATTATATTGATATAGAAAAATCAATCAGAAGCAATAATTGTAGCAAAAAATATTATTTGAGCTTTTAACATATTATCAAGCTTCTAAATATATAACTAAAGCCCACAACTTGAAACTTTTAAAAGCGATTAATTTATTATTTTTATTTATTTAATTTTTTTACTTCTTCAATTTGTCTCGTACTCCTTTCCACTGGCCTCCTCCTATACGCTGCTGAGCATTGCCGACAGTTGGTGAATCAGTGAGATCGCTTCTGTTTCGAAAACGAGTTTCTATTCTCAGCCTAGTGATGCTTGTTTATTTTTTCAAAAGAAATATGCCGGCTTTTGACAGCACATGACTCATCATTCAAAATTACTGTTTTCATTATCTTGTTTGGAAATTTCTAGATTTGGGATGAGCCATCGGGGTCGGCACGTGAAAACACAAAACCCAGCAGTTCAGATTTATTCAGTCATCATAAAGTCTAATGAGTGATCTTTTTGTTGATAGATGTCATCAGTTCATTCCCCCACCCCAAATTGTTGAAATCAACATCTCGAGAAAAAAATGGAAGTTTGCATTCCTCAGACTAGACATTATTCTTTAGTGGATAATTTACCAACTAGTGAAATACGTGTGATTATTACGTATTTCAGTTGTACGTGATTTGGTAATACTGTGATAAATCGCTTTGTACACGAAGCAAATCTCACCGTTCGAAATAAAAATGGTATCCTTACTTTGTGCAGCATAGTAAACACATTACGAACATGGCTGGGCTCCTAACATAAGCCTGTGGTGCTAGCTTCATAAGCCAGATAACATTTACGATATTGAAGCCAACTTTTGTATTATGGTCATGTTACTCGACTACTGGCTCTAGCGTCGCAGGTTTGTATCGCGACCTTCACTCGGTGCAAACCTTACTTTCTCATATACAACGCATAGAGAAGCTATCGTAATCGTGAAAAATGTTCGAATACGCCATTTTTAACGAATCCACGTTTTAGACCTCCTTAAGTTAAAAAAAAAACGTATTTTTTAGAAAAATGTGTATTTGCCTAACTGTCTTCCTTTTGACACAGATGACTCTTGCTAGATGAATGTGATTCTTTATGTTAGATGAATAAAATTTAGTACATGATTCAAATACCAAATGTGTAGATTCTTTTACGTTTTGAGGAAATTGACACAAAGGAAATATGTCTGTCCAGTTGTTTGAATATAAATTAACACAGTAACTGCAAATTGTAGAGAGCTAGATAGATAAGATTCGATCAAGTTATAGTTTCAATCGCATACGAAAATTCAGCCTAAAATACAACTTCATTTTGGGATACTGTTAACAGCATGACTAGAATTAATTGCCAAAAAAGTCACTAAGGTTTAGACTTAGAAATGTTAAATTCACGTCAGATATTAATATTTCTTAACTATTTTAAGCCTTTACCATGGAAGACGTTCTCCAGTACCACACATTTGGTAAGAATATAAGAGAAAGTACTGGAAAGACCACTTCTAAATATTTTTCTCTTAACGCTAAAACATAAACTGCTAGTCAAATGGAATTTAGTATACTATTTTATCTTTAATATCAAAATTCTGTTAAATTCTATCAAAGGGTTAACGCGCTTTCATCTATTCACTTTCATTTGTGAAAACGACGACTCGAGAATTTCAACAGCTTTGGTAAATGAGATTTCATGTCATTTTATGCATTCACATCAAAACTACAGTTTTTTGCCAAATATTATACCTAACCAAATAAAAGGAAGGTATACTCACCCCCTCTCCTCCTTACAATCCACAGATTGAAATAGGGCACCTTGTTGTTATATGAGAAAGCCGATGGGAGAACATTGCCGTGAATGCCTTTGAGAGATGCAGTAGATTCCAAAATTTAATTTTTTCCTAATTAATCAATATATTTCATTAATGAACTCATGTCCATGAAATTCTAAAACGAAGCATATTTTACAGGTTGTAACAAAAATCATTACTAAAACATTGAAGTTCTGTTAGGAGAACGTGGCAGAATAAATTTAAATAAACACGTTAGTTGAGTTTGAATTTTATCACATTGAAAATTGATCACTCTGTTGTAATAAAATTGTCGTTACCGAATCCTGAATAATCTCTGAAATTTATCTAATCATCGACCTTCATCTAAACAGCACATGGGAAATATTTTTTTCTTCTTAAGAGTACATACCGACAACGCCACTTCACTTGAAATATTTCACTTTTAGTTGTTGGGAAAACGCATGAAACAGCGGGCAGGTAGTATCTGTTGATGGTCACGATGAACAGCGTATTTTTTCGGGTCTGGCTGTAACGGTACAAAAATAAAATGTATTGCAAAGTAGGAGCAATGAAAATATGCGCTTCTCAAACATTTAGAATCCCCCGCCCCACCTCAGAAAAAAACTCCCTTTTCCTGCCTGCCTCAAAAAGAAGAATCTGTCGGAGAGCGATCAGTGCATTTGTGGTGGGAATGGCACGACGCTTCATTATGCCACGGAAGGAATCCTCACAATCTCTCGGCATTTGAAAAAGCCATCACCAAGCCGTGAACAAGAAGGGTCGAAAAAGAGACTCCAGCCTCTCAAGGGGAAACACACATACGCACAGGATAATTCAATTGATCAGTGTGAATAGGGATATTTTTTTGTCTCCCTAATCTAGCCTCAAGATCAAGAGTCATACTCACGAAGACTGAGGGGAAAAATGCATCACAGTTTCTTCACCTACATTTGCATTCATAAACATAAATCAAAGTTTTTCTTTGTCATCCTTTCCCAACTTATTTTTCATTCGATTTTTTATAACTGCATCCTCATCTATTACGTCTTAATGGCAAGTGAATAGAGAATGCGTGGGTTTTTTCATATGCACATTATTTTTCTAAACCAGCATGAAAAAGAACACAACTAACCTAAAAACAATTTATCTACAATGCGTAGATAAATTGGGACACAAATCAAGCCCCCGTTTCTTTAAAATCAAGTCAAGTCTATTTTGTTAATCGATCGGGATTGAAATAGCTACAACAGTATTATACGCATATTTTTTTTAAAACTTTTAATTAAATTGAAAACACAGTTGTCAGCAATTTCAACACACTGCACGTGCGTGAATTTTTAACACCAATTGGGGCAATCCAAATGCATGAATTTTCTATTCCAGTTAGGGTACCGCAACACAGATTAATTTTTTTAAATTTTCTTTATTATGTTTAATTTTTATTCAAAAGCACTTCAAAATGAGTCCGAAAAATCGATTAATAAACAATGTTTAATTTTAAATGTATCAAACTCTAAGAAAATAGACAGAATCGTTTGAAATAATCAGTTGAAGACATTTTAAATTTAACCTCATCAGCGTTAGATAAAACAAACTGAAGTGCTACCAATTTGGCGGTAGGGAAATGAAGATTTTTGGAAGGAAAGTAAGAAAAAGGTCGTTTTTACTACTTTCTTTTAAATTTTTCGGCTTCTTCTCTCTATAAGAACCTTCCAAGCGTCTTAACGAAAATATTTTTTTAAAAAAATTAGCCGAATTGGTAGAGCTATTTTTGAGTTTTGTGCTTAGCAACACATATGATTCCTTTTTATTTATATCGATATATCTTTTTTAATTTTTTAAAGTTGGAAATCCTTTCAAACTCTTTCATTTTATTATCATTTCTTATATGCTTGTATATTCTGTACATAGTTGTTTGTTTTCAACTGTAAATATTTTGATATTTAATAAAATTCCCATAACATGCTCATCAAACAGTTTAGTTACCAGAATGGTTGCGGATATGGAGGTATGAGATGGCGTTCTGTTCTCCAAAGAAACCAGCGGAGACTAAGTTCTTTTGACAATCAACAAACTAAACAACAACTAAAAAGATAGTTTTAGATTAACAAGGAAATTCGAAAATGAAATAAAGCTGCCATGATGCAAATAAATTACATCTACTAGTATATAAATAAATTAAAAAAATATTTTCTTTTTCCTTTAAAACAAAAGTTAATCTACTGTCTTTTAATCAATTTTTTTATATTTATTAATCATTTCCTTTTTTTAACAGGTGAATTTTTTCGTTATTTAGTAAGAAGAAGCTGCAATAGAATCTAGTTGCAGCATTATCTAAATGCGAATAAATAATGAACAGTTTTAATTAATAGAGAAAATGTATTAACTTTAACAAATTTTTTTAATTAATTTTTTTTAATTCTATAATTTTTTAATGTTTTTTTTTACCTTTTAAATTTTTTTCACCAAAAAATAATTATATGTTCATGAATGAGTTACATCAATAAATTACAATTCTGTAATTTTTCATAATGAAAATTATAAAAATTTCAATTTTTTAATAAATTGAATTTTTATCTACTAGCTGTGAAGCCTATAAACTTACGAAAAAAGTAAGATCTATTAAACCTTTTCTTCTCTGTTAAATTTTACATTCATTCCCTGAAATTAAAAATGCGATTCTTTGTAGACAAAAATCATATTTCAATATTCTTTCTCATAAATTTCCAACCCTCTTGCATTGGAAAAAGAAATGTTGATGATTTCTTGTGTTTTTCTGACATGTTTTTCTCACCCTCTTCCCCTCCGAAACGTCGTCATCATGACGTTGTTCCGATGACATAATAAGTTTTTAAAAAAGAAAAAATAAACCAGCTCCAGTTCAGTGGCGGCGAGTTTTGGCACGCTGCCAACATTTCTTCGGCCTTCAGCAACCTCCACTCCTTACAGCAAACAGAACGGCAGACGATTTCAACGTAGGCGCGCGTGTGATAACTTTTTGTCAACAAAGGATGTAGGTAAATAAAAGCGTTATTGGAACTGAGTGTTTATTGATGATGAGAATAGTTGGTTTTTGGCGCTTATGAAAGACGGTCACTGTTGCTACGTCTGGAAGGCTTTATTTCTTCACATCACATTTTAGAACATTCTTAAAGAATCTTTTTGAAGTACTCTTTTTTTTGTGTGAAAGATCTATTGCTGGCATTCATTATTTATTAAGAATAATGAAAAGTTCTAGTTACGTTTAAAAAAATGTAAATTTTATTCGAACATTTTAAAAGTAGTTATTTTTTTCTGCTTTCATCAGCGAGTTTTATTGTTCACTTTCGTGTTCTTTCATCGATTTCTGAATATACTTTCACCCATGTGCCTATGCATTATTTTCTAAATAATCTTTTTATCCATGAATTAGTCGAAGTACAGTTATTGTTGGCGTCAAATCGAAACTCTGAAAAGTATGATGGAAGAAGAACCCATAGCTTACTATGTGGAAGAAAATTTAACTCAGCCTTTGACTGTCAGCAGCAATAGCATTAACTACGATCCATCTGGTGCTTCAGATTCTCTTCTGTCAGCATTAAGAATTCGTGACCATCAAACCATGGGTAAGAAACGAATTGTTAAAAATTTGTTGGTGATGTTTTCCTCTTTTTTCATTTTCTTTCTCGGCTTCCAATCACTGTCCAATCTTCAGACAACTATGAATTCCGACAAAGGCATTGGAGTGGAATCCCAAGCTTTTATCTATGCAGCTTCAATGGTGTCGTCCATACTACTGCCAGAATTCCTCATCAAAACCATTGGGTGTAAAAGAACTATTGTATCCATGTTCTTGTGTAGCTTGCCTTATTTGATATCAAACTACAAACCAACTTTTGGATTTATCATGCCAAGTTCGATTTTGATGGGCATTGCAATCGGGCCTCTCAATACGGCAGGTGCCTTCTACGTGAATGAAATGTCGTTACGTTACTACAAAATAAGCATGTCCGAATCCATGGAAACGATTCTGGCCAGGTTCTTTGGACTTATGTCATTCTTTTTGGAGAACACTCAAATTTGGGGAAATTTGGTATCCTATTATATCTTACGTCCAGCTATGATTCCTCTGATGAATCATACGAACACTACATGCGGCATAGATTTTAAAAACGTAGATGGTAATGGCACCAACCCGAATCTTCAACCTCCCTCTGATGATAAAAGGCATATGCTAGTCAGTATGTATGTTCTGAGTGCTGTGATTGCTGCCAGCCTGATGGGACTATTTATGGACAAGCTGGAAAACGATATTGAAAGAGAAACATCAGAAGGCCAATGCAAGGCAGTTCTTTGGCGACTGTTAGCAGCGGCAAAGCACGCCATTCTGCCTGATCAAATACTTCTTCTACCATTAACAATATTGGTTGGCATGGAATTGGCATTCTACACTGGCGAAATTACTCAGGTAAGCACTTCTTAATTAAAATATTTGAAGCAGTTTGGGAATGAATGAAATGGTAAAATAATGAATTTAGTAATATTTGATAAAAATTAAAATTGACGCAAATTATAAATTATCTCCTGCTTCGCTTCAGGCAATTTATTGTTTTGTGGACATAAATGTTTGTAACTTTTTATATGAAATTCAATCCAGCATGCTTAGAGAATTTTTATAATGCAGTGGTTTATCTAGAATCAGCACAACAGTTTTTTTAGATCTCTCAAAATGTACGTATTGTTTTTCAATTCATATTCTTGGTTCGAATTATTTAATAGTAATATAATTGCAATCAACTCAAAAATGTATAACTGTAAAAATTTACTGTTTTTTTTAAAAGATCAATTTTATGTTGCATTTTTAAAATCTGAATATCTGAGCTA
The DNA here is from genome assembly GCA_026289955.1 of Argiope argentata. Lineage (NCBI taxonomy): Eukaryota > Metazoa > Arthropoda > Arachnida > Araneae > Araneidae > Argiope > Argiope argentata. The sequence goes on from JAOUZG010053093.1 coordinate 3,352,997, forward strand.
TCTCTATTCAAATACTTTTCTTTTGTCTCTGTTTATTTTTGTTTCCGAAAATATATAAATACTTTTTATATTTGTGCAATTTTTTAGACCGATTAAATGCTATTCTGTTTGCATATTATTTCATATGGAAGTTTTAGTACAAGCATAACAATATCATAGATATTGTTTATTGCTTATTTATTGTAGCTATTATTAGCGTCAAAAGAAAATTACTTTATTTTCTTAGCAGGTATATACACTCATGACCAAATTAAGATAAAAAAAACTTTTTCATAGTAATTCTAAATGATTACCAGTAAAATTTAAACAAATTATATTTTATATATTGTGAAGGAACACGGTAATACGATATTAACCTTTGTTGTGGGGAAAAATGCTGTTTAGTATTTGTTTCTGAGGAACTACTGAAATTAGACCGTTTAGGCATCTGGGATTTTTTGCCTGTAATTTTGTGAATATTGCATTAAAACAAAAAAAAAATTAACCTGTTTCCAGTAAGAATGAGTTCTCATAAACGCTTGGATGATTCCTTGAGATGGAGAGCTTTTGGTAAGCTTGAAGCTGGGCAGTCTCAAGCAGAGGTGGCTCGATGGTTGCAAGTGGCACTGAAAGTGTTATCGAGGTTGTGGAATCAATTCCAAACAAGTGGTGCTGTAACCAAGAAGGCCGTCACAGACAAACGACGCTTGACTATGATCGCTGTTTGACACTAAGCGTACGACAGCATAGGCTGACAACAACTCCTGAACTTGCTCGTGATCTTGCTGCTGCGCCTAGAATAAGAATTTCCAGATAACAATATACAGACGTCTAGTAAAGAGGGTCTTTATGTTCGGCGACCAGTTGAGTGCGTCCCTTCGACTGTATCCAACAGAAAAGCCTGGTAACTGTGGTGCCGAACACATCAGTGTTGGGCACATCAAGAATGGGGGCTTGTTCCTTTCAGTGATGAGTCGAGATTCACCACACAGAGTGACTCTCGTCGAATCTTCATCTGGAGAGAGCGTGGAGCTCGTTATCATCAATCCTACGTAAAAGAAATCAACTGATTTGGTGACGCAGGAATCCTTGTCTGGGGTGGCATAATGTTGGGCAGTCGTACACCATTTTTCGAGACATTTTTTCCCAACCAAACGAAATTAAATTTCGAACCGAATAAACATAATATTCATTCTTGCACTTTTTCAGTTATTACGTTTGCATGCTTCTGAAAGTGCATACCAAAACGCTCAAAATTTGACTGCTCTTTACAATATGCGTCTTAAATGTGTGTACTCGTATTCCGATATAAATTTAATGCAAAGAACCATATGCTGAATTTAAAGACCATATTTTCTATCTCAAAGGGCATTTTTGATTTGTCTGTGTCACAGACAAGTAGAAAGAAACTTTTCTGAACTGGACTTCTTGAACTCGGGGTGGTCTAAAAAGTGGAGAGTTCTTAAAATATAGATTCGGAATTTTTTGATGATTACAATATTTTCCCTATACTTCTTACGAGAAAATCAAAAGTAATAATTTAAAAGAGCGATTTTCAAATCGTATTACTTGCAGGAAAGTTCCGACAAGCTTTCATATTTCGATTCTACGACGCTTTAAGAGGTCTCGTTTGGAAGTTGGTAGAATTTAGTATTAAGTTCTAAAATTTCGGATATGAGACCGGGTTCTACTACGCAAAGCTAGTTTTTGTTAAACCTATTTGGGGTCAGTGACCTCCCGTTAATGCGGTGTAGCAGTTTGGAAAGAAGATGACGGGTTAGAGTCCTAGACCGGGAATGGCAAACCAATGGAACGCGACATAATATTTTGGGCATGACGTTGATCAAAACGGTTTGCATGTGACTTCATTTAATAAACTGAACGTGTTGCAAATCGATTGATTGAAAATTGAAAAATTTGAAATGCAACTGACTGATTTTCAGTCTAATTCAAAGTGGATTAAAAAATTATTGAAATTATTCGACTTTTTCAATAATTTTATTATTGAAAAAGTCGGAATTTATTGAAACGGAAAGATTTTTCAAGCAATATAAGTAAAAATGCCGAAAAGAATGCCATGCGACAAAATTTTGGAAACATGGAATTCGATTCCAGATGCATTTAACTGTTTGAAGAAGCTGGGTCATACTATTTTAACCACATTTTCATCTATCTATGCCTACGCGTCTTTATTTTCAGAGTTGAATAAACATTAAAGATTAGCTTAGGAACCATTTGGCAAATGACTCCAATTCAGCATGCATTCTACCAAGAGTAACATTTTCCATTCTATATTTGGCATCTAACCTGCAACGACAGAAGGCACACAAATGTTTTCTTAATTTGAACTGCACGTATAAGTAAAACATTTATAACTATACAGTGCAGAATTTATTTTTTCGTATTAATAAACATTTTTTAGTTGTTTGTATTTAATTTTATTATTTTCCCTATAAAAAGAAGTCAAAATTAGTTGATGGTACGTTTATTCATCATTAAACATTTCATTTAAAAAATTTGCTCGTTGATCCATAAAGGTTTTAATCTAAAGATCTTGCGTCTAAAGAACTATGTATAATATTTTTTTCTTTCAAAAATAGGATATTGGCTTAACAACATGCTAAAAAGTAAGAAATTGTTAAAAAATATTCTTGATCTAAAAGGTTTTATTGACTTCTGATGGATACCTTTTTTATTTAATTCCTTGAAATAAATTAATTGAGCCTTCTTTTATTTATTTTTCGATTTTGGGTTTAAAAGCAGTTTTTTGATCTGGAAAGAATTATAGAGTCAAACATTGCCTAAAGAATAAGCTGTCGAATATTCGTCATTTGCTAGATGGAAAGCCATCATTTAGAGAAACTAATTTCGTATTAAAAATGATTTGATGAGTTCGTTTACCGAGTTAGAATCGCAGGTTGTTTCTTGGTTTAGTTAATGTAGTTTATATTAACATCCCGTTTATGCGGAGCTACTTTGGGACATTTTTATATATTTTTTAAATCTAAAGGTAAAAAATTTGGGCCACATTTAAAATGAGATCGTTTTTGCGTCTCGTTTTGAAGAACAAACATCCGACGGGAGTCAACTCCCCCCCATCAGCATTTTTTGATTAGCAGCGGCTGCGCAAGCGATTTCGGAACGCCCGAGCGGGACCGTCTTTTGAAGTCACGTGGTTTTTTGAAGTTAGCGGGAAATTTTCTTCCTCTCTACCAGTTATGGCGTCAACTGGCATTCTCGGAATTTATATAGAGGTAATTCGTGGATATGCGTCAAGCGCGTTTCATCTGGAAAATGATAAATGCTGCTGAGCTCTGTGTATTTACAGCTTATGAAGTGAAACTCGATTTAATTGTTTCCTATTCATTTCTTTTTTCATTATCTAATGCTAGCTGATACACATGGGCATTGCTCTGGTTTGCTTACTGAAAATTGTTTCCATATCTTTTTAAATCGGTTAAAAATTAGCGCTTCACCTACTTGACACAGAAATTTTCTTAAAACATTATTTATACTTAAGAATTTGAGACAAAGAAGAAGAATTGAGAGTTAAATTTATCAACTTTTGGAAGCTATGTCATTGAGAGGCCGTGGGCAGTAAAGAAATTTTTTTAAAAATATGAATAATATTTTAAACATATACGACACCTAGTACAAGCTATTCTGATGTGAAATATTTTCAAAATTCCATTACGTTAAAGATTCTTTTATGTAAAATACCCCTATTAATTTCTTCCTGTCATCTAAACTGTATTTTTGATTAAAATGGGGAAATCAATTTCCCCAAATAATTGTAATGTTTCTTATTAACTAGAAACATTTTAAACAGTTTAAAATGATTCTTAAAAAACTGCAGAAACCTATTTTTCTAACAAGTTATAAATAATTTTTAAAAATGACATTAAAAAAAAACCACATAGCGAATAGAAATTTAATATGTGTTTACAACGTGAAATACGATGACTTAAACACTGAATTCAATCTCTAATTTCAAAGAAATCCATTAAGTTTTGAATCAATTTTTAACTATCACGTCCACAAAATAATTTTAAATGGAAGAAACAATTTATGACATTAATAAGGTAAAACAATTATTTTTTTCCTATTTCCAGTTGTTTTAAATTATTTTTATTGACCAAATCTGCTGCTTTGGTTGATTGCGCACTACTGCGCGTATTCAAAGGAGGCAATTCAATCCATTGCCAGGAAACTTCCACCCCTCTTAATGCACCGTAGTATTTGTGAGAATGACTTGAAGAAACTCGGATAGGTCGTTTAAGATTCTTTAGGGAACTAGAAATTAAAGCTTTAATTTTTTTAATTCATAGATTTCCTTTTGTATAAATTATTTTTTCTTTGAATTGAGGCTTAATTATTTTCTTTATTATTTTTCTCTTATTTCTTAAATTTAATGCGCCTTATTTAATAAAGATTGTACTGATATATTAGTGGATAACTGTGTCCATTCTGCACTTATACACTAAAAAAACACCTAAAACAATGCAGATAATAATATAATTATAATAAAGATTGAAAATATTTCTTCCAAATTTTGTTTTAAAGTCTCAATATTTTAAGAACTTTTTTAATTAAGATATACACTGAATTGACAAAAGTCATGGGATAGCAATATGCAAATATACAGATGGCAGCACGATGAGAATTAACAGACTTTGAACGTGGAATGTTAGTTGGAGCTAGACGCATGGGTCATTCCATTGCGGATATCGTTAGTGAATTCAACATTCCGAGATCCACAGTATCAAGAGTGTGCCGAGAGTATGAAATTTCAGGCATCATATCCCATCATGGGCAGCGCAGTGGGCGACCACCTGCACTTAACGACCGAGACCGCCGACGTCTGCGTAGAATGGCCAATGTTAATAGACACGCAACACTTCGTCAAATAACTGCAGGAATAAATGTGGGACATACGAGGGACGTGTACGATAGGACTGTGCGGCGAAATTTGTCTTCCTTGGGCTATGACGGCAAAAGACCGACTCGAGTGCCTTTACTGACAGCACGACATCGCCTGCAGCGACTCTCCTGGGCTCATGAGCATATCGACTGGTCCCTAGACCAGTGGAAAACCGTGGCGTGGTCAGATGAGTCCCGATTTCAGTTGTTACGAGCTGATGGTAGAGTTCGAGTGTGGCGCAGACCCCACGAAGGCATGGACCCAAACTGTCAGCAAGGCACTGTTCAAGCAGGTGGTGGCTGCATAATGGTGTGGGCTGTTTTTACATGGCATGGACTCGGTTCTCTGGGGCAACTGAACCGATTATTGACTGGAAATGGTTATGTTCAGCTGCTTGCAGATCATTTGCAGCCATTCATGGACTTCACGTACCCACACAACGATGGGATTTTTATGGATGACAATGCGCCATGTCACCGGGCCAGAACTGTTCGCGATTGGTTTGAAGAACATTCCGGACAATTCCAGCGCATGATCTGGCCACCTAGATCGCCCGATATGACTCCCATCGAGCATTTATGCCGTTCGCGCCCAAACTCCTGCACCATCCACATTTTCACAATTATGTACGTCTATACAGACAGCATGGCTCAATATTCCTGCAGAGGACTTGTGGACTCTATGACACGTCGAGTTGTTGCACTTCGCCGGGCAAAAGGAGAACCGACACGATATTAACAGTCATCCCATGACTTTTGTCACTTGAGTGTATTGTGTAATATTTTTATGACGTTGTTTCTTATTCTGAAAGGCATTTAATATTGAGGGGATATCAGAGCAGTTTCTGTATTATTACGGAATTTTTAAGGGAGCATTTGTAAAGTATTTTATTGCCGCCTTTTCACGTTATTACAAAAAGCTCATAAATATCGCATTTAATTTTCTCGTTTGAAAGACGAAAAAGGTAAACACAACATAGGATGTTGGATGGCAAAATACATAACGAGTGTCACATTTCAAAGCTCAGTGAAATTTTTCGTATGGCTTTGAAATGACAAAAATTAATTCTATTAATTTCAGTGTAAAAGACAGAAAATGTATCTGGTAGTTCTATATAGGATAATTAGCTAAATTAATTAGAATAAAAATATGTTCCCTCTTTTTTTAAAACTAACAATGATTGTTTCTCAAAAATAAATATGTAGAATTCGAAAAAAGAAAAAAAAGGGGGGGAAAGGCGAAGACTTCTAACTCCATTTATTTATTATACCTGTTGACTATCAAATTTTTAAATTGCTACCTTTTCCAGAAACGTATAAACAATGCTAATGACCAAGAAAAATGATACATGGCTGTTCCGGTTTTTAAAAATTTTATTAAAAAGGTTTCTTTTACACAATAGTTTCGCCTCCTTTGTAAAAGATAAATGTATATAATTTGGTATTTGAAATTCCACAATTTTCTTGAATTTTATCGTTTTTATTACTTTTATGTTTAAATGCTTATACTTTTACTATTTTTTATGAAAGCTGCATTAAAGCAGCTAATTCTAAAATGAATCGCATTTCTTTTGTTTGCTGCTTGCGGAATTAAATCCCTGCAAATCGTAAGAAAAGTACGGCGAGGTGTTAAAAAACAAATATGTTTACTTTTTGCCAGACAAAATGTAAATGCTAATTTATGTGACGAAAAAACTTTTCGTCATATAAATTAACATTTCTATCATTCGACTGCCTGTTTCCCCTAAGATAGCAAGGAAAAGTGAAAGTTAATAATATATTACTAATTATAATAATATTTTCTGTTCTGAAAACAAAGAGCGAGACAAACTCCTGAACTGAACTGTAAACTGTGATGTATAATATTTCACGCATTATCTTTTCTCACTCGAGATAGTCTACTATCAGTCTTGCTCCCAGATACCTTTACAACATACATACAAAAAGGAAAATGTATGCATGAAACTTTTTTTTATCAGCATCTCTACCAGTGATAATGGGTAGTATTTTATTTCGGGTAATCATCTGAGAGTATTGTCGCATTTTTTTAACACAGTGTTTGAGGGAAATTGTGTAAGTGGCACATTAGTTTTTAGTTTGTGAAAGTCCTTCAAAAATTTTACGCCTTTTTATTTTCTTTTGAATTGTTCTGCTTGAATGCATGACTGCCGTATTCTTATTCAATTCTTTTAAAAAGCTGAAACGAAATATCTAAGTCAAGAAAATGCAAAGACATGATGTAGATGAAATTTTTATAATTTTTCGTAAGAAAATTGCATTGTGAAGAACATCTATCTATCCATTGCGTCATAGTTGCATTGTTGCAAGAATACATGCGGAGATTCGATGATTTGGCAGTTAAGAACTGTTTTTTAAAGATACGTTCTCTTGTGACATCGCTCTTCATTCGAATTCGCCTTTGAACGTGTATTATAATGGATCCAGTGATCTCACGGGAACGGCAGTTATCCAATGTCGTTGGTGGATGTGATTCCATTGAAGCTCTTGAATCTAACGAGGGTTCTTCATGCTGTGAAGCAACAGGATCGGAACCTATGAGCCGCGGCAGGATTTTAAAAAACCTTTTTGTCCTCAGTTTCTGCTATTGCCTCTTCTATACCGGATTTTGGGCACTAACCAATCTTCAAAGCACCATGAATGCTGTGGCTGGAATGGGACCAGATTCACAAGCTGTCATTTATGGGTTTTCAATGACATCTTCATTGTTCCTCCCTGAATTGGTGATCGACAGGTTTGGATGTAAAAAAGTTTTGATTTCTTGCACTATCTTGTGTCTACCATATACGATAGCCAATGTCCATTTGCGATGGGACAGCTTGCTGGCCGCCTCTACTCTGTTCGGTTTAGCAAGTGGGCCCTTTAATGCTGCTCTGACTGTCTACATTGATGAAATTGCTTTGCGTTTCGAAAAAACAGTTACTGGAAATGTCGAGTTCATCATGTCCTGCTTTTTCGGTTTTTACACCTTCTTCATGGAGAATACTCAAGTCTGGGGTAACACTGTGTCGTCTCTGGTGTTGAAGCCAGAAACGAAAATTCCAGAAAATATTTCCCATCCAGAGAAATGTGGTGCGAATTTTGAAGCTGAATCAAACTTAACGAATGCGAACCTTATTCCTCCCACAGATGAAGAACGGTTTATACTAATCGGAATCTTTGTGGGAATGGGACTTTTGGCGCTGGTTTTGTTCATACTCTTTTTGGACCCCTTAAATGGAGATGTCAAAAGAAACGGATGCAAAGCTATTGCATCTCGGTTTGTCGTATCTCTGAAGCATTATAAGACTCCACACCAGCTTTTACTTATACCAATCACTGTTCTCATTGGAATAGAAAGTGCACTTTATTCAAATGAGTTTACAGAGGTAAGATATAATTTTTCTTGCTTATAAGTGCAGTTGGCTGTTTTTAACATTATGTTGCTTAAAACAGAATGAACACTAGTTGTATGTCAGCAATGTGCCGTGTATGAGCCAAAAATTTGTTCTACAGGTTCGAGAGGGCAGTTACTTTGGCGCATAATTACTCCTTGCGTAGTATGTGCCCATTAAAGAAAGGTTTTAAATTAGAATTTTTTATTAAAAATTAGTTACCAGTGGAACAGTAAAATTATAACCATGTTATATATATTTCTTGGGCCTGTATTATATTATAATTGCGAGTAAGATTCATTTCTCGTTCTTGAATTTTGTCCTGAAAAACAGTTTAAAGTTTTGTATTATCTAGAGCAATTCTCAGTTAGAAGCAGGCATTTAATATAAGAAAATGTACAGTTTTCACATATTTGGAATAGTTTATCATATACAAGAGGTAACATTAAATCTAGGAAGGCAGTACGCTTCGTCCCATCAATAATATTTTTTATATTATGTAGATTAACAAATAACGATTTAACTAATGATGTCATGTAATCTACATATGTATTTTTGTTATTAATAATAGGTTTTTCATATCAAATGGAAGAAAACAAGATGTTTGCAAAAAAATAGTAATCTACAAATAAGGATTTTAACACGTTTTAATAAGAATCTGAGGGTGTTTGAGATGGGGAAAGTGATTTATCTCAAATCATCCATCAGTGATTTTTCAAGAAATATGTGTATTTTAATTTAAGAAGTATGTGTATTATTATCCATTACATGATTCTGAATATCAAGATTAAAGATTTAATAGTTGGCAGCATTTTGACCAATTACGATGAAGTTCCGAAGTTAGAAATCGCATATCGCCATGCTTTAAACTTCGATTGAATTTATTTATTTTAAAAATAAGAAGAAAAATTAAATTATTGATTTTTTTACATCTTGCGATTTTATTGCCAATGGTAGGACTTGATTTTCTCGGTATGTTGTAGATTCAAACGAAGCAAATTTTCGTAATTTTTCCATTTACAGGCATTTCTATTCTTAATTATTTTATAATCTGATGCATGAAACGTTTTCATCGCTCATTCAAATTCACTTATTTATTTTATTATTATAGTTAATTAAATTTTTATTTTATTTAAAAGTACAATTTTTTTAAAATACTTCTTGGATTATGACACATGCAAAGTTTAAGTTCTGTTCTTTTGTGTTCAAGAATATGTTTCAATTTAGGTATTGAATCTCTTATAATATTCGTTTTTGTTCAGAAATTTAGACTTAGAGGGCACTTTCTGATAATTAGAGAGATGCATGAATGGAAGAGAAGATTATAGGTGCAAGAATCCTAAAGATAGTACAGTTTACGTATCCTCCCCCCCCCAAAAAAAAAAAAACCCAACCGAAGTTATTTTAATACTGTTCTTATATTTTAGAACTGTGGAACTAATACTGTTATGAAAATGAAATAAAATTTTGAATTCCCCAAACTTTTTATTATATAAATCTTTTATTTCCCAAGTTACCACAATTTTTAGCATTATTAATGAAAACCTCTCTGCGAAAGGGTAGTCTCGAAAAGAAGAGGAGGAGAAGGGTTAAGTTTGATTATATTAACGTTCCGTTTTTAAAGCAACATTAGGGCAATGCAATCATTTTTATATTAAATGTAAAGTATTTTTTAGTGTATTTATTAAGTTGTTGCAATACAAGCAATAGCGTATTAGTCTTAAAATTTGTTTAGTTAAGTAGTTTTCGATTTAGCTACATCTATCTATTAACTACATTTATTTAGCGGTATGTGATTTGCATTTGGTTATTTTTAATTTGGAACATTATCAGTGGAACATATTTATCAAAAAATCCTTCTATTGTCTTTCTGAGGTGAAAAATGTGATATCAGAATTTTTGAGTGATCAACCAATGTGTATCTGGCATTGATAAACTCTTAATCTGAAATGAACAAATGAAATTCTTTCAATGCATATTTACCACAATGAAAAATTGCTCTTATTTTATCACATCATTACGAAAGATGATAAAAACATCAGGGTCAACATTTTTTCCACATTTAAGATTGATTTTTGTCTTAATATTTCTCAGATATTCGAATGATTTGCTGAATCGTTTACAGAGACAACTCACAGAATTCTCAATAATCAAAATAATACTCTTGAATTCTTGAAGAATTTATGCTTTTTTCCCAAGCTGAATTTTACATATTTGTAATTATATTGGTCGATTCTTAGATTTTAAAATTTCCACCATGAATGAAGTAGGGAAGAATGTTATGTTGTCAGACGTCTCAGCTATTTGTTTGAATCAAAATATTTCAACAAATGACAATGTTGAATATCAGGATTTATTTGAGAAGAAAGAACGGAAGAAAATTCAAAGAAAATCACTTCAGAATCTGATTGTCTTTAGTTTGTGTTATTTCCTCGCCTACACTGGATTCTGGGCGCTGTCTAACCTTCAAAGCACTATGAATGCTGCCGGAGGATTGGGAGATTATTCCCAGGCAGTGATTTACATCTTCTCCATGCTATCTTCGCTGTTTTTGCCGACAGTTCTTATAGATAAGTTCGGCTGCAAAAACATTCTGTTTTTTGGTACCGTGGTTTGCTGCTTTAGTATAGGTTCCAACATGTGTTTGAGATGGGATTTGATGATGACCGCTGCTGTCACCTTTGGAATGATCAATGGACCTTTCATTGCGTCACAGACTTTCTATATAAATGAAATGGCTACTCGATTTCAGTCGACTCTTAATGAAAACTTGGAATTCATCATGGCTGCCTTTTTCGGAGTGCTCACGTTCTTTTCTGAAAATACCCAGATTTGGGGAAATGTGATAGCGTATTATGTGCTTAGAAATAACAAGCCACCAGCTAGAAATGTCTCACTTTCTTTTGCCTGCGGTGAGGAGTTTTCTCCTTTGGATACAGACTTGAATGAAAATCTGGACCCCCCAACAGATCACCAGAGGCTACTTTTGGTTGGAATCTACTTGGCAATGAGCTTCTTGTCGGTCGTGATACTCGTTGTTTTTCTGGATCCCTTGAAGAACGATGTCAAAGCAGGAAACAGCTGGAGAACAGTTTGGGAAAGACTCATCGCTGCTTTTAAGCAATTGCGAAAGCCTCAGCAATTTTTAATGGTTCCGCTCAGTATATACATTGGAATGGAAGGTCCTTTTTACACTAACGAAATCACACAGGTTTGTTTGCGTTTATTTTCAAATTAAATACTTGGATATTTTGGGAAGATTTTTAACATCTTAATACTTAGGATTTAGATTCTATTTGCGGATCATCTCTCCTTAGTAACTTTGAAGCATATTATCACAGAAAAATCGTTTTCAGATATCTTTAAAATTCAAAACAATAGCGTTTCACCAATGCAATTTTATTAAAACTTTCTCGCACACTCTCCAATAAACTTGTCATTTCATTGCACTGACGTACGGCAGTTACGAAATATTATCTTTTGGCTTGAATTGAGCATTTTTGATAAATCACTGCGTAATCCTACCTTCTTTGGTGAATAATCCCTGTTCCCAAATGGAAACTGTGTTTTAGACTGAGTTTTCGCAACCGAATGAATCCAGAATCTGAAATCGAATATTATCTAATTCGTTATTTTCGTTCATTAATTATCGTGTGAACTTAAGTTCGAAAAGGCGGACTGGCGAATTTCCTTTGAACATATTTTTCACAGACTTTGATGGAAATTTAGTGTAAAGACCATGTAACAAAGTTCGATCGTGCACTCAAAACTTTTTTGAATTATCTGCGTCACAGTCAAACAGACGGACATTTCCAAAAAAATGTATTTGTCTGGTATGCTCTAAAACTTGGAAATTCGCCAAAATTCCGAATTTGAATATTTTGAAATGATTTTATTGTAATCATTTAAATTAATTTCTTTTTTCTACACTACGCATGGGAGAAAGTAATTATAATAATAAAAACAGGCGAACGAAATTTGTAACATTTTAATTCCGGGATAAGATACCGTATCTTTAAAAAAATTTTATTATTATTTTCCCGCATACGAAGTTTAGATAACGTTTTGTAGCTATCGAAAAACTCAAACTCGAAACTATGACGAATCTCAACATTTTAAGACTCCTTGACTTCGAAAAACACATTTTTGAAAAATGTGTATTTGTGTCAAAGATAATTTAAAAACCACTTAGAATTAGATGGATGAAGTTTGGTTCGTCTTTACACCAAATTTGTATAAATTTCTATCAAATTTTCAGTAAATTATATTTCGAAGAAATTTGTCTGTCCGCCATTTCGACTGTAAATTAATATAACTACAAAACGAAGAATTATTTGGATAAAATGTGGTAACAGATTTAATATCTATAGTGGAGATACTTATCAAGTTTTGAACGAAATTTCACAAGAGGGTGATCGTCTGTCCGTCTGTGTTTACAGAAACCTTTGAATGCAATAATTTAAAAAGGCATTGATTTAAATATATAAAGTATGGTATGTGATATTGTGACTAAAATTGTCTATGTCATTTTTTTTTTTGCTTTATTATGTTCGGAAATCGTATATAAAAATTCAGTTTTCGGATACTATTGACTGCATGCCATGGATTATTCACCAAAAAACTCACCAGGGATCAATTCCATAGTTATGTCAGTGGTTAATATTTCGTGACTATTGTACGTTAGTGCCGTGATAGGCATTCTCTACCTTTGCTGTGCCCCTCACAATTTTTTTCGGTGTAGGAGATGTTGGAGAATATGCGATAAAATTTTGGGGACACCAATCCCTGTTTTTCTTTTCAGCTGTGTATGGTTTAAATAAATTCGGTGCTTACGTGTTAGATCGTCTTCGCCAAATGTCGCAAACGGTTTAGTAACTTATTGGCGACGGATTCAAATTTGGTGATAAACCGTCGACGCCAATGAAACCAATAAAAGGACGGACGGCCGTTAAGGTTTGAACAGGTTTTTAAATAATGGCGTTTTTTTTTGCCATAATTGGTTGTTTAGTAACTCTTTGGTGACGACTTCAAATTTGGCGATAAAGATGGACGGTCTAATACATAAGTACCTTAAATTCTTCTCATGAAAATGAGAGGAACTCCTCTCGTTTGTTTCGCTTGCCTGTCTATGCTCTATTTCTAAAATCATCGCAAGCTTCTTTTTGAAATGTATTGTTTCAGGAATCGGAGGCGGAAATCCGCTGATTTCTTGTTCTGGCTCAGTGATAGCGGCTCTGTTTTGTAATGACAATGTAGATGAACAATACATCATGTTCTTAAATTTAGCCGTGTAACGGGGGACTATGAATAATTCCGGCCCAAAGAGAGTGCGGAAAGGGGTAAAAAGCAACGTATAGCATTCTTGACTGTGCTATTTTACTTCTAAAAATCATCATTTGATGCTGGGAAAAATTATTTTCAATATTTGAGATATAAAGTTGACGGTCAGTTGTGTCGCAACTTTATTTACAAAGCAAGCATTTTTTTTAAACACAAATTTTTTTCGTTCTTTTTTATTATGTATTTGCATTTAATTTTTTTAAATCTTGAATTGAATTGAAATTTTATTTTAATTCATATTGAACATAAATTCGTCCTTAAAAAAATCTTTGTTCTTCACTTTGTTTTTCTAAATTCTCTCATCTTTTTTTTAAAATAATAATTGCAATTTTAGAAAAAATGACTGGAACAAAGATAAATATTCGATGACAACTGAACCAAAATAATCTGCAATTGATATTACATCGAAACTAACTAAACATAAAGGTGATGAAATATGTGAAATCGTCTATCTCGTTAAAAACATGAACAATTAAAGCTGCATTAATTTTCATGACAAAAAACTTAGTATATGGAAAAGGAGAAATTCACCGTGATGCTATTTCGGGCGGTAATATTTATAAAACAGAACTTAGACAGAAAATGCAAGTTTGGAACCTGACCCGTAATCTTTATAAAATAAAGTATTTGAGTGGATTTGTCCTCTTTTACGATAATCTTTTTCGTGCACTTTTGATTATCTTGCCTTACACCATATCTGTAAAATTTGAATTTTGTTATCGCTTTTATGCTTCCTTCTTTTTGTGTCAGATTTTTAAAATTTTCTAATCTTATAAGTTTTATAAGTTATCTCTGTTAATATACTAGTTTAAGAGGATGGTTGTCTTTATTAAGTACAGTTTTGAATTATTCACTTAAGATTATCCATTTTTTTCTACATAAGTATTCAAATATAATTACTTTATATATCTTTAAAAAATTCTTTCACACTAAATGCTCTATTTTTTGTAATTTGAAAATAATCTAAACAACTTAATTTTTTTATATTTCCTTTTATTTTTTTATTTACTATCTTATATAAAATTTATTTGGAACCAAAGTGTAAATATTTTTTTAAATTCCAATTACGTGTTATTTTTATTTATTTATCTATTTGCATTTTTTTGCAATTGCACAAAAATTTTATAAGAATTTTATTTTTCTGAATTAAAATATACTTTTAACTATCTTACTCAAAGCCTAGGCATTCCTATTTTCTTTTGACTTATAACCAAAATCTTTATTACCAATTTTAGTTCATTTCTTCAAAAATTAAGACGCTTAAAACATTTTTGGCAACCTCCATTTGTTTCCTATTTATAAAAAGGGAATTCAGCACTGATTTTTCACTTGCATCCACATTTTCGAAATTTGGCACACTTGTGCGCTCCTGAATAATATTACACTATTTAAATACTTTCAGAATTTAATTTCAGTTCACCATTTAATAAAATTTTAATTACAAGCTTGCTGCTCTGATTAAAAACAATAAATGAAGTATTAAATTCGAGAAAAAATATTTTAAGATACCAAAATATTTATCACGCAGATTATAAATTTAATATTATAAACTAGAAAACAAATTAAAAAAACGAAAAATTTACTGCTAAGTACATTAATAAAATATTTTTTTTAATTTGTTTTATTTTAAAATTTGTTTTATTTTATTAGTTTGTATTTATTCGATGTGTTCTTCGTGATAAAACGAACATGGTGATGTGAAAAGTAAATAAAATTTTTTTTCAATCCTAAATTCACATTAGTGGGTGTTGTCAAAATTATTTATTGTTACCAGTTGGATAAGCATATGCTGACCTGTCTTCATTTAATGCATTATTATCTAACAAGGTGTGAATTACTATTGCCAAACTGCAAAAATGCCTGCGATATTTATCCTTGATGCCAATTTACTCAAATGTGTATGAAATTATGAACGATGGAAACACGATTTTGCTTTTTTGTACATCAAAAACGGTTCGTAATCAAGCGAAATGGCCTGCATTTGATATGGTTTGATAACATGCTTACGTCAGATATGATCGAAGGAAACCCTTTCTTTGCGTGTTGGCAAGCGCATCAGTCGTTTCATTTTACCGCACGCCGCCAGAAGCGCGCCATTTCAAGGCTGTTTTTACCTCTCCATTGTAGATTCTGCACAATGCCGTCTGAGCCCAGTAACATTGCGAGTTTCCGCTAATGAACTCGCTTCATTTTTTCCCCAGCCGTTAAAAAGAAATCTATCATTTCTCAAAATCATTTTCTGAATGTGGCAGCAAAACATTTGAGTAACAATTCTAGGCGTGTAAAAGATTTGATATGAAATTTTAACTGTTTTATTTACCTGATCTCACAATGGACGGAACTGGGCTTAATGTTTTACTCGCTGATGTTGTGGAAGTTGACTTAGGACAAAACCCATCTATAAATAAAAATGAAAAAACGTCTGTACAACCAGATGGAGCTATCGATTCTAAAGCACTGCGTTGGAGATCGCTACGGAATTTGTTTATTTTCAATACATGCTATGTGCTTACTTACACTGGATTTTGGGCGCTGTCAAATTTACAAAGCACCATGAATGCCGCTGGTGGATTAGGAGATTATTCTCAGGCCGTAATTTACATTTTTTCAATGATATCTTCGCTGTTCCTACCAAAGCTTTTGATAGACAAGTTCGGTTGCAAGAACACTCTCGTGGTGGGCACGATCATTTGCTGCTTCAGTATAGCGTCCAACATGATCCTCCGGTGGGACTTGATGATGACCGCAGCTGTTGCTTTCGGACTCATAAACGGACCCTTCGCCTCTGCCCAAACTTTTTACATCGATGAAATGGCAACACGGTTTCAGTCGACCATTACCGAGAATATGGAATTTATCATGGCCACCTTTTTCGGGATGTTCATGTTTTTTTCAGAAAGTACCCAAATCTGGGGAAATGTGATATCTTACTACGCACTGATGAATAAGAATCAAGTGGATGTGAATTTTTCTTCTTCTGAATGTGGTGCTGATTTTTTCCCTTCCAACAACGATTCGAATACGAATCTCGACCCGCCAACAGAAAATCAGAGACTGGTCCTGGTGGGTGCCTACCTAGCGATGGGATTGCTGTCCACCCTGATTATGATCTTGTTCATGGATCCGTTGAAAAATGACCTGAAGGAAACGAACGGCTGCCGGGCAGTTTTAGAGCGATTTGCTTCGGCCTTCAAGCAATTGCTGAAACCTCACCAATATTTGCTGGTTCCTCTAAGTGTTTACATTGGGATGGAAGGCCCGTTCTATGGAAATGAATTCACCCAGGTATGCTTGCACCCCACTTAAGACTATATTACTTAGTAAAAATAAAGACACGTAGTTACTTAAATACAAATAAATATAGTTTTATGATAATTCTTTTAAAATTAGGTATTCTGATTCTGCTTCTAAAGTTCTGAACTCTCTATGTATGTTTCGAAAATCCCGAGCTTTTAGTCTCTTTGTGTATCTAGATTTGTTTATACTATCACTGAGGACATTTATAAAAGGGTTTATGCATTTTCTAACGATGTTATATCTAAATGGTTTTATGCTTTAAATTTTTAATGCAATTTAAACTTAATTATTATTGTTGTTGTTGTTGTTCGAACATAATACTTGCGTATTTTTACGATTCTGCGCACAGCTGGAATAAAAAAGGAATGCAAATATCTTGTATAAAAAGTAACTCAGCATTGTAAAAAGATAACTCTGAGAGCTCGGAAATTTGTTGAACCGGTACCGACCTATTTCAGAAAAGGAAGAAAACAATATTAATAGCCAATTCACTTTGGCTTTTTTTCTTTGAAACTCGATTCCACCAAACGTTCACCACATATTGGATGTGGTACATGCAGGTTGCATTGCTGGAGAAGAGTATCTAATCAGATGTCATAATCGTCATCTGACCATGGTTTAAATTAAAAAACTTCCTCCCCAAAAAGCTTTCGTGTTACATCAAAATAATTGTTAATATAATTAAATTTAATATTGATAATTTATTAGGATAGAGATTCCTGACCCTTTAACCCCAATCGATGAAAATATGTCATTGTTATAAAATATTAAAGGCATGTTTTGCGGAAAACACTATTATATCATATATATTACCCTACGAAGATATTAATATTATATTACATTATAAGATTCTTCTAAGGGTAAACTGTCTCTATAAGCATTATATGTAATTTGTAATTAAAAATTGTAACAATATGTCAAAAATAGTCTTTGCGGGCACTTCTGATTTGATCTGTGGTTTAAATAATCTAAATTGAGTCTAATGTTATTATTCAGACACTAATAATTTTACGTATATTTTCTGTTATAGCTACATTCTTTTGAGATATTCTATGATGTTCAGTTTTAAAAAGCGACATTTACGCGCTAATATTTTGTCTCCCACGCGATCCTGAAAACAAACGATTTAGGATCTAATACACTCATTTTCTACCCTTTACCTTTTTGCCTTTGGTGTGTGTACCTATCACCTAAATGCAAAATTTTTCTAACCTAAACAAGCTAACTTGACTCTTCGAAAAAATCTATGCTAACCGTCTCACATTAGAATGACTTGCTTCTTGTGTCTATAGATCTTAGGGTTATTCTCTATTGTTGTTGTTATTGCGTAGGGCACTTCACAAGTCGTCTGATGAACTGTCAGCGATTTCAGATGAGTTCGAAGCCCTGAGTACCCGAGCACAGAAGTCTGATTTCCAGCTCATACGAAGACGACACACACACATTTGTTTGCATAACCCCTTTTACAGGGTGGGGGACGGGAAGGAGTTGCTCTGTCACACATCTTACAGATAGAACACAGGGTGAAAACAACCATGCCATAACCAGGACTCTAATCCAGGACAGATTAAGGGAAGGGCGCGCTTCATCAACGTAATGTCACCAGCTTATTCTCTATTAGAATTTTTTAAGGGTTACATTCATTTGATTTTAACTATGAAACTGACATCAGACTTTGGTTTTCAAAACATAAAGGGAAAGTTGACGAATAGATTAACTTTTTTTTGTATGCCATACATAAGTTCATATTTTTTCATTTTGATTTTTAATTCAACTTCAATTTTAAATAATGAAAAAGAGAAAAACCTACCGATTTAATCAGAAACAGGGCAGAATATTCAATTTTATATATAATGGAAAAAATGCGTACAAAAAGTTTAATTGATTTTATCAATTATCCTTTCGTATTGTTCTATTGGAATAAAAGGTGCAGTATTTAAAACTAATAGTGAACATTAATATTGATAGCATGTGAATTATGTGTATTGCTTATTTCGATTGTACTAAATATCGTACTTCAGAACATATTTGAAATTATTTAAATAGTTTTTTTCATTCGAAAAAACAGTAATTAAAACAAACAGATATTAAGAATTATTTTTTGAAATGAATGTGGTAGGTATATTACATATTTAAATTTATATTATCCAGTGCAAATACAAGCTTCTTATCTTATTTGAGATACTTTCCATCGCAGGATTCGCGATTTCACTTTTTCATTCAACAGTCCATTAAATGCAGAGTTCACCATCCCTGGTCGATTTATTAGATGAGAAGAAACGAGAGCAGGAAATTGCTAAGATCGTTCGATTTCTTCCGTTTTTATTCTGAAGCTCATTTACTATTCGCACATTTTTTTTCAGAAAAATGCCCGTATTTTAAAAATGCATGACTTTAAAGCTGTTTTGAAGAAATTGTACTTACTTTGAAATTGCACTGCATTTAAAATGAAAAAAAAGCAACATTTAGTTATTCATTAAAATAATATTTGCTATAAAAACTAAGAGCTAATCTACAAAAGCAAAAGCGGAGAAAGTGGGGAAAAGAAATGTTGACACAATTTCAGGGCAAATAAGGAGTTGTGTTTATGAAAATTTGTTTCAGCATAGTATTCAATGTCGGCAAAATAATTCAAAATTTCAAAAATACCAGTATTATAGTTTTTGATCTCCATTTTCCCATTTTAATAATTTCCGTTTTTTTTTGGTATTATTCTTAATTTCATTTTAATTATATTCTATTACTTTTTTTTCTTTGAGATTCAAGAAAAGATACAATTCATGTGCAACTTCTTACATATAGTACTGTGTGGTGTAGTTCTACATTCTTCCGTAAGCAGTGATCTTTTTGAAGCTCTAAAATATATAAAAATAAAATAAAGAGTAAGAAAACGAAAATTCAAAATCACTCATTTTAAATAAATTGAAACAATAGTGTGACAGACAAATCGTCAAATCTTACGTTTCGAGAACACGAAGTAGCATTTCCCCCCCTCTGCATCATACCAACGTCGAAATTCAAATAATATCATCTCAGACAGATGAAGGGGAAAATTTTTTGAAATCAAATGTCTTGTTCTAAAAATTATTTTAATTTCAGTTTAATTATATTAATGCCCTGTTTTAAAGCAATTCTAGGGCTATATTGGAACAAATCTCGTCATCGTGAGCCGCGGTCAGATGACGAGGACGACGCTTGAACTGGCATCCCTTTCTCCAAGCTCAACGTACCATAGGCCTGCTCACACGTACGTTCTATTGCAGAATTAAATCTCGATACTGAAACCCATCGGCCCCGAAGCCGGAACTTTCCATCCCTGCAACCCTCTCTCTGAAAGTAGATTTTTATTACAAAGAATCATGAGCATCAGGATTTAAAGACAAATTATGTTTAAATGATACATCACCATGCGAAATGCAGTAGAATATGTTCAAGTATATTTTTTTAGGCGGAATAGTGTGCTTTATATCTTTGTCTCTGCTATCAAATTAACCTGTCTTGGAATATAAATCGTTCTGGGGAACAATAACAACAACCATTATTATTATTATTATTGTAATATAAAATTCTGCAACTGTATTTAGTAAATTTATCCAAGTTGCACTTCCGGCCATACATTCTTGCGTGATTCTGGCTTGCTCATGCGCTTTCTAACGTGGTGTTCAATTCCATCATGTCATACATCTTCTGTGGCGCAATAAAACATTTCACGTAAACAAGAAGGTGCTGAGAGTAGACGTGTATCTTATAGTGTCAGCAATATGAAACTTGTTCTTTTACATCAAATGGTGTGCAAATGTAAATAAAGTTAAATAATTTTATAATTATTTTTTAAAAAGTGTCGGCAAGTTTCACCTTCAAAATTCGTAAGATTAAGTGCAGATCAGAGGAATTAAACGAAAACGAGTTTTGATGTCACGAGCGATAACTTGTGATAGCCACTATGTATAAATCTGTGTATGTTATCGCACAATTGTAGTATTATTTATTTGGTGCTCTTTATCAAGCAACTGGGGGAGTGATTAAAATGTTTTTCAAGACCCATATTTTTCCTCTGAAAATTTATAAATTCCAATATCTATTGTCTCTCTATTATATAAATTTTTTCATGTAAACATTGCGTTTTTATTTGCTTTGGGACTGACACACCGCGAGTCACCCGATCCATAACATTTGAGGTTTGTCTTACCAGTATTGTCTGAAATATTTAATGAAAATTATTATTATGTTGTAGTAAATATTTAAATTGCACTTAACTGTGAAATAGTGTCAAAAAAAGGAAAAGGAAAACTTTACTTTGCAATATTATTTATTATTCCACTTTTAAAATGCCGTCTGTGGCGACACTAATAAAAAACTTATCGATTTGTTTACCTTTTTCGAGTAAGCATATTTTTCGTCTCTCGGCTAACAATCATTGGATCTACTAAGCAATACACGTGTCAACCTGCATTTTTTAAATAAATGTTATTGCATTTTAATGAAGCTTAAAGCATAATTCTCGATTTTTGATCAAGAAGATTAAGCGCTACATTTTGCATGTTGAGTTGTGGACTGGGCACAGCAATTGTTCATATAATGCCTCATTATTTATTAAAAATACCATTAACATTAAAAAGATTGCAATTTTCAGTGAGACTAGTTTTCATTAAGAATATTGATAAGCCACAATATGTTTATGTTTTTAGGTTAAGTTTCAAGTTTTAGTTTTGACAAAGGTGAAGTTTTCCAAAGTTTGATGATTAAAGATCAAAGCGCAATATTTTCACGTGATAAATATATTAGAAAGTATCCTTTAACGATTTTAAGAATTTTTTTTTACTTAATTTAAAATTTTAACATTTTATGTGTTAGTTCTTCATTTCTGCAGAAGGAAGTTAAAATTATGACGAGATTTCTTAAGAATTTTAACTACTAATTTTTAACTTATATTTTCTTTTCATATGAAGAATTGAGCTTTTTGTTTATGCCATTTTTAACACAGTTTTTTTCCTTTTATTTTTATTGTCTGGATCGAGGTTTACAATCTAGCAATAAATCCCACAAACCTGAGAACATGTATGATTCGAGAAACAACACCTAGTTGATGAACGAAGCCTCCTAGTCTTTAAATAAATTATAAATTTAAAATAACATTCGCTAAATTGCATTTTTTACATCTATTCTCGATTTTGAATTTTTCAGAGATCACATAAAAGTCACATTGTTACAGATATTTACTTATTCATTGATTCTGGTGCAGCATCACGGGATAGGAGATAAATTTATTTTGATAAGTTGGGGATATTAACGCAATCGTATGCATTATAACCCTGTTATATCTTAGAGACCTTCTGCTCATTTCGTATTCACTCTTCCTTCTCGGCAAATGCATTCGTCGGCACGAAGGCGCAATTCACCTCTTGTCTCCTGGCAGAAGTAAAACATTATGTATGTATATATATATATATATATATATATATATTAATTATAGCAATTCTTATTATTATTCGAAGGGTGGCAAATTATATGATACCAGTAATATAATAGCTCTTACTAATGGATGGTTCATCTATTAATTTGCATACTTCAAAGCTGGGATATTCGGGTTGGTAGGATGTTGGATTCGCATGTGTTGTGAGTTCGAATACTGTCGGCCGAAGACTCTACGTATATGCGGTGGTCGGTGAATGTATAAATATGTCGTTGCCACAAAGTTCTCAAAATCGAGACAATAACCAATGGGGTACTTTATCAGAGGTGATCGTTCTCTAATTCATGTCTAAATTACAATCTGTGAATGAAATGCATGAATGAAGTCCACCTCGTGAAGAGGACTGTGACGTGTGAGTAGCTAAATCGTACTCTTCTTGGCTTCTAATTGGCGCTACTGAAAGAAGAGATGCTAAAACTCTGTATAAAATCGCCGATTTTCTCTTCAGGCATGTCTATGACAAGTGCCATAAGTAACAACAGCATTTGCATACTTCAAACTTTGTCTTAGTCAAGAATCAATGAATTCTCAGTGAAAAATCTTTATAGAATTTGTTAAGAGTCATTTGGTGCTGTATTCTTACACTGGATTTGGGGCACTGTCTGATCTACACAGAATACATGCATATGATTACTACGTATTGGAGATTATTCCCAAGCGTAATTGTCACTTTTATTTGAGAATTCGCACCCGTAATGCGAAATACTTCCTATTATTATATCAGAATAATGCTTACGTTACAATAATTTCCCTTGCCTTCAGTATCCTCATATTTCATCGGAAGATTGTTGTTCTGTTGCGTCGGTTATTTCTCCCTGTTTTGACCGAATCTTTACTGTAGCTTTTTGATGTGACACAACATGCAACTCCGTAAGTTCTTTGATAATTCTGGCTATGTTCTTGCGCCTTCTAATCGATGTCGTTTTTATCCACCACTAGTCCCATACTCTTATCCAGATATAAAATTTCGTATTGATTAAGGCTTCACATTCCCTTGTTCAATCCCCTCGGTGTCGCGTCCGACAACGCTTTCCCGTTAAAACTTTTTCCCTGTCGATATGAGGGTTCTCTTCAAGCAGGCACTCAACGCAGATTGATACACACCAATGCAGTATGTCTTTACTACACCTCCTTGCTCCTCGTTCTGCAGACATCGAAACAAGCAAATTAATTTTTTTTTTACATTTTGTTTTGCTCGTCATGCGAAGCACTCTTTAGACGAGATTTGATTGTATATTTTTCAGCTCAGATTTTTTACATCAAAATGGTACCGCGCTTATGGTCTGTAATCATTGAGACCATAGAAATCATTATGGCGCTTTTGGGGAGGGGAATTTCTTTCTAATAAAATTGTTTCAGATAGCAATCTGATGAAATCCATTGATTTATGTTAATTGAAATCTATTTGCTCTAGGGCCAAGAGTACGACTTAGCTACTCTCACGCCACAACCCTTTTAAGGGGGAGGACTTCATTCATGCATATTCATACATTCATTTCAGATCGTAATTTAGATGAGGAACAAAGAACGATCACCTCTGGCCCAGTACCCCCAGTGGTATTACTCTCGACTTCGTGGACTTTGCGACCACGAACAGATTTAAAGAGCGCCAGCCGTCACACACTCGGTGAAGATAGCTAAATAGTGTAATAATGTTTGAGATTGCTAAACTTCGGTTTTTTATTTTTATTAAAGAAGTATAAATATTTAATTCAGTGTTTTTAAGGTTCTCATTTACATTTTTACATGTTTTGTAACTCGAATTATATATAAAAAATACAATTCGGAAACGGATATTACTTTTCTTCATTTTTGCAGTTCCTACTCTTCTGTGCAAATTTATTCAAGTTTTCAAGTGCGTCATCAGATCCACGATGTAAACGAAGCGTAGCAATGAGCTGCTTCAAGATTCTGAGTCATTTCAGATTCTCACCGCGAAAAAAATATAGTGTCCAAATTTTATTTTTGTTTAGCCACTTTTAGCGATCTTATTGATTTTCCTAGATGTTAAACTATCAATATAAAAATTTGCCCTTTATACGATGCATTTATTAAAATTTTGTTTTAATAAATGCATTTATTAAAATTTGCCTTTTATACGATAAAAAATATATGAAATTAATGGATTCGATATATTAATTGCTGCATGTGCTGTTAAAAAGAAAATGAGTGAAACTACCACTTCGCAGTTAATGTTTGAAGAATTTTTTTAAAATTTTAATATTGGCAAAACATTTGTGATTATTATTAGTCGAATATAGGCATTATTACTAATTGCAAATAAGACCAATTTTTAAAACTTTCTTTAAGATAAAATATTGTATAGAAATGAAATTGATATTATTAAAAAAGGTTAACATTTTAACTTATCCTTATTGCTTCTCCATATTTACTGGCAGCAGGTAGTTAAAATAAATATTTTTGTTATTTTTATGCACAGATTAATTTACTCCACCGAGTCTGAAAGTCGTAAATAGAACAAACACGAAAAGTCTTTTCCTAGTTATCAAAATTGTTTACATTTTTATGGCAAAAGGAAACGAATACAAATTAAGAGTTTGCTATACGGAATATTTATTATGGTGTAATGCAGATTTGAAACAAAACTCAAAATGTTTCAATGAAGCTTTATAATTGTCAAGTGAGAATACAATCTTTTAAAAATTTGATGACTCCAATTTTTTAAAGTAGTTTTGATAATATTTTGTACGCTGGTTTCAAATACGTAGGCAGTTTGTATTTATCGAATCTTTTCTCGAGACTCATTGTAGTTAAATTAAAGCTTAAAGGACCACATCTTCTTCAAACAGATGAAAGGAAGACGAAATAATGAGTATTAGTATTTGTTCTTATACATAAAATCTTGTGGTGAGTGAAAACGCAATATAGTAAAATAGTTTTGGTCCTGTAAAAGATCAAGTATCCTGATAATCAGTTGCTAATACATCCGCGCTTAAAAACGATTGTTTCCTGTTTAAGCAGAGGATAAAATATCCGTCCTTCTTGTCTTAATGGTTAGTAAATCCTGATAATATCGCTAGATAAATGAAGAGAATCTACTAAAAAGAAGAACATGGTTTTTTGATGGAAAAAAACCATTCGTGAATCTTTAATCGGGTTCGATTGAGTCCTCTTAGTATGACTTCGATGCATATGAAGCTAGGATTATTGAAAAAAAATGTTTCATATGAACTATTTCTCTGCATACACAGGACGAAAAAATGTTAGAAATAAGTTGGAAAACCTAGTATTTCCTTATAGTCCTTAAATCAGACCGCTCATAAATTCTACTCATTTAGAGCAAACGAAAGAAAGAACGAAGCGCATTAACTCATTTATCTTTGCTGTTATAAATATTCTGAACAATCATAAAGTGGGGAAAATTATATGAGTTTAGATAAAAGCAAACTGGACATTTATGAGCATAATGATTCTTAAAGGCTTCTTTTTGTAACTTCTTGATAATTTCGGAGTTACTAACCGAAAATAAAGGGAATGATTTCACCAGGATATAAATAGTGTCGAAGACAAATGTCAAAGCAAATGGGACACACATATAATAGAAGATTGCTAATTGAAAACTTGAAAAAAATGGCGAAAAAGTTCACTCAAGAATGTCAGACAAAACAAGCTTTCGAAGTTAAACAAAATAATGTTTATTTATATTTTTATTTGATTTTTCATTTCTAATTAAACTATTTTGCATGTACAAGGGCTATGCACATGAGATGCATAGGGGCTTTCACGCTGAAAAAAAGTAACGTGGCTGTCTTTTATTTTCGTCAGTAATTTATTTTCTTAATTTTTCATTCATTTATTAAAGTAATTTTTTCGTAAGTTATTAGGGAAATATTTTATTAATTCGTAGTATCAACTTAAATATTACTATTTTCCTATCATAAAAGCAAAACTGATGCAAACACTAAATGCATTATTTATCATCAGCAAACAAAAAGCATATAAATATAATATAAAGAAAATCGCGGACACCGAAATATACGTTGATCTATATAATCGATACAAATAAGACAAATATATCGTCGATACAAATCTTTTTGTATTTTATGTCATTTTTACTTGCTCTCCTTTTTGAATCGATCTCCTGTGAAATTGAAAATTCTAAATCAACTTTTTGTAGAAGTGTAGAAGTAGATGCTTTGACTTAAGGTGTAAAAATGTAATTGAAGGGGAAAGCGTACTTTTTTATAAAAAAGTACGCTTTCCCCTTCAATACTTCGTACTTTTCCGTAACTAGTGCCTTAAGCGGGAAGGTCTCCCTTTCAAAGCGTGGAAGTTTTGAGAGAGGGAGTTCCAGCTCAGGTGTCTTCGTCATCGGACTACGGTTCAAAAGCATGAGGTCCGTCTCAAAATAGCCCTAGCGTTGCTTTAAAACGAGACATTAATGTATCTAAACTAAGTGTGTGCGGGGGGGGGGAGAGGGCGTTGTTATTTTTGAATACGTGGAAGTATCTTTCAAAGTTGTGTGATTTTACAGAAATCTTTCAACTCGGAGTTAATCCTAATTGAAAAAAAATATAATCTAGGTAAATAAGGAGTATAGAAAATAAAGTAATAAAGGGAAGCTTTGCCTTTGCTGTTTTTGTTTATTAAATATTAATAATGTATATTTCTCTTGGAATTGAATAATTAAAATGCCGGTATTAAATTGTTAAATACAAAAAAAATCACCGTTTTAAAAACTATTAAATTGACATCCTTACGTTTTAGTATCTATTTTACATCACACTTATTTTATATGAAAAACTATGAATGTGTTTTATTGAATAGTTGTAATAGTTCTTCAACTTTCTGCTTTTTCACATCTCTTTTGCAATTTAGTTCGCTAGCTCAAAAGCAAACTTAAAAAAAACAAGACATTCTCTTGCAAATACAATTCTTTTCTTCACTTTTGCGAAATCATTATGATTTAACTGCTATTTTGAAGTGAAATATAAAAAAAATGTGACGCTTTATGGAAAGTGTGTTAAATGGACATTTAACTGTATTTACTGTTTATTCTTGCATTACTTTGATTAATCATCATGTCTTATGATGTTTAGAAATGAAATATTCCAAAACCATTGTTTTTTTTCTGCGATCGGATCTTACAAAACGCAGCTCACAAAGAACGAATCAAGGTACAGAACAATGCACAAGATTTCATCATGATATTTGATAGTGATTTGACGTCAGTAACTGTGAAAATGCATTTTCTTATCAGTTGAAATTATGCAACAATCAAAAAAATGACTTTGTCAAGTTAAAACTGATAATATATTTCTGTATATCAAAACTAGTTGTTAGATAAGTCTTTTCTCCGATAAGTTGTTGATTCGGAGAATTTTCACTGACATAATTGTTTTTGTTCAAATCAGATGTTTATTTTTTTCTTCAAATATGCGTCGGACATTAAAAAATAGAAGAGTAACATTTCCATAACGGCTGTGTGTTTGTTAGATTTATCTTATTTATATGTTGATGTCATTGAACAACACTCATAGAATCAGATCAAATTATATTTCTCTCTGAAAAACAGTATCTTCATCAAATCTTGCTCTTACATTGATAAAGCAAAATAGAAAGATTTCATCAAAGAATATTGAGATATCGTGTCGTAACTCCTTTCTACTTTATAATTCAAAATTTCATCATGACGGAAACGATTAAAAATAATTTGTTGGCATGTGTCAAGGTGGATGACTTACGTCATAATCCGTGCATTAATGAAAATAATGAACATCTTAGTGTAGGTGAGAAGTTTGAGGCTAGAAAAATTTTGCGAAGGAAATCTCTCTGGAATATGTTTATATTTAGTGTGTGCTATTTTCTTACATTCACTGGATTTTGGGCGCTGTCCAATCTTCAAAGTACCATGAACGCAGCTGGTGGTATAGGAGACTATTCTCAAGCCGTTATATATGTTTTATCAATGGTATCTTCGCTGTTTCTTCCAAAAATGTTTATTGAGAAATTTGGCTGCAAGATCATTCTTGTTATTGGTACTCTGGCTTGTTGTCTCACAATCGCATCGAACATGTACCTCAGATGGGATTTCATGATGACTGCAGCAGCCTTGGCGGGTTTGGTAAATGGACCTTACATTTCTGCACAGACTTTATACATCGACGAGATGGCAACACGCTTTCAGTCAACCATCAACGAGAATATAGAATTCATCATGGCTGCTTTTTTTGGAATATTCGTGTTCTTCTTAGAAAACACTCAAGTGTGGGGAAATCTGATCTCTTATTTAGTCATGAACAACGGGAACTCTTCTGTTGGCAACGTTTCTATAACTTCTGCATGTGGCATCAATTTCTTTCCTTCAAGCAATGAATCAAACAAAAATCTGAATCCTCCTACCGAAAACCAGAGACTTCTACTGACTGGAATATTTTTGGCAATGGGTTTGCTCTCCGTCGTCATTTTGCTCTTTTTCTTAGAACCTTTAAAGAATGATTTAAAAGCAGACAAGGGTTGTCGAGTGGTTTATATACAATTGATTTCGGCCCTCAAACAGTTAAAGAATCCTCAACAAATTTTGTTGATACCCCTAAGTGTATACATAGGATTAGAAGGTCCATTTTATTCCTATGATCTGACACAGGTAAGTTTTTCTTTTTTACAGGAAAAGAGAGTTAATTGAAGTTATATATATGAGTTCATGAGTTAAGGATTTCATTATGAAAGAGAACTACATAGTTATATATATATATATATATGAAACTATATTATTAACAAAGATAATTCATATTCTTGTTATCCACGTTAAATGTCGCTTTCGTTTTGGAATTCGTTGTGCATATAGCAGCGGAAACGTGTCAGTACAATTTGATAGTCATTTCAGATTGCTGTGGTAGGTTTAAAGTCCTACTCATTTACATTATTTTTGTGACTAATGCGTTTGCAAAGTCAAAGTTCATGAGTTAAGGATTTCATTACGAAAGATAACTAATAAGTGTGTATCGGCCAAAAACGAGCTTGGAGTCATCAGGTATCCTCTGAGGTAGAAGTCACTTATTAACTCTGTCTGTGGGTGTCTTACCTCGTGTAGGGTTTTCATAGAGAAATGAGACCCTTTTCCGTAGAGGTCGGAGTATTTCGGCTATGGAGTTCGATATCAACTAGAGTTCATCGTATTTTTAAGTCGAATGAATGTTAAAATCACTGTCCCCTCCCATAGTTATCATGTTAGAGGCTGTGGAAAATTTTAATCTGTAGAAGGAATTCATCAGTCCTTCTGCTGTTATTGTGTGGAAATCTGATAGGTGGTAGTTGGCTCGAGTACCTTTCCATTAATGAGCTATTTCTCAAATTAAGAAGTATAACATTCGCAACTCCCTTGTAAAGCGCCTCTTATCAAAACGCAGTGGCGATTAGGCAAATCATTTTGATGCTTTGTAAAATAGCATATATCATTAGCTCCTTTGGATTTATTTACTGTGAAAAGCTACAAATAATTTATTTTGGAGTGAAACTTCAAAACACTAATGTTACATTTAATTCTTTTACTACACATTGTTTTTTAAAATGCTTTACAAATTTAGATAACTATAGCTTGACAAAACTAACACTCAACTTTGAAGCAGCACGATGGCTATTTTAGAACCAACTCCTCCGTTTTTATCCTTATTTAGATAAATGAACAGACATCTCTTTTCCAAACTTTAACACCAGTCCAACTTGAAAATGTTTGATCTTTAATACAGCACGAGTGTATCCTTCTAACTAAATCATCCCATCGTTGCAATAAAATACAGAAAAAAAAATACTTAGAATATTTAATTAAATTCATGAAAAGATTATTTGCTTATTGAAAACTTCTTAATGACAACATTTCTTTCTTTGTAAAATATGTTAGATAATTTTTAAACAATTATTTAAATCTTCAAAATTAATTGAAAAGGGCAAAAATAGCAATGTGCTTATACATAATTATGTTGAGCAGAATTACAGTTTCCTGCAAAATAATCCAAGGAAGTTCAATTGAAAGTTAGGTCAGGTTCTGTAAAAAAAGTAAAACAATTTATATTCGTATAAAATTGAAATTGGGCCAATGGCTGTTGCGTGGGGATTCTGGCACTCTTACATAAACATAAATTCCTGCCACATTTGTTGTGAAGTCGATTCCATTGCTGGAAGTAATGCAGAGTTTGCTCCACAACTCCCGATAGACAAGATCAGAATACTTGTGTCACAGAAAGTCGAGAGTCATGAGCCTGAGAGGTGACACGAGGGGGTGTCTGATGGGGGATCGAGGTGGAACTTCACCCTCACCAAGTTCACTGATAAGAAAGAAAGTCACCTCTTCCCCTACTATTTTTTAGCCAGTGGCCTCTCCGTGTTTGAAAAGACAGGAAGCGTCTTTTCTTGTTCGCAAGAAAAATCATTTGGATTTACTAAGAATAAGGAATAGAAAGGTCTTTGGTCTGTTGTGTTCAAAAATGTAATGGAAATTACAGGAATGGCCCAAGAGTTAGCGTTTTTTCCTTTTCCTATAGAGGAAAAATTTAAAAAGAAAGGATAAGAGCAGTACATCGTGAAAGATTTTATCTGACGCAGCGTAGTAGGGTAAGCCCCTTTAATTGTCTTAAAGTAATGGCAAATGTTTCAAAACTAAAAAAATAATCTATTTTCACGTCAGAATAACAGTATGATAATATCCATTATTCGAGATTTAAATCAAGTGCCTTATAAAAAATATTTCGTAAAATGCTGTAATGTAGACAGTATTTTTGTCAATAATAATTATAATGTTTACTATAATTATATTTAACTATTTTGCTTACTATTATATCTATAATTACATTTACATAGCTAAATTTTATTAAATTCCATTACGATAAATACCTAAGAGTAAACAAACAAACAAAAAAAGCCTCTCCGTTCTTATAATTATATTATTGCGTCATGTTATATATTTGCTATTGTATTTAAATTAAACATTAAAGGAAGTTATATACGCAATATTTTAAGAATAATATAATAAGAATAAGAATTTATAGGAATAATTTCCTTTATTGTATGTCTATGATTTACAGTTTATAACAAATGATATGGAAAGGGAAATTATTCTATTTGATTCGAAGTTAGGAAAATTATTAAGGAGCAATTCCATCTCAGATGCCAAATTGTGCCTCTTATATGTCATCTTCAACATTTCAGAGGGAAAATCCAAAAATGTAAAAGATGAAATTAGAGCAACAATATATAGAGAAAAAGTTCTTCAGAAAAGCATAACAGAAAAAAAAAAGAAATATGATGTATCAAGTGAATAAAAAATTTCGTTAGTAAATTTGAAAAATTTCTGGATTATCATTCACAATGAAAACAAAATTTTATTTTTGAATATTGAGTTAAGTTCTTGTTCTGAAATTGCATTGTCTGTCGTGATAAAGGATTTATTAGAGGTGCCAGTTTTTGTTGGAAAAACAAGTCTGTCAAATATTTCTTCTTTACAAACAAAAATAAATAACATCAACAATTTAAATGAAATATTAAAGCCATCTGCAAGAAATGAAAACACATAATTTATTGCTACATTTAGATATTATTTCCCAGATTCATGGTTTCGCGGATAAGTTAAAAGTAACTCAAGAAAATTTAACCAATGTTATTGCATTGATTAAAGAGACACCTGCTTTGATCATTCAAAACGAGCACAGTGAAAGGTACTCCACTGAAGAATTTAGAAGTTAGACTTCGAATTAAGAAATTATTTCTAACAAAGAATAATGATAAAATATATAGTTAAATTTCAACCAAAGAAAACTCTTCTAATGCTTTTATTTTTTGAAAAGTCAATAGAATTGAATATTGTTTTTATTGCTTACTTGGAATTGATGCCATAGCAAACATTCATAAATCCATTTTACATGGACTTGTTTTAAAATTCATCAGCAAAAACATTGTAAATGTAATTCTATATTCTTATATTATAATTCAGAAATTATGTTCAATATATAAAGAGAAAACTTTGAAGTTTTCCAATCAAAAATACTTAGCAGCAGAGATAATTTTCGATAGTTTAGTGGGTGAGGAACAAATACGTCATTATGACGAATGGATTTCAGGACATAAACTAGAAAATGCTTATGGAATGCCAATTCGGTCTGCAGTAGATGCATTACTGAATAATTATTGTAAAAAAAATAAAATGTCTGTTCGACAAGCTCTTCTGAAATTTGGAAGAAAAGAAAACTTGACAAATTTAGTAAAGTTATTTTTAACAAAAAATAATGATAAAATATCTAGGTAAATGGTGTCCAAAGAAAGCTCTTCTCATGTTTCAAAAATTTATGTCGTATTTTTTGAAGGATCAATGGAATTGAATATTGTTTTTTATTGCTTATTAGAGTTGAAGCCATAGCAAATATTTAGAAAACCATTTTTATATAGAATTGTTTTGAAGTTCGACTAAATTTTTTCATTAATGATTTTTTTAAATGGAAGGACAATACGTCTATTGAGAAACTTTCCTTGCAAATAATGTAAGAAAGGTAATGCGTACCAAACGCCGTACCTCCAGGCTGATGGGAAATTTAATTACTAATGCATTCTACAATACATGTGTGTTGAATTGTATGATATGAATGCGTATAAAATACTAACAAGTATACTGGGTCAGAGGGGATCGTTCTCTGTTCCAGATCTAAATTACG
Organism: Argiope argentata; assembly: GCA_026289955.1. Classification (NCBI taxonomy): domain Eukaryota; kingdom Metazoa; phylum Arthropoda; class Arachnida; order Araneae; family Araneidae; genus Argiope; species Argiope argentata. The sequence goes on from JAOUZG010053093.1 coordinate 3,386,059, forward strand.
ATCTGTGGATGAATGAATGAAAATGCATGAATGAAGTCCGCCCCGTAAAAAGGGTTTATGACGTGTGTGAGATAGAAGCCAGACTTCAGTCCTCGTGTTCTCAGGAGTCCAAAGTACCCTCAGAAGCTACTGCACCTCTCCTGTTGTAAAATGGAACACGAGAACAACAAAAGAAAAGTAATTTCACCTAACTCTCAAGTGCAAGTGTCCCGTCTCGTCGTGACGTCAGGAAAGACCGTAGAGACCTTGTCTATCAGTGGCTGTGGTTTACCCTTGACCAGTTATAAAATGGCCAGTAATCAGCGCATGCGTAAAATGGCTAAAAACTGCTGATCTGTCTATAGCAAATAATTGTCCCGACAGGACATCAGCCGCTGTATTGTACATTTTAACATCGCATGCATTTGTATAATTTGGTACGGTTTTTTTTTTCTGCGTGAAAAAAAATGGATCATTTACCATAGATTAATTCCGTCATTATATGTTCTTTGCTCTACCTGATGTGCGGGCTTTTTTCTTCATTTTTTCACCCCCTAACCCTTTTTTCGTAAGATTTTCCAAATCTAGGTATGTTGGCTTTTGCTTTTTACTTTACCATGTTTCTTTGTGTAACTATTCATCATTTTAATACGATGCGCAATGAAAAAGAAAAATGCTGGAACGTCAAAGCGGCAATTCAGCCGAACGTAGAATGCCTGAATCCATCCCACGAAACTGTGATGAACCTGAATCATGCCCCCTTCCTGCGCATGCGCTGCTTACTGGCCGTCCTATCACTGGCCGAGTGTGAATCCGGCATGAAACCGAGAGGGAGTGAGCCGGCGACATAAATGGAAGAGGATACACTCTATCGTAGTGTCCATCGGTTTCAAGAAATAACGTAATGGTCTCTATTCCGTTGATTCTGCGACTTATTTTCAAACTTTGAGATACGCACTCAGATAGGATGGATTTTTATTTTTCGAAAATAGTTGCAATTTTGTAAAAATTGAGATAAAGTGTTACCTTTTTCCTTGGAAATAAATAATTTTTGGAATTTGAAAAAAGTAAATCGAAAGCGGATTTTGTTAACTTTTCTTTCTGCGCGTTTTCCATTTCGAAATGTACAGTTTAATTTCTAAGTAAATCGATATTATTCCTAATTAATTTTTTTGATATCTGAAATTAGTATTACTGTTTAGTATTGAAGTTAGTATTATTTTATATTATAAAAATCATTACAAAATTAGTTCAAAATATCTTGCAACTGAAATAAAAAAAAACTATAAAAAGGTTTTGAAGGTAACCCGCATTTTTTAATATTTATAACAAGGGGTACTTATTTTAAAACGTAATGCAAATATTTTGGCAAAAATAAATTCTTCACACTTATATTTAAATATAAGCATATACGCAATATTTTAAGATTCCAGAGTTCACAGTAGGGCGGCGTCTTAAAATGGAATTTTACGCTCATCTTTATTTCTTCAATTCTCTTTTTAAAAATTTTCAGCAGTTAGTTGCTATTTGGGGCTGATCGTTTGCGATTCTGTCTAAATTGGTTTTCAGCTATTCCTTTTGTTCTTAACTCTCTTATAATAGAGAATTTGACATCGCCGTAGAATTCTGGTTCCTCAGATTGTCTCCAGTTTTTCTGTATATTTTTCATTAATTATTTGTAACTACATGATATTGTAACTATTTTACCTCGTGATTTGTAACTACATGATATTGTAACTATAATATTTTACCTCGTGATTTTTCTTTAAAAGTATCAAATGATTGTTGAAAATTGGCGCCATTAATGTCTTTATTTTTTTCTAGTTTAACATACCTATCGCTGTGCAAGATTTCCCTTAAAAAAGCAAATGGTTTGCTCAGCGATAAAATTGGGAGTGTTTCTTGGCACATTTTTTTATAGTATGACTTTCAAACTGGTGTAATAAAATATATAATAATTCAGTAAAAATTCACGAATTTGTCAAGTGAATAAAAATTATATTCACTGCGGCTCATCTATTATATAATCATTAAAAAGGGATATTTAATGTGGACATAAAAAATTTGAAAGCTTTAAAATATCAGAAATTTTTTTATCCAACCAATCAAATAAATAGGAATAAATTAAAAAACAAAGTTAATTTTTTTCTCGCATATATTAAAAGGTACTTATACTAAGAAATAAAAGCAAAAGTGAAAATTTCCGAAACTGACAACTGTAAAATAAGCAAAATCTTGCAAATGATAAATGTGATTAAACAGCAAAATATATTTAATGTTTCAACAAAAAATTATTGCTATTGAAGATTCAACAATTAATCAAAATTACTATTTCAATTGTATTTAAATTAGTTTTAAAAAATTTACTTAAAGTTAGAGAAATCACACACACACACGCGATATCTGGATATCAAATTATTCACTCGTATTCACCCATGTGTAAAATAATCAACAGAGGCGTTTAAAAATGTGCGGTATCATCGATTACATTTGTTCATTGGTGTAAAATATTGTAACAACGCGCTTGTTTACAATTTGCATTTTTAGTGTTTAAACGTTATCAGATTTTTATCTGGAGTGAATTGTTTCAACTTTTGATACTCTGCGCTATCACATTCTTTCTTCAAACACTCGCGAAGAGAAAGAAAAAGTCTGAAAATAGATTTATCTTTTTATACTTTTATGTCGGAGATTGCGATAACACTATTTTCCTAATAGTTGTCAGAGTAACCTCGTAACTCAGACGTCGCAGCCAAATGTGCGTCGTAAAAACAAACAAACCGGAATGTGTTTCAAAGCACACAGCTGTTTGACTTCGAATCATAATCAATTTTCTTACTTTTTTCATTTGTTCGATATTACGTTTGCGAAGTTTCTGGCAAATGTTTCATGAAAATAGAAACTATGGCTACATTTCGCGTTTGAGAAAATCTGGATTTCGAATCTGGCAATCATACCAAGATTTAAATTCTTCCCTCGATTCTGACGAAATGAATTCCAATTAATTGCACTTTTGACATTACTCCAAACAGCTGCAATGTGTATACTACTTCGTTGAATTTCTTTCTAACGAATAAGTGTCGGTTGTTGTGTTTTTCATCAATTGAAAACTGTTTCAATGGATCGCATTTCAACGAACTCCGATTTCCCCCAGCAACAACTACCTAATGCAGTTGCTGATAAAGACTTATGCCAGATTGTAGAAACTTCACTGCGCTTATCTGTTCCATCCTTGCAAGGAGAAGAGATCATGAGCCGATGGATGATTCTCAAGAACTTGTTTGTCTTGTGTTTCACCTACTGCCTCTTCTACACCGGATTCTGGGCCTTGACCAACCTTCAGAGTACCATGAACGCTGCCTCTGGAATAGGACCCGATTCCCAAGCTGTCATTTATGGATTCTCGATGGCTTCCTCCTTATTTTTGCCTGAGATGACTATGGACTGGTATGGGTGCAAGAATGTTATGATTGTCGCCACTGCTTTGTGTCTGCCGTACATCGCAGCCAACATTTATTTGCGATGGGATGTGCTACTCGTATCATCAGCTCTGTACGGTCTGGCGAGTGGTCCGAACAGTGCCGCTTTCACTGTTTACATCGACGAGATTGCCCTGCAGTTCGAAAAATCTGTGGATGAAAATGTCGAGTTCATCATGGCGTGCTTTTTCGGTTTTTACACTTTCTTCATGGAGAATACTCAAGTCTGGGGTAATACTGTGTCTTCTCTCGTCTTGCGACCGGACAAACTCCCGGACATAATAAACGTATCAAAACCTGAACAGTGTGGTATCAATTTTGATCTGAGGGGGAATTCGACGAACGCGAATCTGACGCCACCGTCCCACGAAGAAAGGTTTTTGTTGGTTGGGATTTTCATAGGAATGGGTGTTGTGTCGCTGATTCTGTTCGGGTTGTTTTTGGACCCTTTAAAGAACGACATTAAAAGAGATGGCTGTGAAGCTGTTGCCGGCCGTTTTGTAAAATCACTCAAACACTACAGAACGTTTCACCAAATATTGCTGATACCCATCACTATTTACATCGGTGTAGAGAGTGCTTTGTATTCGAATGAATTTACCCAGGTAAGATTTGCATTAGACGAGAGAATAATGTATTACGAATTTTAATTTAGACCTCATTACGGAAATTCATTGCATTTTATTTGAAATTACGAATTTTTATTTCAAATAAAATATCACATTCTAACGAATTGTATTATACGCAACTTGTGTTTTGACATAGCTTTGTAAATTATCTAATTTTTAAATAAATTGTCGCTTTGAAAATGCGACAATTTTTGAGCTAACTTAGATTTCAATTTGAATTATATATTTAATATTTAAATGTTTATTTTCTGGTTTTAAAGACTGCATGTATTATCATTAAGATACCGTGTTTAATTATTCGAAAACATATTTATTTATTGACGGAATAACGAATAAAATCAGTCAAAACCTAAAATAAATAAAAAAAAATTCATTCATTATTATATTATTTTAAGATGCCCATTAATTCTAGACATGTTTAAAATAAGAATTTCTTCTCGAAAATCGATATCAATTTATTTTAAATATTTTTAACTTGAATATCATAAATTTAATAATTTTAAAGTAATTATGTTTGAAACTTCAGGTTTCGTAATTTGTTTTACTCTATATTTCATGTCTTATATTTTTCATTATGGTAATAATAATAATTTAGTTTCAAAATTTGGGCTTTTACATTAACACAGAAAGTGCTGCTATGAATCTTAAATAACCCAGTAAATAATTCACCTTTATGTAACTAATTTGTTATTTTACTTTTTAACAAAGTTTTTTTGTTATTTACTTTTTAACAAATATTTTATCTACCAATTCACGGTAATACATATATTTTGGAGCCAAAATTTTCGAATTTTTATCATCAGATCTCAGTTTTAAATACATAACGTGCAAATAACTTTCTGTAAAAATATTTTTTCTTTTTTTCTGTATTTCTATATTTTCACTATTTTTAGCCATTTGGTTTTGGACTCTTTTCCAAATTCCAATGTTAATGGTTTAAATAGACCCGAGGAATTCTACTATAATTTGCAACAAGTGTGCTGAAGGTGCAAAGTGAGATAATCCTCAATATGGCTGCATTTAAAATAAGCCGAGGTACTAACTTTAGTATTAAACCCCAGGAATCAATCTTTTGAGTCATTTATAACCATTTTTATAATGATTAACATTTCGGTTCATACATCCATTAATACAGATTCGGATCTGTAGAAACATTTGTTTCGTGACTCCTCTGTGATCAGGTCCCTCCCAATTTATTTATTTTTATGCATTCAATTCCTTTTATTTTGTTATTTTATTATTATGGTATCAATTTAATTTTCAGCTTAACGCAACCGTATTCTAGTATTTTTATTCTCAATATATGTAAAAAATGCGACATTTGAATTAACATAAATAAATTATTGGTTTCTTCCTCGGTTCAAGAGAAACTGCATAATATTTAAAAAGAATAATGCACATTGTTATACAGATATCTTATTATTAGATTGTTTTAAAAATATGTTTTTTTGTTTTAAACATTCGGCTCATAAAACAAGTAAATAATCGTACACTCTTTTTTACTTGAACGGCGCATTTTAAAGAAACTCCGGCAGATTATTGAAAGAGAGGAAAATAATACAGGCTCGAGTTCGTATTGCGTATTCGTTTCCCCATTTTATTTTAATAGCATACATCACTGTTTTCATGTTTCATAGCATTCTTATTTCATTTATTAGTTGCCAATTAATATAATTCATTCGAAACTTGTGTTAAAAATTTCTTACAGTTCATGATTTATGAGTAAAATTTTAATTATTTATCAAATAATAAATGTTGCAGTGTTGTGTAACCAAATAGCTGCTTGGTGCAAATCTGATCTGGGAATTGGCAAAAACGAGAGAAAAGTCGACTCCTCTTATCCGCATGTAGTTATCCTAGTTTGGGATTTTTTAAAATGTTTTTACTGTTGCTTCAGCATTTTTATTCCGTTCCATCTTTATTTTGCGTCCGTCTACCAATCCATTGGCGCAGCATGCTCAATATCACAGCTCTTGCGCGAGAAAAATATAAAGCCAATCAAAATCTCAATATCCGAATCTCTTATTTGTGATTTGTGGTGACGAATCCAGATATAAACAATAATTTCACCTGTTACTTTTATTTCCGAGCAGCTTGCAAACTGTTTATTTTTAGTGTGCGAACAGTTATAAAAATACTGAATCGTCTGCAAAATAAGGTAAAAGCGTCTACTTTCCCATTAAAAAATGATTAAAAAAAGAAGAGATTCTGAATGATAGTCCGAAACGTGAATGCGCAATCCATGATTCACTTCTATTCACGTGATTCGCTTCAGTGGAGGTGCGGAAGGGAGGACGAGAAATCACGTGAAACGAAATGACTTTCTATTTCTGTTTCATGCTCTTTGTGGAAAGTATTGCAGCGGTTTTTCATTCTCGCAAAAGGCAGATTCATCTCTTTTAATGATGGCTGTAATTATGAATGGGAAGGCCATATTTTCATGGAACTGATAGTTAAGACGTTTTTGTCTTCAGTTATTTCTCCAAATTTTCAAATTTATTTATTTATTTTTACTTCTTTTAAGCATTTCAAATAATCCACATTATTTTCTTTAAAAGTTATTACTGAAAATAAAAACAGCGATGAAAGATTCCAGTATTTCTGCTGAAACTTGTCCATTGGGATGGATAAGTGTTTTGCGCAGTATTTCATTAAAAAAATTTGCAAATAACGCTGCAGTAAAAAAAAAAACGAAGCAAATTTATGAGAATGCATTATTTTGTAATGATTAAAAGATATTCAGTTAAAATATTTTCCCTGTTTAAATCAAATTTCAATAAACATGAAATATGTTCTTCCCAATTACTTTTTTCTTTTTTAAATGTTGAAGAATGAAAGAAAGGAACTCTGCGAGACAATTTCGATTGATATTCTTTTAGAAAACATCTACTGGCAATTTTTCATTCTTGTTACTTCGTTGTTTGACCTAATGAATATTTTTTGGCTATAACTATGAAATATTAACTTTGGAATATATTAAGAAAAATTATTTATATTTCATTTTAAATATAAAAGTCTAACAATGTAATGATTCAGTATGACTGTCTTAACATTTTCCTCCAATTTTCTGGGTTTGCTAAAAATTTAGATCTTCTGGAAATGCGGATAACATAGTGCATGCATTTAATATTAAGAATAACATACTATTTCAATATGAGTGGCAATATATTTACTTATAAATAGTTGATAATTTTTATATCATTTTCATTGGAATTTGATTTATTAAAGAGACTTGGAGCGTAAAATATATTGTAATAAAGAAGAAAAAAACCTATAAACATAAATCACGCTGTTCATGCGGACACATATCGTAAAAAAGAAAAAAAAAGCAGAGAGTATGCACTGTCTGAATTCATTCAGTATTTTCCATCATTATTATCATCTTTGTAAATTCATTCATGTTATAAATTAAGGATATTTCCGAGTCATGCGGGAATCGAACTCAAAAATACATATATCACCCGTAAAATGATTACATAAATCTTCAAAAATCATATCCAATAGCATGAAGCCTCCAGATGACACCGATAACACATCACAGTGACGAAAGTATAAGAGATTGATGTTGTTATGACTCGTAACTCTGCTTTCTTTTCATATCCATTCATATCCTACAGATGAAGTATACTTAATTGATAAAATGATCCGTACATCACAGATGAAATAGCGTAACGTATCAAAAATCTTACTTAAAGCAACACACCATATTCTATTCTAATCAATTACGGGTTGCCAGATTGCAAATTATAATAAGATACAAATGAAGCAGGAAATACAAAACTTATTGGGAGTGGCAACAGATGTATTAGGAATACAGGCAAAGAAGTAAAATAGTTCGCAAGCGCTTTATAAAACTTTCAGTGCAATAACCGCATAGTTAGGATGCAAAGCACGCATTTCGATGATTTTTAAGAGGTAGAATTGTCGGCCGTTAGGAATGTGGGCTTACTCATTTGGCAGTATCAGAAGAACATGGAATCCCACAGAGGGTCATCCCCAGGCTTGGGCAACAATTCCAAGATGATGGTAATGTGAAGAGACTCTACAGAACAGATCGCCCCGATGTTACAACGTCGAATGAGGACCGATATTTGGCAGTTATTGTCAAAAGAAACGGTAAGAGCACATCACATCTGTCTCATCAACTCTCTTTAGCTACTGGTGCGACAGTTTCAAGGCAGTTCGTGTACAGACGCTTAGGGCAGATTAGTCTATATGCTCGTAGCACTGTTAGATGTGTTCTACTTACTGCAATTCACTCTTTCCTGCCGTAGAGAGCATGCATTGTGGACACTGCAACAGTGGGCTTGTGTGATGTTTACCAACGAGCCCAGGTTTAGCTTGCAATCTGATTCTCTCCGAACTTTCCTATGGAGAGCGTCAAGTACGCTTAACCACCAAAAGTTCACTGTTGAACGACACCGTTACGAGGTGCAGAATAGTTTGTTTGGGAAGGAATAATTCTGTGTTCATAAACTGACCTGCATGTTCAATTTGGGGCCATGACAAGCCAAATATATCGGAACGTCATTCTTTAAGAACATGTACGTTTGTTTCGAGTCGCCATGGGCGCAGAATTCGAGTGTATGGATGATAACGACCGTTCTCACGGTGCAAACATCGTAAAGAAATGCCTTCGATCAGAGGATATCACCCACATGGACTGGCCAGCATTCTCACTGGACATGAATCCAGTTGAACAAGTGTGGGATATGCATGGCAGAAGAGTTGAAGCCAGTCAACGACCTCGTACATGTCTACCAGAACTTAGGAGATCATTGCTTGATGAGTGGTGTAATATTCCCCAAGATCAGATCGATAATTAGATACTCGGCATGCCTAGGCGTTGTACGGACAGTATTGCTTTGTCTGGGTGGCATACTATGTAGTAAACATCATATCAACCATGTAATATTGGTTTTTGTGAATAGTTTTTTTATAATGCTCTCCATTGACCAAAAAAATCGCAATTTTAGTTGACGATATCAAACATATAGCATCTTTTTTGTTCTTTACCTGTGTTTTTAATAATTAGGCTTAACAAATCAGTCTCCTTTGTTTTGCTTCTGACTATTTCTTTTGCCGAAGATGAATTACCCTTAATTTATGCACATGAGTGTACTTCGGTATCCATATAAAAACTAGACTTGTGCTCGTTTGTTGTTCACCGCACTTTGAAATCAAAATTATCAAACAAAAGAAGCAGAAATCTTTTACAGCTGTTGATATATCTCCATCTTCCTTTTATGCAACTTTTTTTAGTAAAATGACATCAATGACCTAAATGTTTTCTCCCATTGTTGCTGACAATATCCTTCAAAACAATAATAATAATAATAAAGATTCTCCAGCTATCGAAATCGGTTATCATTTGGAATGTTAAAATAGTTTCAGCCTTGATTTTTTTCACTTTGATGAATAAAATAAATGATAAGAACTCAGTTAAATTTAGAAGTTCAATTAATTTAGAAAACTAGTACCGTTTAAATTTTTTTAACTGTGTCATAGATGGGATATGTAATTTCTTGCTGAGAACCAATACGAATGAAATTATTTTTTTGCAATAGGAATTTATGTATTATTTCCAAATTGAAATATCATTTTTCTTATTTTTCTTATCATCTATATTTTCATTAAATAATTCCTTTCAAGGAATGGAATCAATTCATACTCGCATGATTCATTAAAAATGGCAGCATTCTATGAATATTGAAAGCTATTTCACATTTACAATTGTAATGTGTAAATGTGAAGCAGCTTTCAGTATTCAAAGAATGCTGATTCACATTTACAATTGTCTAGTAACTGTAAGAGCAATATTGTTACTGAACTGTTGGACTGTATTAATGCTTTATATTTTTCTCTGCTATAACTCTGGTTTTTATCAGAAATTTTATAATGTTATTTTTTTCATAAATGTTTATTTTCGAATTTTTTTAAAACATAAATCCTTATTTTATGTTATTTTGTATATTCATCTAAGCAATTTTTTATCCGTTAATATTAAAATTTTTTTAATAGAATTAATTTTAAACTGTACTGAGAGTTTTTTAAGTGTTTATGATACATTTAACCAATTTTTTTATACTATTTATTAGACCATTTAATTAAAAGAAATTGAACTCATCACTATAATTCCAACTCCATTTGCATCTATTTTTTCTATATTATGTTGGAAAAGTGAGGTATATAAATTTTTGCGTCGAATATGTTTAATAATTATCTACACTTCTATTATAAATGTAAAAGTTTGGATGGATGATGTGAGTCAATCACGCGAGAACGACTAAACGGAATTGGATGAAATTTAGCATAGATATTCTAGTCTAGAATAGAAAAAGGCTACTCTTTAATTGAGTTCGGTTAATAGGATAATTGAGTGGTTAATTTTTTATTAATTAAAAACTAACTTCTGCGCCAAAAATCTTCACCTGCAAATAAGTAAGACTATATAGTTTTTTCTCCCACACAAATGAGGTTAGACTTGACATGTTTCCGACCGATTATTTCAAATGATATTTTGTTTATTTTTTTAGTGTTTGATGCATTTAAAATTAAACCTTGTTAATCAATCGATCTTTCCAATTCATTCTGAAGTATCTTTGAATTAAAATAAAGGTACTTTTTCGTTAGTCGGGCACAAACGAAAAATTGTCAAAGAAACTTGGTGGAATTTTACATTATTTCGCAAATTTCCGCTTGTACACGCTAATTAAAAAGTACCAAAATAAAATATAATAAAGGAAATTAAAAATATCTATTCCATATTAACCCAACTGGCGTATAAAATTCAGGAATTTGCATTGCCCCAATTGCCGTTGAATTGGCTTGTTCAGTATGTTCTTGACTTGATTTTGTTTTGGCCAGACTAATCAGCAAAACGATTTTTAATATTTTTTTCTGTCGTTATGTTTCATGTACACATTGCAAATAAATTGTTTTAAGGTTAATTGCGAGGGCAAAGCTTTGATATACAACCATTTGATGCTTTGCGAGGTTGGTAATTTTTCGGTAGCGCTTTGTTTGATTTTACATTTCGGCCATTTTTTTATGCTACTGTAATTCGATCTTTCCTGTTCATTTCCCTTGATTTTTCTTCTTCTTGTACGTATTCCTTTCGCCTACTTCCATTATTTTCGATTAATTTTTTTTTTCAATTTTTCTACATTTAGTGATTTTTTTTTCTATATTTCCGTTAATTTGCTGCAACGTTCATCGAAACCTTACGATTGGAAACGTTATTGCTGCTGTTTGCGTAACATTCGGCCATTTCGCTAAAATTTGGTGACAAACTTTTTTTTTGAGAGAAAAATATTTTTAACAGAATTATAATGAGACGGTTTGATGGCACTGTACATTGAGATTAGATGGTCAGTTCTCATACAGACACATAAAAATTTCAACGCGTACAAAGTCGTGGATAAAAGCTAGTATTTAATAAATTAAATAGTGAAACATCTTAAATATTCCGACATAAAAAAAAGGAATTGCCTTTACATTAATTTGAAAAAATTGAATAAAAGTATGAGAAATAATTGTGCGGAAATGTAGTTGGTGTCACCGAAAAGCTCATTCTTTAAAAAAGCATTTTCATTTTGAATGTTGTAAAAATAACTTTTGATGGTATATTATGTCATTTAGTAGTATGTTCCGAAACTCTAGAGAGAATACTTTTAAAATATTTTACTTCCATTACATTTCCTTTAGAAAACCACAAAACTTGTCAGTAGCGTAGTTATGTAGATGCTGAGAAGCATGCGCATCAAATTTTGTTTGCATCAGTCGAAAAATGTGGAATCGTATGAGGTTCAAATTTCATAGACCGAATGTCTGTTAATGTCCCACTTCTCCTGAATTGTACTATTCATGAAAATAATAATGCGCTACACTGTGAAATAGGCTGCAGCGCTACATGGAGCTTAACATCGGAGATACTGTTTTTATCTTGGTACAAGATCCCACGAAAAGTCAGTTACAAAATTATTTCTAAATTTATTTTCCCCAAATTACTTAGAGCGCAATAATGCTTAGAACAAAAATGTAAAACATGCAGTTTTTATGGTCAGGTTTTTCAATTTTCTTACGTGAAAAAAATATTAGTAATAAAACAGTACAATTAGTTATTATCCATTATTTTAATAGTTATTTTAGCTAATTAGTTAAGAATATATTTTTAGTGTTCGAAGTGTTGTATATGCTATCGAATCAATGTTTTTTTTTGTCTCGAATTCTTACATAACTGGTTGGGAAAACCACTAATAAAACAAATGCGTGTTTTACACGTTTTGTTCTTTGCATTATTGCGTTTAAGGTTTCTTTTCATACTAAATCGAAATTTTCTGTATACACTTGTAATTGTCTTTTCTCCATACCTTATATCGTTTCCGAGGGAAAAACAACAACGGTAATGCCGTTTTTAACACTCAGGTGACTCTATAGCTTACCTACTGTTTAGCTCATGGCCTTTTTTACTAAATCTAGGCACCAAGTTTTTGGTAATAACAGTCGCTACTCTCAAATTAATAAAATTTAGAAAAATTTTAATGGACATCTTATATATATTACATATAACGAGAGTTGTTTTTTATTTATATTTGTAATATATTTTAAGGAATTTTACAGAAAATATTTATTTAATTGCTTTGAATTCCTTATAAGTAATTATCAAGTGATAAGTATGTACATTAGTGAGTTATGAAAACCTAGGATTTATGTGACGGCTAGAAACGCAGATCTTTGGTTGGAATTTTCTTGGTCTTCGCCTTTAATTCAGAACTGTCGAGTGAAAATTAACGAGAAAATTTTTATACAAAAATCATCTTTCTACTTCGCATCGTAACAGCCAAATAATCGCTCATTTTGCTTTAACCCTTTATTTACCGAATTAGGTTGCCAACAATTTTTCAACTTCATTTTTGCACCAATAGTTAAATTTTCTTGCAAAATAATTCTATAGAACCCAAGAGAAAAATTTTAAGGAATAGAAATATTTTAATTCATTTAATTAATTATTAAATATTTTTTATTCCTTCTTTTCGCTTATATTTACTTTTTGCTAGTTGCGTTGCATTCTCCATTTTCTTTAGAATATCATCGACAAAAATAGTCATATTACAAAGATATAATCCATATTTATACGGTACCTTTAAGTACCGACAGTAAATAAAGGGTTAACAGGTTTCTAAGATGTAAACAGAGCGTTTTGTGGTACTTGTCAGGATCTCAGAAATAGGCGGTCGACCTTCGATCTCGGGCATAAGAGTGTATTTTGCTGAGAGAGAGCGAAAGCATTGTCTCAAATATATAGATGAAAAAAATCTCGCCTCAACCCGCTTTGTCTTAGAGTCGGAAAGCATAATATAAAATGATACTTGTGTTGCGATTGCAACATTTGAGGAATCATTTTAAGGGGATCATGAAAATTTCCTTTCTTGACGAATTTATTTGCATGCAAGCTCTTACTTTCACGATTATATTTCAGTATTTTAAATATGAACTCTCTAATTATATCACCTTTTCATATAAATATTAATAAAGATTCCCCATCTAGGGAATTTTACTTTTTTTATATTGAGTTAGAAAGAGAATGCATTGTAAAAAAATCGCGCTCCATAATTTATAGAATATTTGTGATGGATATCTGTAAATAAATTCTATTTTAGAAATTATCTCTGTCTATATGCGCTATACTGATGATCTGAAATAGTGAGATTTTCTATATAGTTTTTTTTTTGGGGGGGGGGATAAGTTTCCAATTATGCTCCCCAAAATTTAAGAATTTCGTATATATAGAATTGAGGATGAAACTTCATCAGTAAGTTTTTCTACATACAAAGCTGTCTTAAGAGGTTTAAGTACTTTGGATGTATTTAATTTTGAGCCCCATTAGAATTATAATTATGAATTCGAACGCCACTATCCAGAGATCTTCTTAAAATAATTGAGAAATAATAAATAAATAAATAATATCACATGTTTTGAAATAAGGTCTTATTTTTTCTTAAATGGTCCCTTTCTGAGATAGCATAAAATTGACCATAGTTCTATATTATTGGTAAGAGAGTTATGATTCATAATAATATAGAATTTTGAGAGGCAGCTTTGAGCATATATATGATCGTTTTTAATGATAAGATTATATGCAAAAAATAGTATTGACACGACTGTATATAAATTTTTAAAGCTTATTGTATATTTATGTGTTGATTGAATAACAAAATAGTGGTTATTATTTACAAGCCATATTCAACGCTTTAACTCATCGATATCTTTAGAATAATAAGGGAAGCCAAAGTATCATTTCTGCAACCCTACAAACAGCTAATTCGCTTTCGTAAATTTTTGTTTCATACGAACGTTCGTGACCTTTATATACACCCTCAGTGGCCATCCGCTTACCTCTCACCCATTCCTCGTTTTCGAAGAAAATTTCATAAATATACTACTCTACTCAATATTCGATATGGGAAAACTATAAAAGGGTCGTCCCCCGGGCTCAGCCATATTAACCCCTTGACATACGAATTTATTTAACTTTGTAATTAGATGATACATTCTATTTTGGTCATTTATCGTTAATCTGATTTTTTTTAAAAATAATATAAGGAGCATTTGAAATATTAAAGCGTTTCGAATTGATTTTTGCTTATTTAAATACTTAATTCTGTGGCTTAGTTGAAGACTTGAAACTAAAAATTCAATAATTCAATGCGCGTGTCAGACACGTCATTGTATGCTAACGGGTTAATCTATTTTTTTAAATGTAATTTTATGTGGTAACTCGTAACCTCTAGATATGTCATCAATAGTTGATTCATTTTGGAGATATATTGCAAAATAAATCTATCTCATCCTCATCCTCAAAAATTGGAACAACTTCGACAATATTTTTCGTTTTTTAAATTTCACCAGTTTGAAAACATAGCTAACTTGTCATAATGGTCTTTATCTATTGCTCAAGTATAATTTAATTAAGTTTTAACTGTAATAAGACGTAGTTCATTAAATTTCCATGCCTAAATTATACTCTTAAAAAGTTGATTAACAGTTGGTCACTATAGGCTACTGGTTAATATATGAGACAAATATCATGTCTACAACTTGAGGTATTTTTCAATTAACTTTTTCACAATCTATCTGAAATGTATAATTTCAAAAATGTATTTTTGAATTCCAGAGATATCTGGAACGTGGAGATTTATCACAATCTATCTCCATATTTAATTGCATTTTTATCGTTGTAGCCTCTTGCTTGAAGTGTATGTCAAAATAATATTCTTGTTGAAATATTTTTTCTACACGACAAAACTGCTAAGTTTCAGAGTATAGTTCACTCCTAATGTGTTCGACCTTATGTGGCGGGAGGGCAAGTCGGATAACAAAAACAGTCTGATAGGCCAAAGTTTTATGAATTCTATGAAGTTTCTGTACTGGTAGTTTATATATGTTTATATATTGCTCTACATGCTTCTAGAATTTATTAGAGAAGAAGTAAGCTAAGGGATATAAAGTGTTCACCATTTGAAAATAAATTTTGTGATGTCTAATTTAAATGCAGGAAACATAACAAAACGTTAAAGTAAATCGTAAGCCTTGTTCTGAAGAAAGGTAACTAACTGATTTCATTTTTCCCTGATAAAGGATTACACAGATATGGAAAGTCAACTCTAAAGTAAGAGTCGGAACTTACTTTATTAGTTTTTAAAAAAGTATGTAATGCATGACTGCTTCTGCAACGCTTTGCCTTCCTCGTTTAAATATGATTTAAAAAAAAAAGAAGCAAAGTCAGATAGTCGCGAACAGGATATTTGGAAGTGTACAGTATTCTGAAATCGAAAATTATTTGGCGTGACTGTAGCGGAACGAAGCCCTACATGCCCTTTTTTTCACATTCTATTTCTTATGCCGATCATTTAAATGTATATACATATATACTATCTCTAAATTTACTTCCTCCAGTACGTTTTTTTTCTTTTTGAAAGAACCTGATTTGAATATTGAATAAGAGGGAAAGAACCTTGCGAGTAACTACTTTTCTCAAGGCCATCGCGTCTATTTGTAATTGCTGGGGTTAAAAAAAAGACCTCTTAAGACTGTTTTCTATTTCTGTTTGAAATTTTAATGTAATAAAATGTTTCATTTTTATTGGCAGGTTAGTCTTTTTCTTCTTGCCAAAGTATCTCTGTTGTAGCTTAGTATTGGGATCATTGCGTTTAGCTGAAGACAGTAGAGCAAAATATATTCATTTTTGCTGAAGGTCGGCCTTGGCATTAACATATCTGAATTCTATCGTTGTGATTAATTTTCCGGTCAGGTTTCATTCTTCCTTTTTTGAAGTTTGTTTGATAATGTAGTTTATGCGAGTGTTAGTTTGGTTTGAAAACGAATTATTTACATAAATTAAACTGAAATCCGTGATTGCTTTGTACGCTTTTACATTTTTAACTACTTAAAGCTATGAAAAACAAAAGTTCACATTTTACTCAAAAATATTATGAAGTACGAAGATGGTTTGAATGAATATCCTGAAAATTAATTCAAGTGTTAATTTTTTGTTAATTAAAAACTATTTTCTAATATTGAAAAGATCTTATCTTTGGTGCTTTCAGTTTTAAAGAATGTTTTTTAAAAATTCCTTTTCTACCTACCCGTTGGAATTGCATCGAGTACTAACTTTAAATATATATCTTTCAAATAACATTTTCACACTACACCTGTCATAAATGCCATATGGCTTATCTGAACTGTTGCTTTACAATCATTTATTAAAAGTACTTGTACACAATAATACTGAAGCATAAGAGCGGCTTTGTAAAAATCTCTCGTCAATTGATTAAGTTGTGACGTTTTATTGAATAAAAGTTGGAAAATATTTTCTTTCTTAGCAACACTGGGTATATCAGATAACTGATGATGGTTTAAACTTTGATTCTGAATTCAAACCGAAAATAGTACACTCCCATTTATCCGACCTAATGTGGCAGGAGTGTAGGCCGGATAACAAAATCCCGGATTGACCGGAGTTCTGTGAATTCATTTCTTTTCCCACCCAGAAGACAAAGTTTTTATACCTAAACTATCTGTTATAATACCTATTTTTTCATTTCTTATTGAGTTCTAAGCGCTCTATTAATGTCAAGCCATACATAATGTGAATGTGGCTGCTGCCTGGTGAATCACAAAAGCAATTACCGATAACGTGTCAATTTAAAAAAGGAGGCCCTGCATTGATAGTTTATGTATAGTTAGATACTACACTGCAAGTTTCAAGAATTTATTAGAGAAAAAAAGTATGTTAAAGGATATCAACCGTTCACATTTTAACATAAATTCTGTTATCTTCACTGGTACTCTTAAAAAAAGCATAAACCCAAGAATAATCCGCGAATACTGTAGGTACTGTGCAGTTATAATCAGGAACAGTGGCGATAATTGACATCCGTTAAACACTGGCGAAACACTGAATAACGAGCACAACGCTGCTCTTTTTTTTTGTGACAATTTAAATTTTGGACTCATCACGAAGGAGGATAGCAGCAGCTGCTGCCTGCTTCCAATGACTTAACAATATTGCCAAATACAAATTTTTTTTTGTCATTTAATAAAGATAAAATGAAACTAGGCCGGATAGTAACGAATCGAATACTAGACAGCGTACTGTGCTTAAAAACACCATCTTAATTTCGAAGTTAAAATAGTGAGTGCAGTTGGCATGCACAATTTTATGTATCGAATAAAAGTGCTTTAATTAAAAAAATAAATATTGCAATTGTTTTTTTAGTTTATTAGAGATAAAATTTACGGAATAACTTTAAATGAACATATTTTCTCATCTTCTTCTTCGGACAGTAAATTATTAGTGACATGTGATCCGATGCAACTAGCGCTCCTTTTATAAGCTATCTAGGGACGTACTTTATCTTTTTGAATCGGTATTAGATGAAAACACTCATCCAAGCTTCACATCATACTAACGTGAGTCCAATTTCCTTTAGATTGCAGATTTAATCCTTCCAGAGGCAGTTCTTTTCCAATCTATTTTTCTGACATTTTTTTTCTTAGAGAGTCGTTAACCTTTCGATAGTTTATTAATAGGAAAATACCCCCCCCCCCCCTCTCCTTTTTTTAGCTAGTGGGGGCACTTGACGGTAGTCGCAGTTCAGGATCATTTTCCTTTGGAAATACTCCCATTAATGTATTTACCCCTCAGGGGCTCACCTACTATAGGTGAGTACGGGTGTCCCAACCCCGAGGTTCCCAGGGATCTTTCCTCCCTTTATGTTTATCCTCCTCTACGCCTTCTGCTGTCTGCTTGATCCTTCTTTTCCCTCGACGGCAAGCGAGGGAGCTCTCCATGAGAAGCTGTCGCCACTCTGCTTGCTTCTTGCTTCTCATGGACAGCCAAAGTCCCCACGTGTTGGCCGTGCGTGGCAACTCATTTGAGAGACGGGTGGTGCACTGTGGTCCCCGGTGTATCAATCGGCTGGTACCTAGTCATCTGAGTGGCTAGACTGCTAGGGATCAAGCGAAGGGGTTACTCCTTGGGCTTGGCGTTAAGGGTGGTCACTGTCCCCGGGTTTAACTCCGAGCGTATAGGCTTCGGCTAGCACTAGGGTGGATGCCGAGGCTGGAAATTACCAGAGCCGGTAATTGCCTTCCCTTGTTGGGCTCCGTGGTGGGCGGTGCCGTCGAACCTGAATTATTCTTAATATCGTATGGGGTCTTCCTAACGCGGTCCCTTCAGTGGGCATAAAAATGTATATAAATGCACTACCAATATCCATCATTTTGATTCATATTTTTTAATAAAACGTATATCTGAAGAAAATGAAAATTTTAACTCTGTCTCACCATTTCTGGTACAGAAAGCTATAGCAGCAACTGTCGACGAAGTGTCCTCTATTAGAAAGATGCGTTCGGGTGATTTGCTGGTGGAAGTTTCCACGAAAAAGCAAGCTCAGCAAATTGTTAAAATTAAAGCTCTGGCTACATTTCCAGTAGTGGTTACTCCTCATGCTTCATTAAATTATACCAAGGGCGTTATTACATGTGGGGAGCTTTTCAATGTTCCTATTGAAGAAATAACGCATGAACTGAAACCCCAAGGTGTAACACACGTACGCCAAATTACCATTCGGCGCGATGGGCAAATTTTACCAACTAAACATTATATTTTAACTTTTCATTCTACGAAATTACCTGAATTCATATATGCGGGGTACATACGACTTCCAGTCAGGCAATATATACCTAATCCTTTACGATGCTTTCAGTGTCAGCGGTTTGGGCATTCCAAAACTAATTGTCGAGGGGCACTCACTTGCGCACGATGTGCTGAGAAGGGTCACGACAGCCAACAGTGTACGGCGCAAGAAAAGTGCGTAAATTGCAGTGGTTGTCATGCTTCATATTCAAAATCATGTGAACGCTGGCAGATTGAAAAACAAATTATAAGCCTAAAAATAAAAGAGAACATATCGTACCCTGAAGCCAGAAGGAAAGTTTTGGCATTAACACCCAAACCTGGTGTGAGCTATGCATCCGTTGTGCAAAAGTCTTTCTGTGAAAACTGTAGTTGTCCAAACTGTACAAAATCAATCAATAAAGATAGAACTCCAGGAAAAATTACTGATTCTGAAACCGAGACATCTCTGAACAGTAACCCTGAAAATAGTAAAGCCGTCTCAAATAAACTAAAACCAAAGTCAAATAAATCTCTGAAGCTAAGGCTCTCAAAACGGGGTATTGCTGCAAAAGATATTTCTAATAAACTTAAAAAAACTACTTTACGCAGTTCTGCTGCTCTAGGACTTTCAAATAAAGGTCTTGTTCATAAGGATTTAACATCTATTTTCAATGGCTCCCCGAAATGTCCCGCAATCATCTCACTCCATCCATCTGAGGAGGAGGATGAATTTGAAATGAGTTGCGATGGATCGCAACAGCCAAGCATTGCTCCTAGAGTGTCTCTTGCAAAAAGATTTTCTTAATGGGTACCTTCCTTTCTTGGAATTGTCGCGGCATTAGGTCTAAACTTTCTGACATCAAGTCCATTTTAAACAAATTTCATCCCATCTGTTTTGGGGTTCAAGAAACTTTTTTGACGCCCAACATCCCTATCAAGATTCGAGGTTATAACTGTGTTCGAAAAGATGCAGACTCTGGATCTCGTACGTCTGGTGGTGTCTGTATCTTTACCTCAAATTTATATCCGAGCACATCTCTTAAATTGGATACTTCTCTGCAGGCTGTGGCTGTGCAAGTTCACGTACGGACTCTGGTCACAGTCTGCTCTATTTATTTACCGCCTCATGATCTTATTCTCCCGCATGAACTTGATGGCTTAGTGGACCAACTTCCCTCACCTTTCATTTTATTTGGTGACTTTAATGGACATAGTACGTTGTGGGGCTCAGATTGTACAAATTCTCGTGGGCGACAGATTGAACAATTTATCTCAAATAACTGTCTCTGTCTGCTCAATAATGGGCAGAAAACATATTTCCATGAGCCTACACGTAGCTTCCATAGTCTTGATCTAATCATGTGTTCCCCTGAACTCCTCCCATTGTTAAACTTTCAAGTTTGTGATGAATTATATAATAGTGACCACTTCCCAATAATGGCCTCCAATATTGATAGAGGAAATTCGGTTCGTCGCAGTCCCCATTTCCTATTTCATAGAGCAGATTGGGATGCATTCACACAGTTGGCAGTTATCACTGAAGACATGGTTAGTAGTGTAGACATTTCCGAAGCTTTACAAAACGTCATTAATGTCATAATAAAAGCCGCTAATATAAGTATCCCTAAAAGTTCACCACGCATAAGAAGATTTCGTAGACCGTGGTGGAATGATGCATGTCGCGAAAGTTACAGAAAACAGAAAAAGTGTTGGAACATATTCAGGAGGTACCCAACGACTGCAAATCTTCTTGCTTTTAAACGTGCTAAAGCCTGTGCTCGACGTATTCGTCGCCATAGTCAGAGGGAATCTTGGAAATCCTTTGTCTCTTCCATTACATCCTGCGCCAGCAGTAAGATTTTGTGGAAAAAAGTGAATGCCGCAAATGGCATTTATCGGGAATCGTACGTTCCAGTGCTAAAAGTTGGAAATGTAACGTATTCTTCCCCATTAGACATAGCTAATATTCTCGGCAAATCTTTTGAGCAAGTTTCCGCAATTGAATCTTACAACCCTGAGTTTTTAGCAATTAAGAATCGCACGGAACGTTTACCTTTGCGTTTCCATAACGGGAAAATTTTCCCATATAACTCTGAATTTGGGATGTTTGAGCTAGAAACGGCTTTATCTCAAGCACATGATACTAGTCCAGGGCCAGATGGGATCACATATAACATGCTTCGCCATTTGAATGCCCTTTCCCTTTCCAATCTGTTAATATTGTTTAACAGAATATGGACAGAGCAGAAATACCCATCACAATGGCACGAAGCTATTGTGATTCCCATTCTAAAACCTGGTAAAAATCCCGAAAACCCTCTACACTACAGGCCAATTGCTTTGACCAGTTGCGTGTGCAAAACTCTAGAACGCATGGTAAATGCCCGCCTTATCTATGAATTAGAGAAAGAAAGATGCATCTCCCCGTTGCAAAGTGGTTTCCGTCGCGGTCGTTCCATTTTTGACAACCTCGTATTACTGGAAACCCAAATTCGCAACGCATTTGTAAGGAGAAATCACCTAGTCTCTATTTTCTTTGATATCGAAAAGGCATATGACCATACATGGCGCTATGGCATACTTTCAACCCTTCATAAATTTGGTTTTAGAGGTCATTTGCCCATATTTTTATCTAATTTTTTATCCTATCGTACATTTCGAGTACGTGTAGCCAATCTTTATTCTGATGCTTTTGTCCAGGCTGAGGGTGTTCCTCAGGGAAGTGTCCTAAGTGTCACTCTTTTTATCGTCCATTTAAGTCAGATTTTGAAATATTTGCCACAATTTGTTCATGGAAACCTATATGTTGATGACCTGCAAATATCATGTCAAGGTAGCAATATGAGTCTCATTGAGCGACAGCTACAAATTGCTGTCAATAAGGTAGTAGCTTGGTGCAACAATAATGGACACACAATGTCTCCGGACAAAAGTAGATGCGTACATTTCTGCCGGAAGAGAGGTATGCATTTAAGATCCTGTTATTCGCATACAAAATATACCTATTCCAGTTGTGGATGAAATACGTTTCTTGGGAGTGATTTTCGATCGCAAACTCACTTTCCTTCCGCATGTTCTTCAACTGCGGAAGAAGTGCGAGAAGGCCTTAAATATTTTAAAGGTGCTCTCCAGAACATCTTGGGGTGCCGATCGAACCTCTCTATTCCGTATATATGAAGCAACCATACTTTCCCGCATAGATTATGGATGTATGGTATACGGTTCTGCTCGAGATTCCATTTTGTGTCGACTAGATTTTGTGCATCACTCTGCTTTGCGGATATGCTCAGGAGCATTTCGCACCTCACCAGTTGAAAGTCTATACGTTATCTGCCATCAATTGCCTCTTCATTTAAGACGGCAAAAATTGTCCGCTTTATATCATTTCAGAACTAAGTCTTTATCGGGGCATCCAGTTACTGAAATTTCCCTTCCTGTTGGACTTCGCAGATTATATGATGCCCGTTCGTCTCATATTCCTCCATTCTGTGAGAGAGCCAGATCCCTCGTTCATGACTCTAACCTTGAAAATATCATTCTTATTTCAGATATTGTATGCTTCCCACCCTGGGATATTCCAAAGTTTTCCTTTTCAAATCCTTTTCTCGGATTTGATAAATCATCAACTTCTGAACTTGTTTTCCAGCAGCTTTTTTTCTACCATCGCAATCGGTACTCTTCATTTTTACCCATTTTCACAGATGGCTCAAAATCAGATGGTCATGTTGGTTGTGGCATTGTATTCCCATCCGAAACACTGAGCTACCGACTTCATAATTGCTGCTCCATATTCACGGCTGAGTTGATGGGTATAGTCTGTGCTCTACAGAAAATTTCATCTTCCACTCAGCGAAAATTCACTATTTATACCGATAGCATGAGTGCGTTGGAAGCCCTTTCTCATTATCATAATCGGATGAACCCGATAGCTCTGGAAATTTTGTTCACTTTGCGTCTCTTGCAAAACAGGGATTTTCAAATAACCTTTTGTTGGGTCCCGGGCCACATGGGCATGTTTGGAAATGAAATGGCTGATTGGGCGGCAAAATCAGCAACGACTTTTTTGTCAAAGGGACTTCCTTATTGCGATGTAAAAAATGCCTTGACGAAACATATCTTCTCTTCTTGGCAATTAACGTGGGACCTGCGAACACAAAATAAATTACATTCCATCAAGCCAACTATTGGATTGTGGTCTGTTCTCCCTATACGTGAGATCGACGTAAAATTGACTCGTCTCCGTATAGGTCATACGCGTTATACGCACCGACATCTCATTTTGGGTGAGATGACGCCTAAGTGTCCAACATGTCATGTAGCTTTTACTGTAAATCATATTTTAATTGAATGCCCTGCTTTTAATCTAAATCGTGTTCGTTTTTTTAATACATCGTCATTAACCTTGCGGGACTTGGTGTGTGAGAGACACCACCCGAATATTTTTAATTTTTTAAAGTCTATAAATTTTTATACTTGCATTTAGTCGAGTAATTTTTAATTAGTTCCTTAATGGTCATTTGTTTCATCATGCATTTGATATTCATTCAAAAAAGTTTCTCACAATATTGCTTTTATATTCCACTAATTTTTTTATGAAATTAAATTTTAACCTTGAATGTATAGTTCACCATTTGCATGGCGCAGCTTAGCCAATTGTGGCTCTTGTGCCAATAAACCTCAATCAACAACAACAACAACCCATTAATGTATTTTTCTTGAAGAAAAGTAAATTTGTGACTCTGCAAGTGTTTAGCTTGCTCCAGACGTGCAAACGAGGCAGATTTCGATAGAAATTTTCTCGTAATCTGGAGTTGTGAAATGAATTTCCTAGACAACTACATCTCCTGTCTCCGTATGA
>JAOUZG010053093.1:3415187-3427660 GCA_026289955.1 Argiope argentata
AGAATGTTAAATCTTTAACATTCAAATTAATGACTTAAAATCTTTGCCTTTCAAATTAATGACTTAGAATTTTTGCCTTTATCAAAATAAAAAAATAACTAAATAAAAGGAAATATTTCTGTAGATAAGTTATTTTAAAAGAAATGGTTTATAATTAGACACTAGAGAAGAAAACACTGTTAACTTGCCTACTCTTATCTTCCACGACTTACCATCGAGGAATGAACTTTTCCCCATCGATTTATGAACGATGGTCATAAATTTTAATTAATCTTTAATCAATATTTGCTTATGATTATTATACAACTTATCTGTCACTAATTTAAAATTATAAAAATAGATTATCATTCTTTACTAAATTTGATTGTTCTGCTGTTGGGATGGAAAGACCGAGTTTGTACATTAGATGGTTATTTCAATTTAAACCAGCACAAAACGTATTAAAAGAGTGCCGGGCAAATTCAACGATCCGATGAATCGTGATGTGTCTAGTAAAATTTTTATCGGAGACCATAAAATCATTATTTCATGAGGAGACAATTGGGATTGCGTTCACACATACCCTGAAAAAAAAAATCGAAATAGGACTCAAAAACCAACAGTAATCTAGAAATGTTTGTTTACATTCACTCCTTCGAAATTAAAGAGTCCACCCTTCGGAACGCTTATTAGTAGGGTGACTGGTTGAAATTAAGAATATTGCCTTTGGTTGCAAAAGGAACGTGTAGTTATGAAATATGCTTCCATTGATAAAGGTTATCAGCAGAACAATTATTTTTTGAAACCAAATTTCTGAGCGGCGTAAAATAATATCATTCTGTGCGCACCATTTACATTTATTAAATCTCTGGTGATGATGAATCGAAGCCAAAAAAGTCCTATTAGGCCTCGAGCTCCGCTGATCCGTTATGACGCTATTTCTATGAATAATACAATTTTTGTGAAATCAAATTGACATAATTGTTTTTGCATCTGAAATATAACTTGCTTGCCCGAAGAAATATTCTTATATTTTTTTTCAAATGCTCTTCCCTTTAGAATATCCAATAAACTGATTGGATATTCTGAAGGGACTGTAATTGTCTTACAATTTGGGATCAAAATGATCGCATGTATGCAAGTATGTTCTAAGAAAGAGCGCGTATGCGGAGTTACGAATACCGCTGTGCAAGACTTTTTTAGTCTTTTTTTTTATTCCGGTGGGAATAATCTCCCCAAACCATTTCGTATTTTCTTTAATAAATTAATTAATAATTAAATTAAATTAAATTAATTAAATAATTAAATTAAAATTATCCCCTCACACCTCGCCATGAGTAAGTATTATCCTCTCACCCTTGTCCCCTTACACCTGGGCCTTGAGTAAGGTAAAGAACGCCTTACATTTCACTGGCGCCCGACAATTACGGAATGTGACAATTTTATCATCTCTACTTCATCTCTTGTACTATCCTTGGCGAATGTTTTGGTCATTTGTCGTGGATGAATTATCAAAACAGTGGCACGCGGTAAATGAATGATATCAGAACATCGAATTAGTGGATTTTTATCCATCCGATTGAAGCCAAAATGTTGCGTAAAATCGCATACCAAATTTGATTTTTTTTACATCATTGCGTTTTTAAGCTACCGCATTTACATGTTATTGAAAGTACGGGTGGTCATACTTTCAACCTCTTTTTTTTGGAATTAACTCAAGATTTGATTAGTATCCATACTAAAAATGTTAAAACCTTGAACCGAATTCAATTTTTTAAAATCTCTTTTCTTTTGTAGTTGTCGCGTTAACTTGCGAACAACTGAACAGACACATTCCTCTGAATCAATTTTATTATAAATTTTCTAGAAATTTACAAATTTGGTGTAGCAATCATTTATCAAAAATCATTTCATCTGTCTAGCTAAAAGGTTTGACTTCCCCCCCCCCCTTTTTTTTTTTTTTTTTTTTTTTTTGCTGACAAATAGACAGACATAAAGCCAAAAATTTGTTTTTCGAACTTAGGGAAATTTAAAAGTGGAGATTAGTCAAAACTTTGTTTTCAAATTTTTTTTTTTGATGAGATACAATACTTTCTCTATACTTCTTATACGAAAAAGTAAACAGCGCCTTTTATTTTCCAATAAACTAAGGCTCTTCGTTAATTGTGACAAAAATTAAATTTTCTTCAATTAAACAGTATTAAATAAGCAAAATTTTGTACGTTTTTAACTTGTGAACTTTGGCTCTATGAACGGAATCCAAAATGTGGTTATGTTCCTGTTTAAAAAACAATTTTTTGTTTAAACCGTTGGTTTACAGGCCATTTCTAAAAAGCAGCTAAAAAGCTTATCAACCAACAGTTTGAAAAAAAAAGTTACTAAATATCTATCGGCATTTCATTCCTCCATTTTACTTTTAATTTGGACGGCTTGCTGGCACAGAGGTAGCGCGTCTGCCTCGTGTTCAGGAGGTCCCGGGTTCGAGTCCTGGTTCGGGCATGGTTGTTATTCTGTGTGCTATCTGTGAGATGAGTGAATGTGCCCCCCTGTAAAAAGGGGTTGTGCAAGCGAATGTGATGAGTGTGTAGCAAAAGTCGTACTCTTGGCCCTAGTTGGCGCTACTTGAAACAAGAGACGCTTCATTCGGCTTAAATCTGCTGCTGGGTCCAGCAGCGAGCTTGTCCATAGGCAAGTGCCATTAGAAACAACAACAACAACAACTTTTAATTTGGGGAGTATACAAAAAGATAGCATTGGAATTGTCAAAAAAGACCCTATTTAGTGGATTATTATGTTTTAAATATTCTTAAGTGCGAAAAATACATTTTTGGAACAATAATCGTCTGCCTTGTTAACACGATAAATCCAAAACGCAACGAATTTCTAAGGTAAAATGCAATTAATTTGGGGCCTTTATGTGGAAATTATTCTATCAGATGGTTGACGAAATCAATCTGCTGTAAATCCATTTATTTTATTCGTATGCATGTGAATACCTTATCTTTCAAATACAAAAGGTTAACTGTGTAAAATTTGGTTTCTAATTTTATCATTAGAATCGTAGATCTGTAGCAAATTTTGGATCGTCATAAGTGGACTATCTGTAGATTCATCTATCCATATGTATGTGAGTGAAAAACGCAATGGGACACAAAAAATGTAATGACTAGGTAAATGAAATTTGGTATGTGTTCTTGTCTTTGAAACTGTATTTCTGAATTTTGTATCAAATTTTGGTTCCAGGCAGAATGGAAGTAGGACTTCTAAAATAGCATAATCTATTTTCTACACTCGGTTTCGAATCGTGAAATGCATCATTTTGTGGAAACAGGGATCGAAGGAAATAAAATTCTGCGGCCAGTTCTGAATTTTCTCCCCCACCCCTCCCCATCGACGACGACGTTAAATCTCACTCGGTTTGAAAGCGTTCCCTATTATGATTCTGAAAATAGATATGTTAGGGGCGGTTCATTAAGTGAACTCGGGCAGTAATCATTTTGTGCAAGGTTAGACGCAAAATGAATGCTGCCCGAGGGTTAGATGCATTATGCGCTGGGTTAGGAAATTTTGAGGCGTAACCTTCACCTTGAAAGAATTATAATTTGCGCTCATCGAATATTACAGGCGCTCTTCTGTCCTTGAGATCACTCAGCAGGTGGTCATCGATTATATGAATGAAATTGGGAGGATTATGGAAATACTCTGTGAAAATGTTAAAAGTACAGTGGAATGTTTTAAGATTTTTTTCGGCGGGGGGTAACCGCATTTGTTTGTTCTATTTGTCTTTGACAGAAAATCTTTTTTCTTTGGCATTGTGATTAAGCATGAAGTAAAAATAGAAACACTGGCCGTTGTTTAACTCAAAAACGAGGATACCTGGAAAAAAGGCGTTAATTCCGATTATATCGAAATTATTGCATTCCATTCCAAAGGCTTCATTTTTTTTTTCAGCAGCATTAAATGACCGCGATCCAGTGTCAGTTACATGTGAATTATCAATTTCGCTTACTGGAGCCAGTGTCAAAAAATTAAACTCCGAAAATTATTTATTTTCTTCAGTGAAAGAATTTTGAAGTTGATTCGCCCCTTTATATTGTGGTATTATAATTTTTCCATTACACAATTTATAGAAACCAACGCTGTGTGTGTAGGGGGGGGGAGTCTCCCTAAAACTTCATCGTATACTTTCTATTAAGGGTGAATTAGTGTTTTATATACGTTTCTTCCCTACCGACGGTGACCTAAAGTAGACACAGAATTACAATTCAAGTCACAAAATCATGTACTAAATTTAATAAATTTAGTTTTTTACACTTTTGAATTATACAGAAGTACAGACAGACAAATAACAGAGTAATTTTCGGGTTTAGCTAGAAATTTAATATCTGTCAACTCTGAGGATGTTAAAACTGTGCAGCAAATTTTATCTGTCTGGCTATGTTCATTTCGTAGTCATCGTATTATCTTATATTCAAACAGCTAATTAGATAGATTTCTTCTGAAAGTAATTTGTTCAAAATTTCTTAGAAATCTGCAATTTTTTTTAGTAAAGACCATATACCAGGTTTTATCTATTTAGCTTAAATCGTTTTTAAGTTATGTTTGTCATGGATAGATAGACATACCTTTTCCAAAAACGTGCTGTTTTTTTTACACAGGGAGGCCTAAAATTCCGCAATTCGTTAAAATCTCGAATTCAAATATTTTGATGATTATAATAATTTATAATTCAAATAGAAGGAAATGAAATGTGTCGACCTAAAAATGAGGAATACGTTAAAAAAATTCAGTCAGTAGACTAATAAAACGCAGTCTTTATTTTTGTTAAGTTGCATGAGAGTAATAAATTTGATGATTCACAATCTCCCAATTTTATTTCACTTATTTAAAAGACGACTTTATAAAAAATGAATTGGATTTGTTTGATAAAGTTAAAGTTACAGTACTATTTGTAATTCTGCAGCAGTGACAATGTTCGAGATTACGAGTTCGAAACTCACTGGCCAAAAAATTCTACGAGTGTGTGGCTGCTGGCGCTCTTTAAATCTGTTCGTGGTCGCAAAGTCCTCCAAGTCGAGAGTAATACCACTGGGGGTACTGGGCCAGAGGTGATCTTTCTCTGTTCCAGGCCTAAATTTCGATCTGAAATGAATGTTTGAATATGCATGAATGAAGTCCGCCCCCTTAAAAGGGTTGTGGCGTGAGAGTAGCTAAGTCGTACTCTTGGCCCTAGATGGCGCTACTTGTAAAACAAAAGACGCATATACGGCACCTACAATTTTCAAACGTAATGTTATCCTATGGGAAAATATTGTACCCGTGTATCGTTTGCTATTACAGTGTCTTTATTATGAAGTCATTCTGCAATCGGAAGAGGGAATAAAAACACAGATTTCTCCTGAAGGATTTTTTTTTCATACGTGTCAAAATATTTTTAAATATTTAATAAAAATTGAAAAAATGTCAAGGGGGCCATTTAAACAATTTTTTTAAAAAAAATCTATCATAAATAACATAAAACTAGAAACTGATATACATTCGTTTTGGTATCTTCTTTCCGATACATATAATTAAAAAAAAAAGAAATTAGAAGAATGAGTACAAACAGCATTTTAGACTTAAAATTTGAAAAATAATTTAAATTCCCCCCAACGTTCCTTTAACTCCTCCCATTCGCGGAGGAATACACACTAAACCCTCCTTTTACCTTGTGATGGATTGTTACCTTTATTATCTGGTCTTCACCACGTCTTCAAATTTTCCCCTCAGCATTAATTTCTTTCTGCTTTTCGTTTTCGTTTTGTTTTATTTTGTTTACCATCACAGCTGTGGTCATCTGCGCCTTCACGATCTATACTTGTTTCAGCGAATACTACCGCAACCCCGGAAACAAAATTAGTAAGCTTTTGTAAAAGAATTTGAATTTTGCATATTTAGCTGCATTTCCTGACGGGCTAATTGGGGATGATTGAATTTAAGAAGTAAAATGCACAGCAAATAATACACCGGATTAGACAATAAAAGTTTTTTGAAAAAAAAATCATTTTGGAAATTAAGTAAAGATTAAAAACAACCATAAATAAAAATCTTAAATATTATTTTCAAGTGCAGGTTCAGCTGCATATAACACACACACACACACACACACACAAAAAAAAACTTTGATTTTCAAAGTGGACGGCAGAAAACGGAAAAAATAATTCGTAAATCCAAAATTTTGGCAATGGAGAAAAAAATTAAGAATTTTTTAGTTTGACTGTTTATTGCCGAAATTCGTTGATCTCAGATATCACGAATGAAGGAAAATTCGGATCCTTTTGCGATTATAAAGAATCAAAAGAAAAAATATGAATGGGGAAAAAAGGAGAAAGCACAATGCTTTTGTTGCTTTTTTTTTTCTCTGGAAATTTTTATAACTGTACTTTTTTATATACAATTCATAAATCAATGCTATTTTGTCTGCATTATTCTTTCTTTTGTAAAAATTTTATTTATTTGATCTTGTGTTAATGAGATTTTGTACATACATTTATCTTATTCATATATCTTGCAATAAATATGGTTAATTTTATTATCAATTGAAAAATAAGATTGCTTTTATCAGAAAAAAAATAATTAGTGGCAATAATTCACTTAAAGAAAGTAAGTTATAAGAAAATTTATATATATTCTTATTATTTACTAATACTTGAATATTCTCATGTTCCTGAATGAGTTTTCTTCAAAACCGCTGATATCTATAGTCATAAAAGGGTAAAAAATGTATATTTGTGTATATATATTGCAACAGTTCACTAAGCAATATCTTTATTAAAAAAAGGCGCCTTTGACAATCAGCTGGTTCAATAGTATAAAAGATATCTAAAGCTTTACATATTTTATATAACTTGGTTTATGAATAGCTTTTTCTTAAAAATATTTAGTTATCTTCGGTTTTTGGTAGCTATATAATTCTGTCATAATATTATGTAGGCCTTAAACAGTTCTGTTCATTATATTACTTATCTCTTACTAATTTTCTGTCAGAGTGCATAAAATATACACGATAAATTAGAGTGGAAATGTTAAACTGTAATTAATATGAACGTTTTTCCTTGAAGCCAAGTATATCTTTTTTAAATATGAAAATTGAAATCAGGGTCGTTCAGTATTGAAACTGTATGTACATTGCAGAACAACTATTATCATGTCAGAACATGTTTTGGGAATAAGGTTTTCTGGTGTCAGCAAAAATACGTAGGTGAAAAATAAACATTTTAAATTTTTTTATTTGCACGAGCATCTCGAAAAATCAGCTTTGAATAATGCGTTGCCATAGCATTTACAAAAGCTCTGATTTTAAAAAATAAATTAATGACTACAGCCAATAAACCTAGAATAATGTTATTTTGAGCACGTGATTATATGAAATGAAATGAATAGGAAATGTGATATTTTTTTAAACAATAAAAGCGAGGAAAAGTTTTTTTTGGATCGTTTGCAATACTAAAGTGACTCATTCAATGATACCATTAAAATGAATAAAAATATAATTTAAATTTCACGAGCACGTGGTGCTTGGCCATTCAAGAAATTATGTTCTGACACGATATATTGAAATATGTATAGCAAATTTCATTTTAATCTTTTGTAATTTTCATAATAAAGAATTATTCGACAGAAATTTCTCGGATTCTTCGTAAAATTCAATTTTTAATTTTACTTTCAAAACTTTTAAATGATGCAAATATAAATATTTTATATGACTTCAGTCAATAAATGTTCTAATATAAATTATGAACTTTACATTTTACGCAGTCCTTTAGTTCCAAGGAATCATTTTCTGAAAAATGTTCTTCATACTTCGAGTTTTAAATAAATAAATAAACTTTCTGTCTTCTGCTATCAAATCTGTTATTTTTTGCATATCAATATTAGATCAATCAATATTTTCATAATTATAGTCCCTTCACTGTCGAGAAATCCTAGGAGCGTATCTTCTTTAATCATAGTCCAATCACCTTCGAGGAATCCTGGTAACGTATCTTCTTTGAGACCGTCTATGAAGTGGTCTAAAATCGTCAGCTTTTGCAGAAAAACGATATTCAAATTTCATAAATTATTCAGTTTTAGTGAAGGATTTAGTTGATTGGAAATCAAACATTTTTTCTTTAAAATATTGATGTTTCAAGAAAACTGTGGTATCATTAAAAAGATTTTTTTGTTTTTGTTTTTGCTTTTTTTATCGCGATGCAAAAATCTATTTTGTGCTGTTATAGTTTCGTTAAGTTATAGCGTTGTAAATTTTATTAGGTTTTTAAATCTTGTTATTTATTAATTTAATAAAATATTGGATGTATAAGGCTCAATGTTTGGAAAATTAATTAATATTATATTAGAATATTATCTGTACTGCGTATAAATAATACTGAATGAGAAAGTTTTTGTATTAGTTGAAGTTTTAACACTTTCGTTTTTCAAGTTCCCTTATCAGTTGAGAATATTGAAAATTGAAAGAGATGCATTGCACAAAATGCTGAATGGTATACGGTTTTTAGAACAGTAGTAAATGTTAAATGCCTCATAGAATTTGAAGTTAAATATATTCTTGTGAGTAAGCAATCAAGAACAAGCTAAGTAAAATCTAAATTATAAAATTAACTAAAACTAAGTTAGTCACTGCTTTTATGAAAACATTTTCTTATATGACAAGAAAAATATGCTTTTTAACGTGCAAACATTTTTGTAATAATATAATTTACAACTATTTATTTATCAATTCCTTAGGATATAGGAGTAATCATGATTTCTATTTCGTATGAAGCAGTATTCCGATCAAATTATTTAATTGAATCCCTCACAACCTTTTTTAAAACTTTAGTTACATACAAATAAACAAATTTGCTGATAAGATTTCGGAAATGCGGAACAGTCTTGACTCATGATGAAAGTCAGAGAGAGAAAGCTTTGCAGACAATTTACTCTTTTGTTGTGTTAAATATTAGTGACCATATTAACCATATTATATTGAAACAAACTCTTTAGAGATTAGATACATTTTTTTAAATGTCGAACTCCTTTTTACTATTTCCATATTATTATTTTATTTATAAGTAAAAAATATTAGAAACCTTAGACGAATTTTCAGTCCGAAATATTCCGGAACTCTGATACAAAATATAGAATCCTGGCTAAGCAGATGAATGGTTGTACTTTCAGGATCCAATAAATAATTAAAGCAAAACAAAATAAATTTAAAAAAATAATCACACAATTAATGGTTTAAATATTTCCAAAGCCAAGATACATTAAATCTAATATGTGCATTTTACAATTTAATTCATTATTTTCTCTTCCAATTTATGTACATTGAATTAAGTTGGTTATATTCCACGTTTAGAAAAGCTGAAGAATAGAATTCATCCGGACATTTTTACAAAAAACTATATTTATCTTTTCTTTGTAATATGGTAAAAAGGAGCCATTTAATTAATATTTAGGATATTCTTCTTTTTGGGAAAATCAAGTAGAAATTAGGAACATCCCAGCTACACAGAATCACTAGGCAATGTTGCAAAAGTTTAAAAATTCAACTAAATTTTGACCGTTTCCTTTTTCATTTAAGCCTATTTAATATTTTTAAAGTAAATAATTTATTTATAATTTTTTTTAAAAAAAGGAACATTTTAATAAAGTTCGCTTTTAGTACTAAAACTATTGAGATAAAGAATTGAACCCATTCTTTGGAGATGAGTCCGAAGTCTTACATTTTCATAGACACGTAGATTTTGCCGATCCTCTTGGATTGAAAAAATTATTAAATTAATTATTATTAAAAATAAAGTCTTGTCAAACAAAATTCTATTAATATTAAATTATTCAATTACTCTTTCTTAATTATAGGATTCTCTAATATTAACAGAATTATGAAAAGCAATTAAATGCCCCGAAATCGAAGTGTTTAAAAAAATAATCAGTGATTAATTTTATGTTCTAAGATTCCGTCTAACATTCCCGCTGCTCTCCGTACGATTTTTGGGGCAAGCAGGGAAACTCTAAAATATCTAGTTCAAAGAGTAACTTTTCCAAATATGTTTGGGGTGTTCACGACCCCCTTTCTCGTGATGTCCCAAGACCTCTACAATGGGAAAGGGAGTTTTATTGTTTTATTAGGGGTAGTTTGGTGGGTCAAATGACCTTCTGAATGTAACTCTCCCCCACAGCAGTATCTCCTGGGGACCGGGAATCTTTTCTTGTTGGGTGTTATTCGGCTTGTCAATCAAACCTTTTAAGCTTCTTTTTCGTTAGTTTAGTCACCGCCCTATCCCCCCCACCGATAGGAGGTTCTTTTGTCGACATCGGATTTCTTTCTCTGTATATGGCACTCTTAAAATCTGCTGATTTATCAGCGGGGCTTGTCCATGGCAAGTACCATAAGTAACAACAACTACGTTAACTCAAAATGTATGTTTAATATCTCCTCAACACGTCTTAATATAAGCTGAACTAAATAGAGTACCAATTATAGAAACTATTAACTTTCATTTATTTAAACAATGAAAATTATTGTTAAAAACGATACTAAAACGTATTAAAAATTTATTAAAATTAGAAAAAATCATGTTGAAATGAAATTCTTATCACTGAGAAACTAATTTCATAATTTAAAAAGTGTGCGTGATAATATGCTCCTTAATTGTTGAGGAAAAGTATTAACATTTCGAAAAAAAAACATTAATTAAAAATCTGATTCAAATTATGCTAATATCTTTCTTATGATCATTTACCTCACAAGAGGGGAGGATGTGTCAGATTTCGTATTTCTAGATTCGATTATACGTTTTGAACAAATTTTGAATCACGCATGGTGGAGTTTGCAAATAGTATACAGCCTATATTCAATGCCATGTTGAAACATATATTTATACAATTATTTTTCCTTCTAAATGCTTCATAAAGAAATAAGAAATGATCATTAGTAAGCAGAAATTATAAATGCTTTATAGGCTTGGATAACAGAGAGAATTAATTAAAAAATTGAAAGCAAAGAAAACAGAATAGGAGAAGACGTATATTATTTTTATTTGGCATATTGTTGCTTCGAAATTACCATGTGCTAATCGATTTCATTTTCGCAAAATGGTTTTCATTTTTAATGAAAGTCACATTCTTATGTTGCAATCAATATTTTCTATTTCCCCCTACTTATATTTTTACTTTTAGCCAAATATGATTATCGAATTTATTTCAAAGAAAAGGCAGCAGAAATAGGAAGCTATAAAATATAATTTCAATTTCTGAATCATGATTATGTGCATGCGTGAAATATTTTTATATGCCTCTATGCAAAAATATCTCAATATCATAATTAACGATGTGCTTGCCGCTGTAATATAAAGGTAAGCGAAATCGGAAGCGGGCCCGGCTCACAACAAATCCGTCAAGGACAAACATCTCCCCTCCTGTGAGCCGTGAAACGATGGTGATGGGGTTTCCAGTTCAAGTGTCATACTCGTCATCTGACTGCTACTCAAAATTACGAGAATGGTCCTAAAACAGCCCCAGTATTAATACAATTAAACTAATTCTATTATCTTAAACTGGATAAAAGAAATTTGTTGCCTGAAAAAAATTTCAAAATGGAAGCTATAATGGAAGAAGACCGGATGCAGGAATCTTCAGTATTAATTTTAACCACTTTTCTGGAAAACTCAAGATTTTTAAAAGAATATTTTCTAGATTCAGATGATAAACCTTTAAAAGAAATTTAACTAAAGCTACAGCTGTTTGTTCTACTGTAAAGTATATTGGGTTTTTTTTCTGATATAATCAAAATTATTATGGACAAATATATGTAAAAATTTTGGCGTTAATTTTTGTCATTTTTCTCGAAAACAGATAATTTTTGAAAAGAACTTTTCAAGATTCAGGCGATAAATTTTTAAAGGAAATTTAATGAAATCTACAGCCGTTTTTTCTATCGTACAGAAAATTAGTTTTTTTCCTACTATAATCAACATTATTATATTACAGACAAATATGCTCAAAAATTAATCCAAAACCTTCTTAAAAGAAATTCTGCTTTGGATTCACCATTTGTACCACAAAGTTTATTGAGTCATTGTTACAACTAATTGCAATCTTTCGAAGTTGAAAGTGCACGAATTTGTTGACCACCACAAACAATTTCTTTCATCATTTAAGAGTAAATGTTTTAAAAATTACAAAAAATATATATATTCAGTTTTATTTTGATTTTGCTAGTTTGAGATTCGCCCAAATTTTTCTTTGGATCGATGCTGTGTCTAAAAATGATTAATTTTAGTGAGTGACGGTTGCTGTATTCTTCCTGAAACGAATATTCTTATTGAATTACGTGAAAAATTACCGGTTCTCCGGGTTAAAATAAACAGAGCACTCATCTATTAAGATTTGCTGAATTCGCTCAACGGTTTCTTAGAATGAGCGTACGATTTTTGTTCAAATTAATCAGGATAGTCCCGATTCTGGAACCC
>JAOUZG010053093.1:3436001-3495919 GCA_026289955.1 Argiope argentata
TATATATATATATATATATATGTTAAAACATACTTTTATTAGTGTACCAATAAATAACAATTATATATAATATGGAATTTTGGAGGATTTTCCTTTTTCAAATTCCTTGTCAGCTCCGGAATAGAAAAGAAATTGGATCAAATGAATTGATTAATTTATGATTAGTACCGAAATTATTAAAGCCTTACTTCGAGATCGAAAGCAACTGTTCAAAATTTAAATCGTCGGAAGCATCATGAAGTAGGCGAAAAGCCCATTCCAGTTACTACATAATGAAGGAGATGAATCATTATTTGAAACTGATTTTGTTAAAGCTGAGAAATATCGTGATCGCGTTTTAGAAATAATGTCGAATTTGAAATTAAACGAGAAAGCGATTCCAATCAACCCGCTCCCGAAAAGAAATTTCAAATTTCCGCAACTCGAGCTAAAGAAGTTCAATAGAGATGCATGGTATTATTTGGCCTTTTGGAGCCAATTTCAAGAAATCCATGAAGATCCGGATATTCCCAACGAAGATAAGATGAAATATCTTATTTAAGTTGTTGAAGAGGGTTGGTTCGAAAGCAGAACGACTGGTGCAGAATTTTCCAGCAACAGCATCTAATAATCCCAAAGCTATAAAGCAATTGCAGGGACGATTTGCAAGAGATATGATTTATTAGTATAAATCTATGTACGTGATCGCTTATCCATGGTAATGAAGAACGCTACAACTGGACGTATGTAAATAAGTTTGCCTATCCCATATGATGTGCTGGAAGGAAAGTTAAGAACACTGGAAAGCCTGGGAAAGACACGGGAGAAATACGGCGATTTCTTAACACCGCTGGTGGAGAGCTGTTTGCCGGAGGAAGTGCTGATTGCGTGGGAGAGAAGCAGGAGTAACGAAAACGAAACCAAAAGGTGGAGATCTTTGAACGACTTGACGGCTTTTCTTCAGAAGGAAGTAAGGAGCGAAGAAATGATGCATCTATCATGAAGTGGATTTGAAAATAAACAGTGTCGAAGGAAATACTTTTCCAGTGTGTCGGAAAAACAAACTGTCCATCCACTGCTGCTACTTTGGCGAGTTTAAGCAGTCCAGGTAAGAGAAATTCGAACTGTATTTTTTTGTAATTAAAGGAACCCTAGTTTTAAATGTTTTGATGCAAGAAAAATGACTCTTCAAGAAAGACTAAATATTTTGCCAAAGAAAGGTGCATGTTTTATTTGTTTAAATAAATCTGGTCATATTTCAAAATTTTGTGTTAAAAAATCTGACATAAAATGTAAATTGTGTTCTGACTCCCATTATGAAATTATGTGTAAAATGTATAATTCTAGAAATGTTTAGAATAATATGTATGCTGGTGTTCATAGCTCTAATTCAGAGGTTTCTCTTTCAAACGTAGGCATAGGTAGAATGGTTTATTTACATACTCTTGAGAATATTATACGTGGTCAGGACCGCGGAAAAAGTATTCGTCACGTTTTTCATTCAGGTTAAATAAATAGTCCTATTAGTGATATGATAATTAAGGAATCGGGTTTAAAGCCACAACGGGTTGAAATCATTATTAATACTTTATTTGGGGGGAGTGAAACCAAGCCGAGGGGAAAGGGTCTGTATGCTACAGAAATGAAAGCTTTAGATGAAAGTTTAACCCTTTTCTTTGAAACGCTTTCGTAGGAAAATATAAATGGGTTCGGTTCTAAGATAACTGATCGAATCATTTTAAAAGAATTGAAAAACCGTAAAATTGAAGTTATCGATTCTGTTTCTGAAGAATGTGAAATCGATTTTTTAATTGGCGCGGATCTTTCGGGAAGCCTTTTGACTGGAAAAAAATTATAGAATTAGACTGCGGTTTAACTGCGGTTCACACCAAACTAGGTTGGGCTATTATGGGTAAGCAGAAGGGAACAAACTTGATGGGAAACGTCATGACAACCCTTCCAATGCATTTTAGAAGTGTCAATTTGACGGAAATGTGGGATTTAAAGTGGTTTGGAATAATTGATCCAAATCAATCGCTTTTCAGGAAGAAATAGCATAGTGAACATTTAAATGATTTTTGACAGAAATTAACTATTCTGCCATGTGGAAGGTATGAGGTTCGATTATCTTGGAAATCTGATTCTAGTAATCTCCCAGAGAATAAAGAGTTGAGTTGGGCGCGTCATGAGAAAATGGTAAAACGTATGAAAGCTCGAGGACTCATTTGTGAGTACCAAAAGGTTTTTGACGATTGGGAGAGACTGAAAATAATTGAAAGTGTCTCAGAAAACGGATTAAAAAATGAAAAATGTCATCATTTGCCACATCGTCCCGTGATAAAAATGCAAAACTAAACTACTAAGGCAGAAGCGTCCCTGTTTTGGACGCTTCTGCCTGCGAGAAAGGAAAACCTTCTTTAAATAATTGTTTGTTTAAAGGAATTAATCTTATGGAACTTATCCCTGATGTTATAGACAGAATTAGATCATATCCTATTGGTTTAAGTGGAAACATCAAGAAAGCCTTTTTAATGTTGTCTGTTGCTATTTAAGATAGAGAATTTCTAAGATTTTTTTTACCCGTGTGATGAAGATTTAGTATATATGCACTGTAGAGTTGTTTGGGGAGTATCTTGTAGTCCTTTTCTTTTGAATGCTTCATTTTTATATCTTTTGGATAGTTCACTAACTGAATTTCATGATATAGTGGAAAAGTTAAAGAGTTCCTTTTATGTTGATAATTGTCTCACAGGAGTTAAATGATCCTTGTGATCAGGCATCTTCATCGAGAGGACACAGACATTGATTTCAAGGGGAGGTTTCAATCTGAGAAGATCGTAATGTAATGTGGCATGCGAACTTATCTCGAAGCATTCTGGCGATGCTTCTGTTTTCGGCCTTTTATGGAATTTCGATAGGGATAAATTTAGAGGCAACATTGATTGTGAAGTCCATATTGTGAAACTGTAATATTTAAGAAATTAATATTATCTTTTGTGCAAAAGAATTTTGACCCACTAGGAATATTGTGTGATGTTACTTTGTCACCCAAAATATTGTTACAGGACCCTTGAAAATTAAAATTAGGCTTGGATGTTGAATTGCCACATGGTGTATCTAAGAAATTTTTTAAATGGATGAATGAATTGCATTAATTTAAAGAAGTGGGTCTGCCCAGATTCATGCCTTTTAATGAGGATTCTGAATTGAATGTTTTTGTTGATGCAAGCCAAGTTGCTTATTCTGCATGTATTTTTGTCAGAACTGTGTTTGAAGCAGAAAATAGTGTCTCTCTTGTTCGTGCAAAGACTAGAGTATCACCTCTGAAACCATTGACCATTCCGTGATTGGAGTTGATGGCCTGCTACATAGGTGCAAGACATGCCAATTCAATTCGTGTTGCACGGCATTTGCCGAATATAAAGATGACATTTTGGTTGGATTCAGAGGTTGTATTAAGGTGGATCAAAGAACATGGTGACTGGTCGGTTTTTGTAACTAATCGTGTTCAAGAGATCAGACAGTTAACGCGTTCAATTATAGCGGCATGTTCCTGGTGTTCTAAACTTAGCTGATGCTCTATCTAGGGGGTGTTCTCCTTGCCATTTGTTGAATTCCAGGTGGTGAGAAGGCCCCACATGGTTAAAAGATGTACCTGGAAACTGGCTAAAAAGCGAAATTTGTTGTGAACGCATAGATGTTCATACAGAAAGTAAAAAAAATAATTCTAAATTGGTTATTTTGAATGTAGATAACGATTGTTTCCCTTGGAATTGTTTAAAGATGTCTAATTATAACAGAATGATTGACGTGATTGCATATATTTTGCGCTTTGTAAATAACTGTCGGAAGAATTGTACTCCTATTAATGTTTTAATGTCCTATTAATGTTTCTCCTACTTTGTTTTGAAAAAATAGATAAAGTTGAAAAATGTTTGATACAATTATTACAATGTCAGTTTTTTAAGACTGTCAGTGACTTAAAATTTATGTCTGTATTTAAAGATGAGAATAGTATACTCTGAGTTAAAACAAAAATCACTTACCGGAAAAATGATGAGTCCTTTTTGATTTCTACTTTGTTGCCTGGTAAATGTTTTTTTACTAGATAGTTAATAAAATAGGTTCCCTTTAAAAACTATCATGCAGGTATACAATTGATACAAACTCTTTTATGCGAGGAATTTTGAATTTTAAGAGCTCGTAAGACTATACGAAGTGTTTTGTATAAATGTGTGAAATGTAAACGCTTTAGCTCCAACACTATGTCAAACGAACCGACGCCTCTACCACCAGATCGCGTAGGTGATTGTTCTGTTTTTGAAATTGTAGGCATTGATTTAGCAGGACCTTTGTTTTTTAAAAACGAAGAGAAAGTATGGATTGATCATTTTACCTGTGCCGTTTGACAGGGCAATTCATCTCGAGTTAGTGAGATCACTTTCCTCCGACTCTTTTAATCTAGCAATGCGACGCTTCATTTCTATGCGTGGCCGATCAAGAACTATCTATTCTGACAATGGGACAAGTTTTAAGGGATCTTATAATGAGCTTTCTAAACTGGATTTGAATTAAATTCAGAGAGAAGATATATTAGAGAGAATTTCTTGGAAAATCAATCCCCCAACTACCAGTTGATGGCTAGGAGAGGTTTGTTCGGGTTATTAAAGAGTTGTTGCGACGTACTTTGGGAAATTCTGTATTGTCTTTTGAAGAACTTGAA
This sequence comes from Argiope argentata, assembly GCA_026289955.1. Taxonomy (NCBI): domain Eukaryota; kingdom Metazoa; phylum Arthropoda; class Arachnida; order Araneae; family Araneidae; genus Argiope; species Argiope argentata. The sequence goes on from JAOUZG010053093.1 coordinate 3,440,704, forward strand.
ACTATTATTTGTGACTGTAAATCTATTGTGAATTCTAGACCTTTGATATATTTCAGAAGAGTCCCAGAAATTAGTACCTCTCCCTTCTTCCATGTTTCTAATCGAAAATTGTTGTTCGGATGTGACGGATTTTGAGGCGATTGATCACAATCATTTTCAAAGGAGAATTAGGTTTCGTTCAAAACTTTTGAATGATTTGAAGCAACACTTCAGGCGTGAAAATCTTAGACAATTAGTTCAACGGAACAAAGACAAAAATTGTGTCCGAGAACCTCGACCCGGAGAAATCGTTCAGGTTGGCGACGATACAAAGAAACGTTTATTTTGGCCTTTGGCTAAAATCACTGAGCTGATTCCAGGAAAAGATGGTAAGAACAGTTAGGGTACAGACCCAAAAGGGGTGCATGGTACGTCCGATTCAACGCCTATTTCCGCTTGAAATTCAGTCGAATGAACATCATGTAAATAAGGAACATGGTGAGGGGTGCGATTCTTGTGCCTCAAATCCAAATTTGAAATTGATACTTTATATGCTGATACAATTGTAAAGAAATGCACTGATCTGTAAGATGTATAAAAACACCTGAAATATTAGATCTCTTAAATTATGTGAGATTGGTTCGAGCGTCTCATTGACCCGCAAGGGGGGGGGGGGGGGGTGTTGCGCAATCAATCCAGCAAAATTCTGAAAAAGGACTGAAGTGAGCTGAGTACTGTTTTGATATGAGCAGTTCGGCGGTTTTGGTGTATCGTGATGATTTGTAACTAACTGTAACGTTTGTTATGTTGTATCTTTAGTGTTCCTGTTCTGTGCTTGTGTCAAATAGAGGAAGTTTGACAAAATGTGCCTTCTGTAACCGATTCAAAGTGCTAGAGAAGATGGTAGCTGCCAAGAATATTTACATAACAAGTTCAGGGCCGGGTTGGCCTGGTTGGTAGAGTGTTGGATTCGTACTCCTAAGGTTACGAGTTCGAAACTCGCCGGCCAAAAGACTCCCCGACTGTGTGGCGGCTGGCGCTCGCTAAATCTGTTCGTGATAGTAAAGTCCTCCATGTCGTGAGTAATATCACTTAGGGTACTGGGCCATAGGTGATCGTTCTTTGTTCCAGGTCTAAATTGTGACCTGAGATGAGTGAATGAATATGAATGAATGAAGTCCGCCCCCCAAAAAGGATTATGCTGTGTGTGTAGTTAAATCGTACTCTTGACCCTAGATGGCGCTACTTGTGAAACAAGAGACGTATTTCTCTGGCTTAAAATCTGCTGATGTATCAGCGGTGCTTGTCCATGGCAAGTGCCATAAGTAACAATAACAAATACAGAAGTCTTTTGATTCAATTTTCGATTTAGTCATTACAAGTTAACTTAGACAGTATGAGAAAAGCTATTCGATGTATCGCCTTGCTATTATAACGTCTTAAATATGACCCTAAATTATTTCAAATAATTTATTTGTTTCATCAGTATTTCTATTAAACTTAATCTGTTTTTAGTGTAGCACAGTTTTATTTTTCATATCAGAAATTGAGTAATGCCATGCTGTCATTAAAAGCGTATCAACATGCATAACGTCATTCAACGCAATCTCTTGTAGTTTTCTCCGTTCCTTGTGACGGATACAACTGAAGGAAACCAGATTGTGAAACTCGGCATATCTTGAACGGCGTAGAATTTGGCTAGATTCCTTTTGATGCCGGTCGATGGCAGCTTTGGGAACATCAAATCCAGTGTGTTAGAAAGTAACTTGGGGAAAGAGAGAAAGATTTGGACGCGAAGACGAGTGTATTGGCTAATGCTCTGAATAGCAGCTGCCTTATATTCTATTCTTGCTAGTAAATATAGGCAGCCTTTTACTGTATTCTGGCAGAGAAAGGTAGTTTCAAGTAAGAGGATATTTATACTTAAGTAAAGAAGACCTGGATAAAGGAGGCACAATTTTTTATATAGATTCTTTATTGTTGACAAAAATGTTAAACTTCACAAATTTTTTTAACATTATTTTTTCAAATCTTTTTCCCGTTATTGCAACTATATCTGGAAAACAATATCGAAATAGGTGAATTATTGAGAACGAAATAATCAATAATTGAAGCATTTCCTTTCTTTCAGTCATTTATACTTCATACTTTTATGTAAAATAATCAGTTCCCAAAAAATTATTTTTCTACTGAATTCGTTTTTTTAACGTATAGAAAAGATAATTGAATAATCTCAATATCGCTTATAAATGTGATAAAAATCCCAAATCCAAACGTTCTGAAGTATTATCAAATCCATTTTATTATGAAGCTTCAATAAATACAGCTCCCTAAGTCTCATATTCACCCGACATGGCACCATGTGATTTTTTTATTTCGATTAATTGCCTCTTCATAGTCTTCGTTTTAAATTAGTAATGCAATAAAAGGCAAATCGCTAATAAAGTTTGAAAAGTTTCCTGAATTTATATCGTATTTTGAAGATAGCGGAAAACATTGATAACAGTACATTGAAACACTGAAAGATCATTTAGAAAGATTTGTAGTGGATATTAGCCAAAAAATTGACTCCTTTATTTTTATGACAGTGATTTCTTTATTATATATATTTTTTTTTATCATAAAGGTATTTTGTCCCCAATTACGTAACCAAAAAATTTAGAAACGTAAAGGAACAGATGATACAGAGAGGGTCTTACTCTTAATTGTTTCTTTCAACATTAATAATTTCTTTTTTGTTAGTTATGGTTTCTCATTTAATTACATGACGTTCTCATTTGATTATAGTATCGGTGTGCTGCGTTCAGAACACATGCACACCGATTATAAATAAGTCAATCCATTCGTATTTTGATAGCAGGCTGTTTCCCTGATAACAAGAAGCTGTGAAGGCGATTGCATTATTTATATACAATTATGACAAAGTTTGTCATTCTTTTTAATAACATTTGAACATCTTTTTAATAACATTAATATAATTTCCATGCTGTGTTTTTAATGAGCTTATATTATTATGAAAACATCTAAAAGCTTGCCATGAGTCCAGGATCGAAATTGAAATAATCCTTGAGACTTACGGGCTAAATTGGTTGCGATCGTGTCGGTTGCCGATTTGAGAGGTGTATCACTGAGTTATCTACTCACACTAATCATAGAGCACTCATTTCGAAAAATAAATTCGCGTGATTTCTGCAAGCCTTCTGTCTACCTTTAGCTACTTGAGAAGTTGTAAGTGTTCTTCGCTCTTTGAAAACGAATCTCGACGGCTGTGTATCCAGCGATGCCAATGAAGAGGAAGACGATAAGGATGGATATCTTGGGCACGATGCAGAGAAAGGAACTGTAGAAAAAGGCCAGGGCGAACCCCGTAGATTCCCAGAGCCTGTAGTTAGAGTAGGCAGCCTCTTCTTGGTTCCGGAACAGGGCTCCGTAGAAAGCTGCAAAGAAAGAAGGAAAGGATACTATAACTTTCTATTTTTTGACATAATAACTGCATGGGAACGAGTAAAATGACAGCTGTCATTGGCAGATTAAACGAACGGAACGCATGTGTCCCCAGTTATCTTTATTCTGTGGCTCACAAATCAGACGGCGATTCTATTAGACAACGACAAAGGTGAGTAAGAATGGGTCACAAGCATTAAAAAAATCGTCTGTAGTTGTGAAGAGAGGTAGAAACAGAAGGAAAAATTTCCGCCAAATCGATATAGGAATCAGTCGAGTCGCACGCACCCATACAGGAACATTTCTAACCGACTCAACACTGGAAACTTACCCTCATCTGCGGATAGTACAGCTTTAATATCCCACCAATTGCGTTGTAATAGGAGAATGCACTAAAGCTTTTTTCTTGGCGTTTCTGCGCATTGGTTCCAAAATCTCTGTGGTTTCTTGCAGTAAACAAATTTTTTGTTTATGGGTTATTTAAAATAGTTTTTTCTCCTTTTCAGCTTATTATATTGTATTTAGAAATGTATATACTGACACTTTTAATATAAATAGAAAATAACTATATTTTATTGCATTAACTCCTTAGCATGCATTGACGAATTTGACTCGTACATCGAAATACATGATTTTTTAAATTTTAAATCTTCAATTAAGAAAAGAATTAAATCATTTAAAGGGAAACAATCCCTCAGAAACGTTTCAATACATCGAAGGGCCTAGAATCATTAAAATAACGATAAATATTCCAAATAGGGTGTGTCATCTAATTAGGAAGTTATGTAAATTCATAGATCAAGATGCTAACTATATTGCTACTTTCAACCCATAAGCTAAGAAAATATCTATTGATTTCTGAGGAGAGGGCATATCTTGTTCAAAAACATCAACTTTTCTATCTAACAAATCATTTGCTGTCTACGGAAAGAAACAATTTGGTGGAAAATCGAATTCTAACTGTCACCTGCCAGCGTATATTCGCTAAGAAAAAAACTCGTATCTGGTTTGATTTAATTATATTAATTCCCCCTTTTAAGGCAACGCTAGGACTTTTTTCGGAATATCCTCGCAATTCTGAACCGCGGTTAGACGACGAGAGCGACATCTGAGTTTTCATCCCCTTCCCAAACATCCATACCACGTCAGCTTAAGATGTCTGGCTCCGACGGATTTAGCGCATACCGGACCCGCTTGCACAGCATTCTTTGGCGGAAACGGGTCTCGAACCTAAACCCGCCAGGTTCTTAGCCAAGAACTTACCTTCAGGCCACCGCGGTCCTTTGGCTTGGTTTTAATTGTCTTCAGATGGCGAAATCCGCACTGTAGGCATCTGCCCTTGAATTAAAATAACTCGTCAGCCTTTCCGAATCGGTTCCATTTGCCATTATGAATTAACTCTAGAGATGTGTGATCTGCATATGGACTCGTTTGATGTGGTATATATGTGTGTGCATTTTCTAATTAATATTTTCATTATTAGTATTTTTAAATAAAAATAAGTTTACTGTAATTAGTAAACCTATATCAGAATTATTTTTCTGTTCTTACTGTTTTTTATGATTAATTTGAAAACTATCCTATCAAAACTCGATTTGCCCTTAAACAAGTAATGTAAAAAATAATAATTCAATTCCTACTTAGGTCAGCAAAGAAAATTTTTATTTGAGTTACTTTTTATTGAATAATTACAATTAATATAAATAGTTCATCAAAATTTATGTATGGCCAAAACAAAATCAAGTCCGTATCCATTGAAAATTAGAACAACTGCGCATGCGTTAATTTTCTACACCAATTGGGACAACGCAAATGCTTGAATTTTCTACTTTAGTTGGGGTAACGCAATACAGAATAGGACTTTTTAATTTCCTTTAACAGATTTATTATAATTCAAAAGTACTTCAAGATGATGCCGAAATATCGATTAATTAACAATCTTTTATTTTAAATACATCAAACGTTATGAAAATATACGGAATAGTTTCAAATAATTGGCCGAAAACATGTTAAGTCTAACCTCATTAGCGTGGGGGAAAAGCAAATTGAATTCGTTGCTTGTTGTTGAAAAACAAATACTGTCTGCTGTTTTGAATTTAAAATAAGTCATTCCTTTAATATGCCCTCTGTTTTATATAAGATATTACATTTTATTTAAAAAGAACTATTTACTACAGAAATTTCGGCCATTTTCGTTATCTGAAACCCACCAATTACCTTAATATTCCAACAAGAAGCTCTATCAGAAATGCCGAATGCTTTTGTATTTAGGTTTCATGTTTGTCATGCTTGGTTTCGTTAAGATGTGATTCCTGCACATTTTAACAAGAAAGTCAGAACTCATCCGCGATGCACATTTTTCCGAGCGCAAAGAAAATGATGTCTTATGGTGATAAATGGCCTTCAACAATATGTAGTGATGAGAAAATGTGGCACTTGAAGGAACCAGAAGGATATAGATTTTACCAGCATGGTTTAAAAAGCGAACCAAGAAGTATTTTTAGCAGACAGGAAAGTGGAGGATCAGTAACGATTTAGTAACATTTTGGATTTAATGGACAAAAATGTTTACAATCAACTCCCAAGACTATCGACAAATATTAGAGGATCAATTTATGACATTATCCAGAAAACAGAGCTCAGCTGGACAGTTTTTTTTTTTTTTTTTTTTTGTAAAACCTTGTTTTTTTCACAGAAAAAATTTAGATATGTATCGCATACTAATAACATATGAGCATTTTTCACTGGTCATTTAAATAAAAAAAATCATGGAAGCATTTATTTATACATGTTATTCGAAATAAACTGCTATAGTATTCATTTTATAACCTATCTACCATTACTAATATTTTTGAACTTACAATGAATTTTACTATTCTGAAATTTTGTCTTATCACATTGCAAATAGGGATTTTTTTAACAAATGAACCTTAACTAGGTGTTTCATGTAGTATTTATAGTTATATACATATGAAAAAAATTATCACACTCTTAATTTTATTTTGAACTAGCCGCCTTTGGCGACCAGTCGGTTCGCCAGTATTAATGCTCGCTAAAATTGTCATATAATATTTTATGTAGCTGTGTCTCATAACAGGTTTTTCGTCAAAATATTTTTAAACCAAACAAATTTTGATAATCATATAATTCATTTAGAGTATTATTTAGTATTATTTTCATCAGATGTTCTGTTCATTGTACTATTAATCTTTCTCTTTCTATCTGAGCCCGGAATTGATATTTTACTTAAATGGTGGAGAGAAAGGTCTAAAATTCTACGTTTTTATAGAATAATGAGATTCTAAATTTCATAAATGCAAACGCACTAAACAAATAAAGACACAATTGGTTTTCAAAGTTTAAAAACAGCTTGGAAAATGCCGCGCACAGAGGAAATAATATTGAAACACACACATCCTTCTTCCCTTTTCTTCTTTTTTTCTATCCTTTTTTTCTTCACTAATTTTGTTTCTACAAACTCTATTTTCACTTTGTTATTCTTTTTTTTCTTCCCTGCCCAAATTTTATTTTGAGCAGGCATAGATTAAATATTCATAGTGACTAATAATAAAAGCAGCTATTTTCTTTCTTTTTTAAACATCCCGTTATCTATGAATGAAAACCAACTGACTTCGCGTATTTCTTTCTAAACAAATTATAATTTATTACTTCCTGCTATCTTACTCGGTGTGGGGGAAGGAAATAAAGATTTTTGGCGGGAAAGTAAGAAAAGTGTCGTTTTAACTATTTTCCTAGCAGTTTTTTCATTTTTTCTTTCCATAAGAACCATCCTCGTGTCTTAACGAAAATCTATATTAATAAAAATGGATCGCGAAATGCGTTGCTAAGCGCAAAACGAGAGAACGGCTCGACCGATTTGGCTAATTTTTTGAAAATATTTTCGCTAAGACACGAGGATGATTCTTATTGAAAGAAAAAATGAAAAAACTGCGAGGAAAATAGTGAAAACGACACTTTTCTTACTTTCCCGCCATAAATCTTCATTTTCTCCCCCCCCCACCAAATAAGTAATATAACAGGAAGTAATGATTTGTTGTTGAGAAAAAAAATACGAGTAGTCAATTGGTTTTCATTTATAGATAACAGGAAGTTTTTAAAAAAAGAAAATAATTGCTTTTATGCAGCTGATTATACTGATTAAAAACATTCTTCCAAACGGACATGAATATCATTATCTTTTTTATTTGATTATGTTTCATTTTTTAATGTTGCTATTGATTGTGTTCTGATATAAATTTGTTTTTTGTTGTTGTTGCTGTTCTTAAAGATAAAAATTCTTTTTTATATATAAAAATGCGGCATTAAGAGCTCTTAATGTGTTTATTTTATTCTTTAAAGGATATACTATGTATTAAACGATTCTTTTTATTTTCTTAGTGTTTAGTCTGTATGGATATTTAATCTACACCTGCCCAAAATAAATTCTAGACAGGGAAGAAGAAAAAAGAATAAAGGGAAAAAAAGGGGTTTGTAGAAAGAAAAGTAATGAAGTAAAAAAAATGTTTGCAGAAAGAAAGAAAAAAAAAGAAAAGAAAAGAAGTGTGTGTCACCATTATTTCCCCTATGCACGGCATTTTCCAAGCTGTTTTTAAACTTTCGCATCTCTTAAAAACCTGTTGCGTCTTTATTTATTTAGTGTATATACATTTATGAAAATTTGAATCTTATTATTCTATAAAAACATAGAATTTTAGACTTTTCCCTCCACTATTTAAGTAAAATAGCAATTCTGGGACAATCATTGCACGGATAGAAAGAGAAAGATGAGTAGTACAATGAACAGAACATCTGAAGAAAATAATACTAAATAATACTATAAATGAATTATATGACTATCAAAATTTGTTTGGTTTAAAAATATTTTGGTGAAAAAACTGTTATGAGACACAGTTACATAAAATATTATTTGAAAATTTTAGCGAGCATTAATACTGGCGAACCGACTGGTCGCCAAAGGCGGCTAGTATTAAAATAAAAATTAGCCGAATCGGTCGAGCAGTTCTCTAGTTTTGCGCTTAGCAAAGCATTTCGAGTTCCATTTTTATTAATATAGATTGTAATTTATACTTTTGTTTATAATTTTGGGAATAGAATCTATTTACAAATATAATATATTTTAGTTTAACTATTTTTAATCTAATACTTTTTTCTATTAAAATTCTGTATCATTTTTCTATTTCTAGATATTATTTCATATCTCAGGTCTGTGCCTTAGAGATTAGTTTACATTTTAATTTAGTGAAATTGCAAACGCTAGCGCATGCTTGCAGAATTCTTTTACATTTTTACTTTTAGTACATAAATTGTTCAGAGAAAACGCATTGACTATTTGCCTTTTTTGGACTTAACATCTTGTTCGCAGCGAGTTTTGTGTAAATTTAAGTCATATTTGTCACTCGCGCCTTTGAAATTTTTATATCGCATCACTCACAGCACTTACAATTGAGCTGCGTCTGCCACACAGCGTCGCAAAGGCCCCAGACACCCGCCAGCACGAAGAACACTGCGGACTGGTCACCACTCGGTTCCCAGAGGTAGAGGACGACGCAGACGCCAAGGTTGCCGGCTGCCCCGACGAACATGATGGACATCCTCGACACATATTTGACAAGGCGACCCGCGCAAAAAGACATCACAGCATCGACGACGCCGAAGCAGATGAAGACGAGACCCACATGATACATTCCCCATGCACATGCTACATAAGCCTGAAAAAGAATTGACACATCATCGGAGAGTGAGGGTTTAATCGTTGCGCCTGTCTCTGAAATACAAAAGACAGCACTTCGCGACTACAGCGTAACATCTTCACGAGACCAGAAGCATATTTTTTAAGTCTGACTTTGAAAAAACAAGGACTTTTTATACATTGCACCAAACATGGGAACTGCACACCCCACTCCCCCTACATTTTTTTCAAATTAATGCGTTAATTTGTTTAATTTTACAAGATAAAGTTATAAATGTTAACGTAATTTAATTCTAAATGTGATGTTTTAAAATGATTTGCTTTCAATGATTCTTATTGGACAACAATTGATAATTCAAGAGGCCCCCCTAATCTAAAATTAAACAAACTTAGCTCTTAGAAAAAAGTTTCTTAAAAAATAATAGAATTCTTATTTTAAAATAATGCAACTTATTTACAACTAGTTATAAGGGAATAAAATATCATTTTTGTTCTATCTATAGATTGCCTGTAGTTACATTAAGACACAACCCCTATGCTTTTTTTTAAGAAGGGCGATACAGAATTATTCAAATGTAAATGACTGCAAATTTTGTCGACTGTTAATGACGGTAATTTTCATGTAAAGAATGAAAGGGGAAGGGAGTTTACAATTTCCTATGTCATTTTCCTTGGTTAACCGGGAAACTGTCATTCTACATTAGACGCTGTGTAGTATATTTGGAACGATTGCTATACGCTTTTGATGGCTATTTATGCGATCTACATACGGCAGTTTAAAACTTCTTTTGTCTTCATTTATAGTATTTTGGCTTTAACTTTCTTTTGATGCTCCTTATACGAGCAGCAATAAATAAATTATTGATTGTTGTTGAGATTGCTGCCATTTTAGTGAAATGAGCTACCATATGGAAGTTGTCCATGTGACCAAGAAAAATCATATCAGACAATTATTAAGCATCCAAACAAAACTTTAGGTTTTGCTCTATATTGTGTTCAATTGTTTTCTTTCAATTGAGGGAAAATATATGAGAAAAATATTCTTAAAAAAATAAGCTTTATAAAAGCTTTATAAATTCTTGCTTTATAAAAGCAAATGTAACAAAAAGGTTGTAAACATTTGTTATGGAGGCAACGGTTTTGAATAACCTTGTATATGTATTTTGAGGTGATCTTTGAATATGCTACAGGTATTTACAATTATTTCAAAGGATAAAATTGGTTAGATAAGTGTTATTGCACAATAAAAGATTTCACTTTCATCTTGTGTGCTATCAGTGCTTTAAATCCATATTGAATAATCTGAAATGATGCCTGTTTGAATAAATAAAGTCACAAATCTGCGATAGAGGGCTATGCTGTAATTTCCATCTTTTGCATTTGGATTTGTTGCTTCTAACTTATTTTTAAGATGTGACAGGGTTTTTCTAATACTGAAGTGCATTTACAGGAACAGTTGATAGTTGTACGAAAGTGCAAAGCGGGTGTCTTCTTAAATTCATTTTTTCCAATGAAACTTCCCTAGGAACTTTTTTCACTGAAGAGCTAGAAAAACTAGCATAGCAGGTCGTATGCAAATAATGGAGGTGTTCAACCAAACAGCGTAAAGCGATATAAGACAACAGATGTCTTAAGAGGCTATCACATCGATTCTTGTTGTTATAATGGTAGATTATCAAGATTTAAGCAATTTTTAACGGTGACTAATCGACAGTGCACGAGAGAGGGAGCTCAGCTTTTTCGAAGAATTCTACAGAATTTCCTCTCTACTTCAAATGAAATTTGGATTTTCGCACCCGACCATTTGACCTTGATATAACAGCATCACCGATGTCTGAAAAGAATCGCTACACGAGATAGACGTTCAACATTTCCTCAAATTGGTGCGGATTTGAATGCAAGCCCATCAACAAGTGTCGGTGTACGCAGCGTCACCTCATTGCCACAAACCATCTCGTGTACCATTGGTGACTCAACGACACAAAGCTCTTCACCTTACTTGGGCTCACCAACGCTACCATTCAGGTCTTAATGATTGGAAAAACTTTATCTGGTCTGAGGAGTCACGTTTGCGAGTGCATCTGGTGTATGGATGTGTATGGGCGTGGAGTGAACTCAATGAAATCACGGATCCCTCATGCCTACAAGGAACTGCTCAAGCTGGTGGAGGCTCTGTGATGGTGTGGGGCGTGTGTAGTTGATACGGGACCCCTGATATATCTAGATACGAATCTGAGAGATGACTCGTACGTAAGCCTCCTGTCTGACCATTGTCCAATCCGGTGAACTTGGAGAATTCCAGCAGGAGAATGCGATACCCCACACTTCTAGAGTTGCTACAGAGTGGCCCCAGGAACACTCTTCTGACTTTAAACGCTTCCTCTGGTCTCGCACGCGCATCCCCAGATATGAACATTGTTGAGTGTATCTGATATTTCTTACAGCATGCTGTTCAAAGATCTCCACCCCCTCGTAATCTTACGTATTTATGGACAGCCCTGCAGGATTTATGGTGCCAGTTATCTCAAGCAGACTTTAGTAGAGTCCATGCCACGTCGTGTTCGGGCCTTATTCGTGCTCGCGGGGCTCTAATAAGCTATCAAACAGTCGCACCAGTTTTTTTTTGTTTTGTTTCTACAGTTACTATAAAGAATAACTTTGCTTATGTGTCGATGTAACAGAAGTTATTAAATGACGTGAATAAAAGTCTCTACAAATATAAAAAAATTATATTTTATGATAGCAATTCAAAATTAAAATGCTATTTCATGACAAAGGAACCTGAAACAGAAAAATAGTTCTATTATTTGTGTTATGAAGTGTGTGGTACATTCTTCAAATTGTAGGGAAAGACATATGAAAGATATACTTAAAAAACTCCCGACTTCCATTCTTACTTTAGAGCAAAAAAAATTTTTTTTAATATAAAAACATAATCGTATATGCGTGATGATGGGTTCATTTCGAGAGGATTCCGGTCTTCGATGCACTTCGCGGACACTACATAGTTCACATTACAAATAGCATAAACACAACTATATCACAATAATATTTACCATTAATGGTTTCGCTATTATTGATTGTTCTAATTTCAAGTTATTTACTTATCATATTATTTTTAATTTTTCTCAATTAGTTTAGTGGAAGATTAACGCCGGAAAATATATTATTTATTAAGGAAAACTCTAAATAGAGAATAATATGTTCGACCCTAAATTAAGAAAGTTATTCCAAATTGGAAACTCCATTTCTTTCGTGATATTTTGTCTTTCCTGGTTTAAGTTTTTCGAGTTATGGATTTTTTTCTAGATTATTATTTCTGTGTAATTAATCTAAATTATATAGATCAAACATCCTTTATCTGTATATCTAGTAGGAAGAAAAAGGGCTCTCATTTCAGTATTTTACCTAGCATAATTCCTGTCTGATGGAAAATTTTATTATCTTTCTGATTCATCATTACTCGCATCTCTTTTCTCTTGTAACATCAAAGTGTCATGTTATATTTGATTCGAGTATATAGGGATGAATTGGCTAAATAAAAAAAATATTTCAATCTGAAAAAATCTGTACTTACTTTGGAGAAATCACCCAAAATGAAACCTTGTTCAAGACCACTGAAGATGGTGATGGGGACTAAAAGCATCTGATCTAACTTTTTCAAGTGTTTCAGTGTGGCAGCCACTTTCGTGATCAGATTTTCACCGTCGTCCTCTTTCTTCTGCTTGATTGCATCCAAAAACAGAGCTGTGGTCATGGCGGCCAGAAGAGTGAGGCCCAAATAGATTCCAATCAGCGTGTACCTCTTGTCGTTGCTCGGAGGTACGAGATTTTCGTTTCTGCCAAAGCAGAAATCCGCTCCACAGACCACTTCATCAGTGGATACTTCGGACGAATTATCGAGAATGGATTTACTGATTGAAGTGTAATTCTCCGCGGCATCACGGTCCACTTCAATCTTGGACGGTCTCAAAACAAAGAAGGACACAAGATTGCCCCAAATCTGGGTGTTCTGAAAAACCATGAAAAAGATACCAAAGAAGCGTGCTGTTACGACATCGGCCGTATCTGAGCTTTGACTGGCGTACAGGACGCTGATCTCGTTTAAGTAGGTGCATTTGGCTGACCAGAGGGGAGCTGCCCCAAGACCGATTAGAATGGCCGCTGGCACAAGCGTCTCCATAGCTGGGTAGAAATTGGCAGCGATATATGGAGCGTACGTTAGGGTACTCAGAACCAGGGTTATTTTACATCCGAATTTCCTGATGATGAGTTTGGGGAGAAAGAGAGAGGAGAAGATGAGGGATGCATAGATGACGCTTTGTGAGACCACCCCTAAGTTATCCTCGATATTTAAAGTGCTCTGGAGATTCGCCAATGCTTGGTAAGAACTAAAGAGGAAGAAGTACCCCAGACAGAGAACTACCAAATTTTTCAAAATTCTCCCTTTGGACATGATGGGGGATTTTGTAAGCATTGTTGCAGTGGTATTTTCCTTTACAGCATCAGTGTTATTCATTTCTAGGTTTTCAGGTTGAACTTCCTTCTTCATTTTAGAGTAGATTGACTGTAATAGAATAAAATACATTTTTTAGAATAAAAATAGTTGAACAGATGATCATCAAAAACTAACAAAATGGTTTTGGAGAAAAACGATTCCTATTAATTGAAATGTGCTTTACAATTCCAGGAAAAATTCCATTGATTTCAAATTTTCAGGCCCTGAATGAGCTAGTATTGGTATTAATTGTAACTTTTCAATCTTAAACTACTTTTTATATAACTCACTATTTATTTCCTTTTCCTCCATTCTTTTTAACTTTTTATATTTTATTGATTCTTTTATTCCATTATAAATTTTATAACATGTCACAATGTTGATAGAATAATTAAAAATAATAGATAGACAATTAGATAGAATTTAAATAATCGGAAACATAAAAACATTCATGCAAATTTTACTTGAGTGCTGGCAGATTTTTTTCCCTTGAGTTTATATTACTGATAATATATGGTAGTATATTTTTCTTCTATTTGACCCTGTTGTTTCACATTTGAAACATAAATATCTTTTCTGAAATGTTTTATATATTACACCGTTCTTAATTGCACTCCATAATATTTGTAACAAATGTTTTATTGATTTCAAAATTACTGTTTTTTTTTATTCCTTTTATTTATTTTTAAAGCAGTATAAAATGTGAAATTCTCTTAAAATTTAATTACCTAATTTTCCTATTATTAGAGATCTGGAGCCTATTTTAATTAAATCTACCAGTAATACTTTAAAAATAAGAATAAAATTTTAAGTAATTTATATACAGATTTTATTTTTCAAAACATATTTTTTCAAGATATCTGGTTTCCAATTCTAGTTTTATTAAAACTACTTAATATTACTTGGTGAAGATATCATTGCGTAGTTTTTTTTTCTTAGTGAAGAATGAAAAGAAAAATTGACTTTTTCTAAACCAACAATAAAGGAGTTGAAATTTAAAAAATTATCATATTATTAAAAAAAACGGATTATGATAAATTATAAAATGCAGAAATTGCTTTGATATTGACTAATTTTACTGAATTCAATTTTTTTTTTTGAAAATAGAACAAATATTTTTGTTATATAAAATGAAAACATTTACTTGGAGTAGTTCTGATTACTTAGTATAAGAATGGCTATTTATAGTTTATAGTAGCAATAAATAAATAATGAAGTCGCGATATATCGATATACGTTGGATGGTATATCGCGGTTATGAAATTCGATCATCAGCCCTAGTTTCAAGCTGAAATATGTTATATGAATATAGTCTGCCCTCCTTTTTTTCAACCTACGTTCAGAGCTAACCATTCTTGACAATATTTTGTATGAATATTAACAGTATTTTTATCTAGTATTATTTAGTCTGTATCTCTATGTGTTTATTTATGTATATTCTTATTACTCTCTTTTTAATTTGGATTTGTGTTTGCATTTTTTCCACTTGAAACGTTCTTCCATTATCGACTGAATATTTCTTTACATTTGTATGTCTTGCATTATGCTTGTTAGCACACAGTACACAGAGCCTCCAAAAATATATTTATTTAAGAAATTATTATTTTCACAGAAAAAAAAACTTTGAAGTTTAAAAGAATTATCTCATTTTGGACTTCCTAGAACCTTTCTCTCCTTCCTTCTTATCAAACACAACTTTTGTTTGTGTGTGGATACAATAATTTAAAAATGCAAATACCTATAAAGATGAAATAAGGCGAATGGGGTTTAAGTTATAGTTCAAAATTTCTATCAAATTCTGGTTGCGATACATCCAAAGGAAGTCAGCCTGTCCGTCTGCATACACATGAAATCCAAGAAATAAAAAACGCAATTAGCTAGATGTGTGAAATTTGTGCACAATTTAATAGGTCAGAATCACGGACACTTTTAGTTTAGTTATATCGACGTTCCATTTTAAAGCAACAATGGGGCTATTTCGGGACGGAACTCGGATTTTTGAATCATGGTCAGATGACGAGGATGACACCTGAGCTGTCATCCTAATTTCAAAGCTTCCTCATCACACCGGCAGGAGGACGTTTGGTCCATGTGGATTTAACGCCAGACCATTTACGTGACAATTCTTCGCTGGAATGTCTCGAACCTAAAACCCCCCAGTTCCAACGCCAAGACCTTACCACCAAATCACTGTGGCCCAATCACAGCTATGCAATCATTTTGGACATAACCTGTAGAACTATAACAACAGTTTGCTGATTATTCCATTTGATGATACGTAAATGCATTGAATCAAAAACTCAAAGAAATGAGATTTTATATCTTGCGTTGTCATTAAATATGTAGTCAAGATAAAATCAAGGGTCTCTTTGCCCAAAGAGAAGCCCAAAGAAAAGAATGTAGATGATAGCACTAAATGCGCCAAATAATATACTTAATATAAGAGAGTCCGAGAAAAAAAAACATCTTTCTAGTTTCACGTATTAAGTTCAGTTAAGATTGAATGTGTGTGTGTGTGTGTGTGTGTGTGTGTGTGTGTGTGTGTGTGTGTGTGTGTGTGTGTGTGTGAGAGAGAGAGAGAGAGAGAGAGACTTATTTGTAGCTCAAAAGTACAAAATTCATTCCAAAGGTTGAACATTTACATCTGATATAGACAAATATTCTTCTGCGCATTATGCAAAATTATTTATCATTGACGCAACGTTATTATCTTTTGCGTTTTGTTGATGTGCAGCTTATCATGTTAGCCAGATACCTTCACTATTATATTTTGATGATAAGCATTTTAACTATCTAATCTTTACATTTATTTGTACTTGAATGTCAAAGTTTACATAAAAATAATTTTTTGTGTTAAGAGCAAATATTTAAAATTAAACTCTAATTATTTTTATTGATTTTTTGTTTACAAAAGAGATTCGGAAAAGATATACAGAAACGAGTTTATACAAAAGGGTGGGGGTCTGGCTCCTCCCATCGATGATAGGGCGTACATCCTTAGTGAAGGGTTGTGCTGTGGTCGGTGATGGCCCTCAGGATTCAATCACAGTTCCTACCAGTCATGGTGGTCAGGTTTATTCACGTGTCTTCGGGCGGGTCGGAGAGTCATTCTACGACTTACTATCATTATTAAACACTTTGATTGATTTTATTATTCAAATATTTCCGATGATAGAAATTCGGGATTTCAATTTTTATTAACTTTTTCATGCACTTAATTCTGATATTTTTACTGTTAATCGATGACAATAGAGTAATTTAATAATTTTAAAATTGTTTATTATAAATTAATGTACAAGTTTGGCAAAAATAGATTTCAGAAACGGTATCATCATGCGCTCCAACTAAAAATATAAATACAAATATTCCGTGATATTTATAATAGTGAATTATAAAACATGTTATAAGTAAAATTCATTAAAAAATTAAATTAAAAAATCTGAGACATCGTTTCTAAATAACGAAACTACTCTCCAAATCGACTTCGTCATAATTTTCGCTTGCTTTTTGTGAAAAACATACTTTTTTTTATAATAAAGTTTTCCAATGACATTTGAAAATTGTTTATCAATTTTTATTTAAAAAATGAATAAAATTCTGAGTATCTTATATTTAGGAAAATATTGCTTACAAAAAGAAATAAATTATCCGAACTATTCGCATGAATGTTAAGAATGGTAATGTATTCGGTCTTTTAAAATTAGCTTTTAAAATAATTACGTAAAAAACAATATCGTTATGTTTCATACACAATACTTAATATAAGTAAAATTATTCCATTAATAAATAAAATTAACACAATTGTTTTTAATTAGTATATGTGTCTCCAAAATTCTCATTTGTATTTAATAGAGTAAGATAATATATTTATTAACGTTTAATTGTTGAAATTACAATTTAAAACGATTATTTACTATTTAAAAAATATGATATTTCAGTACATATACTTTTCTTGTGGCTTTTTTTAGGGTAAAAGAGAATTTATTCAATGGATATATAAATAGAAAAGTAAATGGGAAATTACTGATTGAAAGAAACAAATAATTTGGAAAAATAATCCTCAGAAATATTTTGTAAATATAAATATATAAAGGTTTTTAAAAATTAAAGTTTCAAAGCTAATATTTTATAAATTAAAATTTTTTAAATATATATTAATACTTTATAAATTTATAATATTTATAATATATAGGAATATAAAAAATACATAAATAAATTTTAATAGGATAGTTAAATCTTAAAAGAAAAACAATAATCTAATTCTATTGGAAGCAGATTTAGAAGATAAGGAAACTTTTGTGATAGCATCTTCTACATTTTTCTCATATAGAATTAGACAAAAAAAAAGGATTAATAACAAATTAAAGTTTCATTCAAAATAACATGATCTTTGCCTTTCTGGTCACACCCTTCTTAAAGTGAAATTTCGTTTGCGAAGTAGAGTATAAAATTAATAACGCATCCAAAAAATTGATATTGCAAATAACAAGTTTTATGGCAAAGAAATATTTACTTGATATTTATAAGCAAAAGCTGCCGCATCCAATTGAAGATTTTGTCAATCTTTTTTATCAAATCTTAAAATATTAATTTTTGCAAAATACTTTCAAAAACTTCCTTTGTATTTGCCTACATAATAACTATTAATTAAATAGCCATTAAATTATTTTGTAAAGTCAATTTTTTCTTTAAATTTAAATGCTTTACACTGATTTTAGAAAAAAAAATTATTTATGCTTTTACTATGTTAAAAGCTATGAAAAAAAAACATTAAAATTATAAATTAAGTAGACAACATTGTTTTAAAAAGCAATGGCATGAGAAGAATGGGAACAACACGGTAAGCGAATAACAACCTTTGCTTAGCCTATCTCCCTTCTCAGTTGATCCAGGTCGATAGGATGTATTTTCTTCATTTCCGGCACAACCCCTACCGTAGGAAGCAGAAGTAGCTAATCCCTCACCCTAATTATTCCCGTCAAGATAGGGTTGGAACCCTGACTTCGAAAGCTTCTCACCTCCCTATCTGATGCGACTTCCCCGTCTCTAGTTGGATAACCAATGAAAGAGATTCTTCTATTGTCTTGCAGGAACGGAACATTAACAGAACCGCAATGAAAGGACACTTAATGATCTTGACATGAAATACCTCACTTAACTCCCATTGAGCTGAAAAGAATGGTTTTATTGCAATGAAAGAAAATTTGGTAGCCCTTTTTTTCGTTATTTAGCTACAAACTGATTCGTTGTTCTGGTTTACGAGCTATTAAATGACCTTAACAGTAAATCTTTGCAATGATAAAAATTTTGTAGTAGTTATTTTTCAATGTCACTCTCTGTTAAAACTTTATAATTAAAGAAATATTCTATGTTCAGCCGAGTTTTATTGTTATTACGTACAAGTATGTACTTCCTGCTATTCAAATAATTTTTTTATTCTCAGAGTTCTAGAAGGAACAAACGAAATTCTTATCGCAAATTTAATAAAAGCTTAGGGATTTTAAAACAATATTTTATCATTATACTAAATCAGATTATTTATCAGATTAGATTATTCAGATTTGTCAGATTATTAATCAGATTAGAATCGTAAAATCAGATTATTTTCATTTCGGTTCTAAGTGACCTGCGGCTTTACAAATTTAAGAAAATTAGTCGATCAATTAACAGTTTAGCCATGGAAATATTTAAGTAGAGTTTTGTCTTCGAGAACAAGCAAATATTTAATTATCTCATTTCTAGCAAATGCGTACCTGAGGGAAAATTTGGTTACAAAATTAAATCTATACAAACAAGAAATAAGTCAAATTATTTAAAAGTGAGAAAAAGCAAACATCGATGAACGAACCATTTGGATAATGAACATTATCTTTGAAATCATTGTTTTCGTTAATGTGAAGAATTTCTATTATTCCCACTTTTAAATGCAATTATTCGCGCTGAATGTGTCGTAGTTTCAGAAAGTAAGATGAGTATAAGAAAATTACCTTTGAACAGTTCCACTTTGAGAGGCGCTTATATTTTTATCTGACGTCCATGAATTTTGCATAGATATTAAATAAATGAAAATGAAACAATCTCGCGAATGAAGCGAGGCGGTTGCATCACACTGCAATTCGGCGATAAAGGTCGACAACGCAAAAGCAGTAATCATCTATTGTGTGCAGTGGCAATATGGATTGTTGACACATTAGTTTCAGATAATGAAGCATCTCATCCTCTGTTTATAAACATCCTTTATTAGGTTTAGGAGATTCGATGACATTGAAATGAATGACTGGTTCAGAGCGATTTTTTAATTAAAAATAAGATTCAATGAACCCTTCGATATTATGGAGGGTGACGTATTCAGTTTTCACATAAGGAACCTTCGCCGTCTTTTATTCGGAAATTTTACAATACTAACCAAATCTACATCTTACGTTGGACAGATGCACTCTGAAACATGGTAAAGCCCTTATTAATAAAAATAATATTTTCTTTTTCAAGAAATAAAAAGCATTGTGGCAACAGCATGGTTTAAAAATTAATTAAACTCTCCAACAACAGGAATAACAGAAAATGAATTTACACAAAAAATAATAAAAGAAACAGCATTTAATATTTGTTATGCATGTACAGTTTTAGGTGAAAATTTTCGCCTGGAAAAATTAGTTTTTTGTATGAGAAAAATACAGCTCTTTTTATTTTTTTCGTATATAAAATATAGAGAAATTTTTATAATAGTTAAAAAAATCGAACTCGAGACTTTGTCGAATCTGAATATTTTATGAATGAATTTTTTAAAAAACACAATTTTGGCAATAAGTCTGTTCGTCCAACTATCTTTCTGTCTGTGGCAAAGATAACTTAAAACTACCTTGAGCTAGATGGATGAAGTTTCGTATAAGGTATTTATGCCGAATTTATAGATTTCTATCAAATTTTGAGCAAAATGCTTTCAGAATAAAGTCTGTCTATCCAGCAATGTGAGTAAAAGTTAATGCAGTAACAACAAAACGAAGAGAGTTACAAGGATAAAATTTGTGAGAAGATTTAACATCTAGAGTTTCGAAATCTCTCAAATTTTGAACGAAATCCAACAAGTGGTTGAACATCTTTTAGTCTGTACTTTCAGAAGCATGTAAATGCGATAACTCAGAAACGCAGTGACATAATATACCGAATTCAAATTTTGGTTTTAACGGTTGGGAAAAATATATCTGACAGACAAACTCATCTTTAGAAGAAAATAAATAGGAAAATTTTTGGGAAACTTCGCCAGCTGGTTTTCTAAGTGCTGATAAAGTAAAATTAGGATATCTTGCAAAATACATGAGGAATCGTACTTGATAGAAAGTCTTTACCTGATACAAATTAAAGTATACTAAGCCGCTTATTTGATAGGTTTATTTTCATTAGACAATTTACCTTGTTTATATTAGTATTTTTTTTTAATTTCTAAGTTTTTTTAAAAAAAAATTATACAATGTTTTTTGCATATTAAGTCATTTTGTTGTATCTTAACAAATCTATTAAATGAGGCTTGAAATATAAATAGCATGAAGGAGAACAAAACTTAAGTAAGTTATTTTCTGAATCCACGAGATCCTCCCCTTTCATATTTTTCATATAGCGGCACAAAATGGCTGGATGTGTGTTTCATCATAAACGTAAACTTTTCATTGTAACTTCATTCAAACATTTTTTATGGTAAAGAATTGTAAAAAGATTAATAAGTAAAAATTTAATAGTAAACATAAAATTTAATTTGCTTCATAATAAACCTCTTATTCTGGATGACTTCCCTTCTTCTTATTAGAACCAAACCTTGATATAGATTTTTCATTTTGATGATGTTCATATACCCGAAAACAAATAACCTGTTTAAAGACTGGGGCCAGAATCTAATACATGCCTACAAATGTAATAATAAAACCATATGCATAATTTCATTCTTTTAGCTCTTTGCGAAAGGATGGACAATAGCATATTCATCCATGAATGGACAATTAAGATTACATTTTAAATGTAATAAAAACTTGCAAATTTGGTGTTCTTGGTAATTAAAGAAATAATAAGCAGTCACGTTAATTCCTCAAAACCGAGTGCACCTTCAATGGGAGGTATTGGGCTGCTGTGAACAGTGATAGCTATTTGGACTCCGAATCTCTAAACCTCTTGTTCACCTACGGTTATTCAAACTGCACTTAGGGCAGCGGTAGCCTAAACAGATCATGGCTTTGAGACTAGAGGGCTCCATGTTCGGTACCCGATATAGCGAAAGAATTGGCATGTCAGGTGCATCTCGAGTACCGAGGTTCATCTTGACCACTTGCCCTTCCGCTGCAGGGGGGCGGAGGCTTGAAGAGAGAGGCGCCAATTCAGATGTCATCTTCATCATTTGATCATAGTTAAAAGTTACAAAAGCTCTGCAGTATAGCCGCAGTATTGTTTTAAAAATGGGATGTTAATATAACTGAGATAACCAACCGAAATTACCCGGAAAGCTTGACAGTGCGAGGGCGATTCGTTGGTTTATTACCCTACAGTTTTGGTGGGGGGAAAACGTATTTCAAAATTAATTCGGTTTTTTTTCTTTAATTTTTTTGAATGGATATCCCTATAAACAGAGGGAATAGCCAAAAAAATAATCTTTTCGAACTCAGGAATATGTAATACATGTCGATTCATTAAAATCTCGCGAATGAATTTTTTGACGATTACAATATTTTCTCTTTGTATCTTTTACATTAAAAAAAACCTATAATGGAGCCTTATAAAAACAATCTGATTGTAATTTACGGAAAACAGGTTTAGGTTTAAATATAATAAAGTAAAAATTAAAGAAAGGAAACTTACATTATTTCACATATTTTCCGAAACTATCTCTCTTATTGTAGTTAACAGTAATGTTTTGGTACACATAATGCAATGACTCTGACTAGAAGTGGTCACTGGTTCATTCACTTTAAAAATCGGGTCGGTTTCTTGATACAATTTTTTTTTAATAAAATAAACATTCGGATAACTATAACCTGAAAAAATGTTTTCAATGAAAGAGCGGAAAAAAGGGGAGAAAGAAAATGGAACAGAACTGAAGAAAGATGAATCTCTGTTCAGAAATGCTTTTCTTATTTACAAATTATTCAGGGAGTTTGTGTACAAACAAAGAAGTTCCTTATAAGCAAGTTCCTAGCGGATGAGTTTTTAATACAGTCATGCAGTGAATTAGTTTTAAACATTATTTTAGAGTAAAAGTTTGGAGGAAACATTATTTTAAGTTTATTATTTCTTCTATTATTTGTTTATATTGACAAAGTATGAAAACACTGGAACGTTCCTCGCTCATCTGGAAATCTTTAGGGATTTTATTTAACGAGTCAGACGAAAAGGAATTTAGAAGCCTGGAAATGTTTATTTCATTATTTTTCACCCGCCTTGCATTTCTAACCAGAACAAATGAATATCAAACTATCTTTTTTGATTACCGAAAGAAATATACATAAGAAGAATCTTTTGGGCATTCCACATTGCTACTTAATTTCCAATAATTTATTTTTTAACGCAAATTTGGGAGTTTATACGACGTGTGTGGTTAAAAAAAGGAGTATAACTCTAAAGAAAAACACCCCTTAAAAATATTAAATTTAATTATATCAATTTTCTTATTAATTAGTACTGGTTAACTTACGTACTCTTCGCCCTCTTGGCCCTAGATGGCGCTACTTGTAAAACAAGAGACGTATATTTCCGGCTTAAAATCTGCTGATGTATCAGCGGGGCTTGTCCATGGCAAGTGCTATAAGTAACAACAACAACAACTGGTTAACTTAAATCTATTTAATTTTAAAAATATTTTTACACAATGTGCTGCAGCATTTCAAATCACTTGATTCTTACTCGTAAGGATAAAATCACATAATCATCTGAGGGACCAGAGTCCTGAAATTTCATACATTTCTATATTATCGATTACAATAACAATTTTTATATTTTTAATAAAATAACTAGCAGTTAATTGATAGGTTAAATTGAAATTTTGAATTCATTTGATTTACGACACCTGACATTAAATTCAATGAAAATTTTAAATCAACATTCAATAATATTTATTATACTTTTTTTAAAATTAAGTTTTAAAAAGTTGATAACAAACAAAATCGTAAAAATAACAAGTAAATTCGTAAAAAGTTAAAAAATTTGATAAAAAATAAACTTCTGGTACCTTAGTAAAATGCGTGTAGAACTCTTTTTAATAAGATTTCCATGATTTTTTTTTGAAATTAGCACCTTAATTTTAAGTTAAATTAGTACTATAAATGAGTGATGACTTACTAATTCGACTAACATCGCTTAATCGAAATTTGGGACAGTCCGGGATGAACGGTAAAAAATGTGGGCAGTCCTAGATAATTCGGGATTAGGATTAATTTAGACAAATCTATTATGCCCATCGTTTGTATAGATATTAGAGTTAAAAATAACCATTCTGGCAATACCCAGAAGCGGAGACCTAAAAATCTATATATTTAAAAGTGAAATTGGTTAGCAAAGAATATCAAAACTATGATACTTAACTAAGTTTTAAGTAGATCTTTACATTTTGTGCCCAAATACTAGAACTATAAGGAATGTTTTGTAAAAAATTAATTAAAAAAATAGTTTTTTTATTAATAAATACTATGATTTCGTGTGCAGAAAAAAGTTATTTCTTACTTAGATCCACTATTCCTGAAGAATAAAAATAGAATAGATCTATTTTAAATTATTTTGTTTATTTTCCTCCAATTTATCCTTAGGATTCTTTCATTTCATTTTGTATCTTTCTTTCAAAAATATTAATAAACCTAGAAAAAAATCTGATATTAATACTTTAAAGAAATTTGGTATAATCTATGACTTTTGAGAAACTACAAAATTTAAAAACTTTTGAGACAAATGGTATTTTTTAGTGGCTAAAACTGAAATTGCAAATAATATTTGAATTTTGGTATCACATTATTTTACATTAAAACAATAGATATAATTTTAAAAATTCGTTTATTAACCTATTTTTCAATGACATTTATATGCTAAATACTAAAGCAAAACTAATCTAAAGTTAAGTTTGAAAACACTTTAGGCCATCCGAAACTGGGTTTATCATTAAGTATTAAACTAATTTACTTACGCAATAGCTATTGGCAACTATTTCATCCGAGAGAGTGCCAGATGCCCTGCAAATGTAACGACAAACGTATACCTTATGTTCGATAAATTCTTATCGAAGAAATAAGCAAATTTCAATAAACGTATGCGAAGGTCCTCACGTGACTCTTCACTAAGACCGAAAGAAAAATTTCATTATCTGGAAACCCTGCGCCAAAGATCGGCCACGGGCTGCTCGCTCGTCTGTCCTGCCGGTGTCCTTGGGTCGTATCTGAATTCTTTTAGGGAATTCGAAACTCATCGAAGAGGACGCAGGAAAATTGTTTATAAATCATCTGAAGTTTCCCATTAAAGCACTTGTGCAGCAGACACCTTCTTCGGTGGAGTGGGCCTTATCTCGGTTCCATAATTGTAAATGCGAGGGACTTGTGCAATAAAGAATGTGCGACATTGATGGCAGAAACGTCGAGCAATAAATCATTGTTAACCCTCTGTTTAGTTATATTTCACCCTTTTTTTGATTTTTCTGAAATTTTTGACTTTTGTTTCTGTCGGGGGGCAAAATGATGTGAATGCTAATCTGGCCGAATTTGTAAAGCACATTGGCATGCGTTTAATTCTATAGAGCCTGAACTTTCATTTTGGTATGTAAAAAAATATAAAAAGAGAAAAGATTCCAATTACTAAAAAATCCGATTCCAGGAATTTCATTATATCCATACATATGGTTTTCCTGGAACAAAAGAATGTATTTTTCGAATTATATCAGTTTGTGTATGCAGTAAATCATAATTTTCACGAGTTCTAGGCAGGAAAATAGGTCCCAATTAGGTTCTTTCAATTTGCAAATTTCCGTTAAATTTCGGACGAAATCCATCTGTGGACAGTTTGTTTGCTCGCTTGTTCAAATTGTAACATCAAATAATATTAGATGGCAAAAAGCACCTAATGATCAGCATATCACTGCTGAATTTTTACATATTTTTTTTTTTTTTGCACTTCATTTCCCTCAAACACCTCAAAACTTGATATCTTACAAAAAAGATTTATATACTGCTTCTGTGGTTGTTTTCTATAATTAAATTAGTTTCAAATTTATTCAAGTAATAAATCAATTCCAATTAGTAATACCTGTTAGTTAAAAGCTATTACTTATGTTAAAACAAGATTTTTTTATAATTATTATCTGACACACATTTTAAAAATGTTTCTGTTCTTCAAGTTAGGACAGATGATATTAATATTTAATTGCATTTGAGAAAAATATTTTATTTAGTCCTATTTCTCTAACATTCGGTCTTTGATTAGTGAACACAGCAATAAACATGTTTTTTGATTGTGACTCATAAAATTCTACTTTTAATAAATAATCATTCACTTCATTGCTATAGGGAACTAGGAATAGAACTATTATTGGCAGTAATTACTTGTATTACTGCCAATAATTCACACTGCCTTTTATAATTTTGTTTAAGTGTAGAAAATTCAGGAGATTGAAACGTTTTGCGGGAATCGCAATGCGTGAAAGTTGACTTTTCACTTTACGCTTGTTTCACCTACAACTTTATATCCATTACACGCTTTCCATTCAGTTTTCTTTTTTTGGGGTGTGTTTTAACTTTTAAGTGTTTTCTAGCTTTTGTTTAATCAAATGCACTACTTAACTGAAGCAATCATTAATAATTTTGGTTAATTTTTCAAGTATTTTTCTGATATGCAAATAAACAATAGTAAATAAGATAGTAATAAAAATATTTTATCTTGATTACTTAAATTTTTAAAAATTAAATTGTAATTTATTAACATGTTAATAAAATTTAAAAACTTATTGATAAGGTGAAACTAAATTGAATAAAAAAAGTGGCCAGATAATCTACACCGGCTGTTTCTGTCTCCCACATGCAGAAGGCAAACCTTATATGTCCTTTTTCTGCACACTTTTCCCCTGGGAAAAGTTTGTGAGAACGTGACAGACATCACTCAATTTTAGAATGGAGATGAAATGTCATTGTCCTTAATTGAGTTTATACAGGAAGATACACAGGTAGAAAAGATAAAAACTGTAAATTCACGCTTGCATATTAATAGCATCGGTTAATGTGGAATTCATTTGTCTAAATTTAAATTTTGTTTGCTTAGTTTGTTAATTTAAAAACAAATACATGCTCTTAACTCTGCTTTATTTTTTATATTTTATATATTTTTTATCATGTCAAAGCATGATGTTGTTTTTAGGATGAGGTTTTGGGTATCAACAAAAAATTCGTTGGCGAAAAATTGAAATTTTATTATCTGCACGAGCATCTCAAAAAATCAGCTTTTAATAACATGTCGTCATTGCATTTACAAAAGCTCTGATTAAAAAATATAAGTTAATGACTACAGAAAATAAAACTGAGAAAAATGTCATTTCGAGCATGTGATTATATGAAATTAAATAACTAGGAATTGAGATATATTTTTTAAAATAATAAATGCGAGACAAAGTTTTTTTGGATCGTTTTCAATACTAAAGTGACTGATTCAATAAAACTATGAAAAGGAATAAAAATGTAATTCAACTTGCATGAGCACGTGGTGCTTGGCCGTTCAAGAAATTATGTTCTGGCATGATACATTGAAATATGCATAGCAGATTTCATTTGAATCTTTAATATTATATGATAGCCAGATTTGAAGGTGACACAGTAACGAATATGGTTGTATTTATTTATTTATTTTACTTTTTAAACAGTGTTAAATCTTGAAACATTAGTTTTGTAAACTTCTGTTCTGCGTAATGTAGAGCTAATTTACTAATCTTTAAAACGGTTTCTTTTAATTTACGTCGAAATATATTAATCTGATGACGTAAAAATACAATTTTCAATTTTTTAAAGTTATTTGAGATTTTTTAAAAATGCATACATTTCAATCCCTTTTTTATTTTAATGAAATAATTTTGTATTCCAACAGTAATGAATTAATTGTATTTTGAATTTAAACCTTTTTTTTCCTTTCAAAATGAACTACTTAGAATATATTTCAAAAATGTCTTAAACAAGTTTTAAAAAAGTACTTTTTTTACATATTACATGGGGTATTAAGATTGGAAATTCTAAAATCATATTAAAAATAAAAATTTCGATACTTTAAAAACCAAAAGGCATAATTTTAATTTTCGATATATTATTTTGTTGAAAACAAAGAAAATGGAACTTACACCCTATAACTTTTACCCAGTCAATGGATAATTTTACTAATGTGAAATTTCGAAATCATTTTTCTTTTCCCAAATCAATTGAAATTATCAAAACTGTTAGCAAGAATGGGCTTATTGATAGACTTTAAAAATCTAGAAGTTTTATCACCACACTACAAAATATAGAATATATTATCCTTTCAAATTAAAAACTTAGGTATAAATGCAAATGAATGAGCAATTGATGTCAAATTTGCACCATTACATGCACAAAACAAATAAAAACTAAAAATTAAAATGCAGGGAAAATGAAATAATAAATGGAAATGAATATAAAAATTACCTTTCTCTGAATTGAATTTCTTTGAATATTCAAACATATCTATGAAACACGTCTCAGAAATTTATGAATTTAATTTTATAATATTCTTTTATAATATAGAATTTTGCAACAGAAATCATTTACTGTTTTTAAGTGACTGAATTTTGTCACGATTGTAATAAAAGAGACCATTGCATATTAAGCAGTCAGCCATACAGACCGCCCTGCACCGAGTTCTTCAACACGACGGAGCAGAAAATATACATTTGCATTTCGTACATTTTGCCGTAATTCATTTTATTGTTCTTACGTTTATCATCAAGCAGTATAAAAGTGCAGATGGCACAAAAATATGATGATAAGATTCTCTTTTCTGCCTTGAAAATTGATATCTATTTCTAGCTGAGAAATTCGAATTCAGTTATAAACATTTTATTGCGCTCTCCTCAGTTATATAGAAATAGTTTCGTGCTTAATTTTCAGAAGAATTAGTTTTAAATTGACAATTTTCGGATGACCCGTAACTTTTAGTTTAAAGGATTTTTTTTAAATTTTTTTCTTTAAAATGATAATAAAAATAAAATTAAAGTTTTGTGAAATTAAATTTAATTCCATTTTTTTGGCTAAACTTTAAAATAAATTTTTAAAAAAAGATGAAAAGTCTATAGAAAATTGTTTCAAAAACGTTTATTTATTCTGTTAAGTTTTTTATAATAAAGCCTTTTCTTTATTATTATCTTTACTTATAATAAAGCACGATGTGTGTGTTGGCGCTGTACAGGCCAGACCGTTCGACCTACAGCTACCAAATTTGGTATATGTATACCTTGGGTGCCGGGAATATGCACTTCGGAGCCCTTTTTTGAATTTTTAATTAATTAAAAAATAAGCCAAATGTTAACTTTTTTTTTCGCTATAACTTCTGAAAATATTACAGCACAAAGTTGATTTTTGTATCAAATTAAAGGTAAAAAGAGTAGCTTTTCAATGATACTAATGTTTTGACCTACGAATTAAAACTCTATTTTTAATGAATTTTTAAACATTTAATTTAATCGCTTTTTTTAACAATTTATTTCGCAAAAAAAATTATCTTCTCGAGGTTCTCAAAAAAATCAGCTTTTAATAAAATGTTGCTATCACATTTTCAGAAGTTCTGATTTAAAAAAAGTTAATTACTACCAAAAATAAAACAGAAAAATACAATTTTTATCATGTGATTATATGAAATGAAACAAATAGGAAATGTGATATTTTTTAAATCGTAAATGAAAGAGAAAATTTTTCTTGATCGTTTGCAATTTCAAAATTAACAATTCCATTAGAGAATTAAAGTAAATAAAAATACAAAGTAAAAATATATTACAAAAGTGCGATAGTTAAAACTGAAAAGGAATTTTTAGAAAAGCACCAAACGATAATCTTCTGAGACCGAGATTAATTATTTAAAAGTAAGAAATCTTAAACGAACTTTGAAAATGACGTCATTTCAAAGAAACGACGAACAAAAAGCAATTGATAATCAGTAGTAGTAAAATATTTTTGCATTTTAAAAAATTTTTAAAACAATGAGACATGTTTTGAATTGTTACTTTTACTTATGTGAAGAAGATATTTTGTGAAAATCAAAGAATTCGCCTTTGTGATTGTAATTCATCTCCGCATTTTAATGAATCATGCGAAATAAAAACACATCTTCTTTCAACGAAGTAACGTAATATTAAAGCTATACTGGTAAAAGTAGGTCAGTTTTTTGAAAACGCATCTTCTTTCAAACAAGCATACGTAATAATTAACAATGCAAAATTTGTAAAAGCATATAAAACTATTTTTACCCGCATATTTCGGAGACATCAAAACTTTCTACCAAACAATATCATGTTCTCTCAGGAGAAAAAATAAATTAACTGTCATTCCAAATTAAACATATAAAAAGGCCATTTTCGGAACGTGTCTGTATAAAATAAAACAAATATGAAACATGATATTTTTGGAAAATAAATGGATGGAAACGTTTTCTATGATATTTTACTATACATATATTACTAATCCAATTAAACAATTTTATTTAAGGCAAATATGGCCTAACATCTACAAGGCATCTTCTGTAATCAGAGCCCAATATCTAATTTCATAATTTTTTGAGGAGAGACATAAATCTCTTAGTAATTGGCCCAAGTGAAATATATAATTATAGATTTAGGGAAAAAATGCTGATGAATTAAATTTTCACAAACATCATCTGCTCTGTGAATCATATTTAACAAAATATTCTTGAGACAATAAGTCCTTAATTAAAAAAGTGGCATTCCAATCAACTAAATCAATCATCAAAGCTGATCGATCTATGAAAATTTCAACACAACTATTCGATATAAACTGGCGATTTTAGATCACTTTATCAAGATATCAAAGAAGCCAATCAGAGTTACTCTAGAATAATTGGTCTAGATTATGATAATGATGATTGTTCTGAACTTGCAATATTCAGAACTGAATAAATCAGCCAGATTTGAAGAAGATAGAAATGCCTTTTTATATATTTAGAAGTTGAAATATTAAGAAAATTTTACAAATATGAATCTATAAGCCCAAAGGAATTTAAACCATAATTTTTTGAAATATATTTATAAACCTAAAAAAATATTATTGAGAGCATTTATATACATCTAAAAATAAAATTAAAAACTAAAGGTTTCAATTAACCTGTGAAATTTTTGCTGAATAATTCCTTGGGATCTTATAAATTATAAAAAATTTTTATAATGTTTCAATTTCCGTATTGAACATAAAACTTCAATGTCGGACTACTCTGCTTTCAGATCTTAGTTTTATTTAAAGACATGCTTAGATTGAGTAAAGAGGTCTTTATATTAATTGAAGTTTCATCATTTTCAATTTAATTTAAAAGTGAATTTTACGTGCACGATAGAAAATCAGAGAGAGATGCGGACTTCAAAGATAGGACTGCTTAAGGCCTACATAATAATATAAGTGAATTATATGACTATCGAAATTTGAAGCTTAAAAATATTTTGCTGAAAACTTATTATGAGACCAAGTTATATAAAAAAATGATTCAACCCTTTAGTCGGCATTAATATTGGCAAACCGACTGGTCGCCAAAGGCGGCTAGTAAAATAACAAAAGAAATAAAAATACCAGATCTTTGAAGATACCTCCTCCCGCCAAAAAAATTATGAGCGTTATTTTCGCTTCAAAATCTAGTTAAAAGGATATGCTAATTAATAGTGCCATATACAGAGAAAGAAACCCAATGCTGATGAAAGCGTCTGCTATCGGAGGGGAGGATATAGCGGTGACCAAACTAATGAAATAAATGGCTTAAAAGGTTTGATTGACAAGCCGAATTAGCCCAACAAAGCGAACTTTAGTAAAATGTCCCTTTTTAAATTTTATAAATAAATTATTTATTTAAAAAATATTAAATAGGTTTAAATGAGAAATGAAAAGAACAAAATTAATTTGAATTTTTCAACTTATGCAACATTGCCTGGTGTTTCTGTGTAGCTGGGATATTCCTGATTTCTGTCTGATTTTCGCAAAAAAGAGAATATCCTAAAATTTTGATTGGATGACTCATTTGTACCATATTAAAAAGAAAAAAAATGAATAGTTATTTTGGAAATAATGTTAGGATGAATTCTATTCCTCAGCCTTTCTACACCTGTAATATAAACAACTTAATATGATAAAGTATATAAATTGAAAGAAAAATAATAAATTTAACTATAAAATGCATATATTAGATTAAATATTCTCTGTTTTTGAAATTTTTAAACCATTAACTGAGAGATATTTCTGAATTTATTTTGTTTTAATTATTGATTGGATTCTGAAAGTCAGAACCATTCATCTGCTTAGCCAGGATTCTATATTTTGTATCAGAGTTCTGGAATTTTTCGGACTAAAAATTCATCAAAGATTTGTAATATTTTTTTTATTTATACATAAAAAATTAATATGGAAATAATAATAGGTAGTTAAGAAATTTTTAAAAAATAAATCTAATTTCTAAAGAGTTTTTTTTTTTTCAATACAATATGGTTAAAATGTATATAATATAGCCACTGACATTTAAAAAAATAGAGTAAACCGACTACAAAGCTTTCTCTCTCCAACATTCATCATGAGTCAAGACTGTTCCAAATTTCTGAAATCTTATCAGCAATTTTGTTTACTTGTATATAGCTAAAGTTTAAAAAAAGTTGTGTGAGATTCAATTTATTAATTTGATAGGAATGTTGCTTCGTCCAAAATAGAAATTATGATTACTCCTATATCAACAGGAATTGATAAACAAATAGTTGTAAATAATATTACTACACAAATGCTTACCCATTAAAAACCATTTTTCCCTTTTCATATAACAAAACGTTTTCATAAAAGCAGTGATTAACTTAGTTTTAGTTATTTTTTATAATTCAGATTTATGGTTGCTAAAATTTACTTAACTGGTTCTTGATTGCTTACTCACAAGAGTATATTTAACATCAAATTCTATGAGACATATAACACTCACTAATGTTCTAAAAACCTTACAATATTTTACAATTTGTGCAATGAATCTCTTTTGATTTTCAATATTTTCAACTGAAATGGGAACTTGAAAAACGAAAGTGTTTAAACTTCAACTAATACAAAAAAATTTCTCGCCCAGCATTATTTATACGCATTGCAGATAATGTTGTTATCTAATATGAATTAATTTTACTAACATTGAGCCTTATACATCCAATAATTTATTACATAAAAGAATAACAAGATTTAAAAAAGGGTACCTTTTATATAATTTACAACGCTATAACTTGCGAAACTATAACAGCACAAAATTGATTTTTTCTTCACGATAAAGCTCAAAAAATTATCTTTTTAATTATACCAAAGTTTTCTTGATTCATCAATATTTTAGTTAAAAATTGTTGATTCATTCACTAAAACTGAATAGTTTATGAAATTTGAATATCGTTCTTTTGTAAAAACTGACGATTTAGATAACTTCATAGACGGTCTGAAAGAAGATACGCTCCTAGGATTTCCCGACAGTGAAGGGACTATAATTATGAAAATATTTATTGATCTAATACTCATATGTAAAAACTGAAAGATTTGATCGCATAAGATAGAAAGTTTATTTATTTATTTAAAACTTGATGTATCAAAAGTATTTCGCAGAATATGATTCCTTAGAATCAAAGGACTGTGTAAAATGTAAACTTTGTATTTTTTGTAAGAACATTTATTGACTGAAGTCATATAAAATATTTTCATTTGCATCATTTAAATGTTTTAAAAGTAAAATTAATAATTGAATTTTACGAAGAATCAGAGAAATTTCTGCTGAATAATTCTTTAAGATAAAAATTACGATAATTATTCTGCAACACATTCAATTTCAATTCTGAACGACTATGCTTTCAATTTTCATATTTAAAAAAATGTTCTTGGTTTCAGTAAAAAATACTTTTTATTAATTGCAGTTTGACATCTACACTCTAATTTAATTTTATGGGTTCTGACATAAAATTAGTAAGATATAACTAATATAATGAAAATTGTTTAAGTCTTACATAATTATATGACTGAATTATATAGCAATCAAAAATTGAAGTTTTGATAGCTAAATATTTTGCAAAAAAAACTATTCAGAAACCAAGTTATATAAAATATGTAAAACTCTAGATATCTTTTATACTGGTGAATCAGGTGATTATCAAAGCGGCTAGTTTTTAAATAAAGATATTGTTTAATGAAAACCCTGTATATATACACTGAAATGACAAAATTCATGGGATGACTGTTAATATCGTGTCGGTCCTCCTTTTGCCCGGCGAAGTGCAACAACTCGAAGTGTCAAGGAGTCCACAAATCGTTGGAAGTCCTCTGCAGGAATATTGAGCCATGCTGTCTGTATAGACGTCCATAATTGTGAAAGTGTGGACGGTGCAGGAGTTTGGGCACGAACGGACCTTTCGATGATGCCCCATAAATGCTCGATGGGAGTCATATCGGGCAATCTAGGTGGCCAGATCATGCGCTGGAATTGTCCGCAACGTTCTTCAAATCAATCGTGAACAGTTCTGGCCCGGTGACATGGCACATTGTCATCCATAAAAATCCCATTGTTGTGTGGGTACGTGAAGTCCATGAATGGCTGCAAGTGATCTGCGAGCAGCTGAACATAACCATTTCCAGTCAATAATCGGTTCAGTTGCACCAGAGGACCGAGTCCATGCCATGTAAAAACAGCCCACACCATTATGCAGCCACCACCAGCTTAAACAGTGCCTTGCTGACAGTTTGGGTCCATGGCTTCGTGGGGTCTGCGCCAGACTCGAACTCTACCATCAGCTCGTAACAACTGAAATCGTGACTCATCTGACCACGAAAAGGTTTTCCACTGGTCTAGGGACCAGATGATATGCTCTCGAGCCCAGGAGAGTCGCTGCAGGCGATGCCGTGCTGTCAGTAAAGGCACTCGAGTCGGCCTTCTGCTGTCATAGCCCAAGGAAGACACATTTCGCCACAAATTCCTATCGGACACGTCCCTCGTACGTCCCACATTGATTCCTGCAGTTATTTGACGAAGTGTTGCGTGTCTATTAACATTGACCATTCTACACAGACGTTGGCGGTTTCGGTCGTTAAGTGCAGGTGGTCATCCACTGCGCTGTCCATGATGGGATGGGTTGCCTGAAATTTCATACTCTCGGCGCACTCTTGATACTGTGGATCTCGGAATGGTGAATTCACTAACGATATCCGCAATGGAATGACCCATGCGTCTAGCTCCAACTAACATTCCACGTTCAAAGTCTGTTGATTCTCGTCGTGCCACCATAAATCACGAAAAACTTGTTCATATTAATAACTTGAACACAAATGGAAGCTCTGGAAAAGGAACTGCGCATTTATACTTTTTTGCTGCGTTACTACTGCCATCTTTGTATTTGCATATTGCTATCCCATGACTTTTGTCACTTCAGTGTAATTCCCAAAGGTGTACCGATTGGTGACCAACGGGTGGTTATATGGTATTGAATCGTATTACTATACCTGATAAATATCTTATTTCTCATGCTCAAAATTGTATGTATAAGCTGAGAGGAAAGCAAGTGCTTTCAAAAGTAGATTTAGTACAGTATCAGATTCCCGTACACTTACCACATATCCCAAAAACTTCAGTTATTACACCATTCGGACTAGTTGAATTTCCATTTCTGAATTTTGGTCTCAGTTCTGCTCAGCAGAATAGAGACCAAAATTCAGCTTCCCTTATCTTGAGGATATTTTAGTGACCATTATGCAGCCACCACCAACTTGAACAGTGCCTTGCTGACAGTTTGCATCTGCAAAATTGCTTCCCTTATCTTGAGGATATTTTAGTGACCTGTGAGAATCATGTTCGGCATAGACAGCATTTGGAAGAAATTTTCAGCTGATTTAAAAATTATGGTATCGAAATAAATGATGAGAATAGAAAGAACACAATAAATTTTCTAGGATACACAATTAATAATAAAGGAATGCAGTGGAGAAGCCTGCCTTCATTTTGAGTACATCTGAAGAATCAATACAAGAATATCAGCCTTACCATAGTAGGTACGGTAGAAAAGTTAAGTTTCGTCTTCCTTTGTGAGACTGGCGGGGGAGTTATGTGGCGGTTCTGCACTTAGAAAAAGTTTTTGTGCCAAACAGTCTTTTGGTATTTTGTTATAAATGATGTGTGTTTAATTAATATTTTAAAATGTGGTGGCAACACCAACTTTTTATATTGTTTATTTTAAAATGTTGGTAACAATTTTTTTTTTTGTAAATATATATATAAATATTTGGGATTTTTTTTTCGCTGGATCAGAAGATAAAAAGAAGTTATTTTTTAGCTATAAAGGTCTGCGTTTATTTCATCCCGTCAGTTCCTGCGCGTAACTGACCAGTTCCCATGTGAGGTGGAGTTTCAAGCAACTGTGTAATGTCTAGGTCAAATTATCCCGCACGCCGAATAAAACTTTGCCTTTTTTGGTGTTGCTCTGATTATACAGCGTATTAAGAGGTGCTTTTTATAATTTATAACAGATAAATAAGTGATATCGCGATATATTGAAATTTTTTTTGTTGGACGGACGATATATAGTGATTCTGAAGTTCGGTTATCATCCAGTTCTAAGAGCATTTCTAACAAATCAAATCTTTGTCTTTTTTTTTATCAAGAAGGCTCACGATACAGTGTATATTGGTAAATAACCACATCTTTTCAAAAATTTACTTACATATTTTAAGTGTTACTCCAAAAACTATCAGATTACATTCGAGAAGCGTTCAAGAAAGAAGAGGTGGAAATTTTCCTCTTTGGTTCCCATCCACTAGAAATATGATTACCTCAGTGAAAATACATATTATTACCTCTAAATGGTTACTC
The DNA here is from genome assembly GCA_026289955.1 of Argiope argentata. Classification (NCBI taxonomy): domain Eukaryota; kingdom Metazoa; phylum Arthropoda; class Arachnida; order Araneae; family Araneidae; genus Argiope; species Argiope argentata. Next base: position 3,477,408 of record JAOUZG010053093.1, read on the forward strand.
TACCCGCATCAACTTTCGTATAAGTTCTAATTCTAGTTCCAAATTGAATTCTCTCATTTCAACTTTGTAGTTTAAAAATCTATCACTTCACCGAAAAAAAGTACTTTGTACGGGTTTATTTTTTAAACTACGTTTTTCTTGAAATTTAGTTCAGTTTAAAAGCTTAATACACAATTTCCATAATTTTAAGATTTTTACACGACAAAATCAAATGCTATAAATTTTATTCATTAATAATTTTTTTATCTATTAATCAAAAAGAATTTTCAGAAAAATGAACGCCCAAACATCAATTTATAAATTCACAGTTATTAAAAATCGAATTTGGAAGAGTTGTTTAGAGCAAATGAAAGAATTTCTTCACGGCAGTTAATTTCAATACTCGTAATTTGCATGCTTTAGGTTTGTTTCCTAATATATCTATATCAAAATGGTTTTTTTTTTTTTTGCTTTGAACGTTGATAAATTTCAAAACTCTACAATATGGACATCTTTTTTTTTTCTTTTTGGAATTATTGGAAGGAAGAATATGTTCTGTAATGCTTTGATTAAATTTAAAAAATATAGTCGTTAATTTGGAATACAAAAATTTGTATAGAAGCTTTAGAGATTATAAATGTATATTGGTTTCAAAATGCCCTTTATTAGATTAGATGCTCTTCGATTGATCATACTGCTATCAATAAAATACATTATATAAACAAGACTGCGTAGTCGAAATCACTGTTCAGTTGCACCACCGGTCAATTTCTCAATCAAGAGACTTTTTAAAGTTTAATCTTTAACAAATCTCGTGCTGTAATCGTCACTCTCTTCATTTGATGATATTAAGGATTTTTCAATTTTCAGCGAAAATTCACCCAGGAACTTTGTAGTTAAATTTTAAAAAAACTTTCAAATAATCGAATCAAATGGATATGAATCAATAATATTTTGCACATTCATTTTGCAACCTGGGCTGGTATCCAAAACTTCAACCAATCGCAGCTCTTTTATCTTATGATGGGACTGTGTGAATTTAAATAAATAAATATCAAATAGCGGTTCAAGATTTATGCGATATTTGTTCAAGAGTTGTTACTGCTTATTTTCCATAGAAGTATTAGAAATGAATTATTTATACTGAAACTAAGAAACGGAATTGAGAGCCTCAACTTTAAAGAAAATATTTCGATTTTTCAACAAAAGCAATGATTTAGATCTTTAACAATTAGATTAATAAATTAAATTTTTTGTCTTTATCAAAATAAAAGGCAGTTTATCATCAGGGAAGTATTACAACTAGAATCAACTTTTAATTCGTCTAACACTCTAAAACTATTTTAATGCCAAAAAATTTTTTTAGCGTTTAACTCACATAACACTTATAATTCATTTAATTCTTAACACACAGCCACAATCTTTGTACAAAAGCGTTTCAGAACCCTTTGGATACATATATGCCAATAATTTGATATAAAAAATTAGCCTTTTATTATTTGTCTATCTAACTATACATTAAAATTAAAGATTCCTAGTCGAACATGCATCAAGCATTTGATTTTCTGAAATCTATATATATGTTCGAGAATTTTTATCCGTATCTCAAAAGTTAAAATCGCTTGAGATGAATTGGAATAACTGGTTTCTGTAATTATAAAGCTTGCAATAATTTTTCAACCTGAGTTTTATATTTTTTTTTTCTAAAGGAAGAGTAAGATAAGATCTCAACGTAACTGGCAAACCAAAGTTAAGTGCTGTTCTTTGGGCTTCGATTTAAGTTCATTTACATTCTTCTTGTTCGAAGCAATCATATTGCTCAATAATTCTATTTCATTTTTTTAATTAGAAAGAAAATATTAAGAACTTTATAATAGTCTCTTATATCAAAATTTTTTCCTGATAAACATTTTTTTTTGTTCTGATAAATTTTTTGGAATCTGCAATTTGCAATAAGATCATATTTTGCAATCCAGATCAGCTTTGTATAAGGTATGAAACAAATGGTCTAGAACTTACAAGGTCATCTTTCCACGAAATATCATGCATATTATAAAAGTGTCTATTAAAAAACAAAGCTACACGATATTAAAGAATAATAAGCATGTTAGCAAATCAATTGTGTCCGGAATATTCTATACAGTTACATCTTGGACATTAGTAATTTTCATATAATATTTTGCTAAACATGCTGTGATATAATGTAAATTGTCATGTCAGTATCCAGAATTTGATTTCAGGGAATCCGAATACTTTTATAAATTGGCAATTTCTACTTTGAATAATTAACGTTTGATGTGGAAGGCTTCGGGGTGGGGCAATTGTATTATAGGTAATCTGAATGGTAGGTTTGCACACAGTGGTGAGCACTTTAACCGTTTGAGTGCGGAAGAATACTTACCTTTACGGCAAGTGAAGCTCAATAGTGTTTCGCCACACTCAAAACGGTTAAGTTCCTTGGTTTTCATAGGGCTTGCAAGGAGAAGGCTTATTTTGAAATGTACGTATAAGTCTTAGGAAAAAACTTTAAATTTTGTACGAACAGAGTCACCTGATAATTAATTGAACAAAAGAATGGACTATAATTTTCCATAGTAAATTATTATAAGATAAAGACTTAAATGTAGATATAGATTTAAAAATAATTCTTTTAAAGTATTGACTAAATGGTACTTTGCAAAATTGTATTTTTGGAGCTTATATTTTTGGATACAATACAGAAATATATTTTGGAAGAATTAAAAAACGTCAGGACAATTCAGAGTTAGAGTCAGTTTTGTTTGATACGACAGTGCATTTTTACAAAATTCTTAAATTTTCAACTTGTAATAGAATTATTAATTTCACTACTTGCACTGTACTTTTTCAAAATCGTTTTTTTATTGTATTTTGCAGTATTTCAGTAAACTGCTGAAAATAAAACTTTCCGTATATTCCTATTTTCGTATTACATCCAGTTTCGAAGCTATTTTAGAATCTTGGGATTTTAAATCGTTGTCACAATCGTTGACGTGGTGGCGTCAAGTATAAATAAAGTTCTTGTACAACGCCTCGTATTTCATTCTTTGGTAGCTGGTCTTCGAAACTTTTAATTTATTTAGGAACATCACGTACAAAACAATCTCCCGGTACATTTCTACATCCTTTACTAGACCCTTACTACACCACGGTGTTGACGAGCAAAACGGCTGAAACTCGTCGACAGAAGGCTTCTTTCTGATCCTAGAAGGCTTTGTAGTGTACTCAACTGAAAAGCATTTCTCCATATTCTTAATTTTTCAGATTTCCACGAATTTGTTACATTTTTTTTTCTTATCTAATGTTTAGTTATAAAAGTCTATACATTTCTATGCATATAGTTTTATCGTTGAAACTTTGAAAACGGTTCCGATTGAGATCATTCACCTCATCAAAATATCTTGCAAGAAATAATTTATTGCGGATAGAAGAGGAAATGGATTTCGGAGGCTTACGTTGAGCATAAAGGATAAAAGGCCAAGATTGTCATAGTCATTTCAGCCACTCTGCAAGGAAGTTAGTTTCTTCAGCGCCGCTTTCAATCGGATCGGCGAACTGTCGTTTACCTACTCTGGAATTAAAGTAAGCACTTTTTCACATTTATCAAACTGTTATCATCGTTTGAGAACATGAAGAGATGTTTTCTTCGTTAGGTGGTTTTGAATAATTGAAGGCATTGAATAAATGAAGCTCGAAATCACGCAAGCAATGCATAAAGCATAAATGGTAATATTCATCAACATCTTTTAAGGCAGATGCATTTTTAAAAAGTTAACCTGCTTTTATCTGTATTTCTCTTTCAAACTGGTTTAAACTACTTTTTCACTTAAATTAATTAAAATAAATAACTTAAAAATAAAAATCTTCTCACATGATAACTTGAAATTTGCGATCGGAGATCTCACTTTTTTTTCATTCTCAACTCTTTTGGTTTTTCTCAGAGAATATGTTTCTGAAGCTGCTTAACTGATTAAAGCGAAGTTTCAGAATTTCCGACCATTCCGGCATACAATAAATTCTTATGTTATATTATTTTAATTGATATCCGGGAATATTACAGTTCAATAAAGAAACGGAAAGACAAACTACTGTTTTAAAAGATAGGTTATTCTGACACCTCGGCAAACATTGAAATTTAGTCTTGCGTGAATGCAAAATGATTTACTTCGAAAGAAATTAAATACTTATTTTTCAGAAATATTTACTGTCTCATTCAAATGCTGTTTTCTTCCAGTTTAATTTTAACCATTGAGTGTTGTTGAGTCTTTGAACAGCTTAATTGGCATCAAAATGACTACAACGAATGTCAATGCGCTTTATTTCCCCTTCCTTTTATTAAAACAATTCTTTTTGTCCACCCAAAGGTCACTTACAAAATTACTGTCACTTCTTTTAAAAACAAAAGTTATATCGATTCAACAGAAATCTTTTAATTCCGCAAACTTTGTTATAAATATTTTCAGCTTTTAATACTCCTTGATACCAGTGAAAAAAAAGTAAAGTAAGTGCTCCCTTCTCGGCTTTCCTTTGTATAAGGACTTCTGTGACCAGTGTGTGAGGTCTCAGCTTCGCAACCGGGAGGCTTTTGGTTCTGAAACCGATTCAACGTAAGAACCGTCGTGTACGTGGTTTGGTGCACATAAATTTGTAGTGGCCAAACGTCCTGCTACTGTGGTATGGAAGTTTGGAGAGACGAGTGCCTGTTCAGGTGTCGCCATTTGACCGCGATTCAAAAATATAAGGCCCGTCTCAAAAAAATCCTAGTATTGATTTAAAACGAAACGTTAATAGGGCTTCTCCTTTAAAATTACAATATGTCGCCTTTTATATTGCATAATATTATAAAAGAAATTAAATATGCATTTGGGACATCTTCCTTTTGACGATGGTACTCAAAACTTATCACAAATCTACAGTTTTTAAGTAAAAACTACACATCAATTACCATTTACCTAAGGTTTTTTGATGATGCTTTCAATCCACTCGAACAGGCAGGAAGAGAGACGAACAACTTTTTGAAGAATTGTGTCCAGCTTTTGATATAGATCAACTCTGATGGCAAAATCGTAAGATAAATTTCGTCTTTATTGCATTCGAATTCCGACGAGCTCATATTTCTTATATTTAATTCAAGATTTGGCACAAATATGAGGGCCTGGTTTTATGCATTTGAACGAATAAGTTTTAATTGCTTTATTATTATAAACACTTCTTTAATAAATAGACTTTAATATTTACTCTAATAAATAGACAGATTGATCATCTTTTGACATATTTCATCCAATTTTTGATAAAAATGTTATGTTGATGTTTTGTTTTGTCGATAGAAGCTTTGTTGTAATGGCCCTATTTCAAATTTCATCCAAACATGTGGCGTTTTTGAATTCTGTTTACAGCAGACGCACAGACCGGCGGTCAGAAATATTTCCAAACTTGTTTTTCGATATTAAGAAATCTGAAATGTGAGACGCTTCAAAATCTCGATAAACGAGGTCGAATTTTTTAAAATAAAAAAATAATTTTTGTTTGCATGATAAGAGCACGAGAAAATACGAATTTTCTTAAAAAAGGTGTTGCAAGTCATCCCTATTTTAAATTCCATTACTCTTTGGGACTAAAAATGTCTTTATTTACTGTCAAGCTTTTCTTTTATTTACGATTAGCGAATTGGTAAGGTCACAGTGAAAAAGTGGAAGCATTCACAAAAAGACGCAGCTAAACGTACTTGAATATCCAATTAGTAATTTACAGTTGGCATGAAAGAGGTGCTTGAACTCCAAGTTAACGAAGCAATTAATTTTCAGTAACCAATACGACCATTTGAGGTCGAAGAGGCAATCGCAGCCGATGAAAAATAGCACTTGCATGTCTATCGTGAAGCTATTTTGAAACACTGGAATCAGTGATGTCGAAGATCTAAATATGTATAAGTACGGTCTTTGTTCGCGGTTGTTTATGCTCCCAAAGCTCAACTGTGCTCTCTTCAATAGGGAAAGAAAAAGAAGGAAGTCTAAGGATAATGAGCGATTTTTTGCTAAAAAGACGAGTTAATTTTTTGGAAGAAAAATAAATAGACTTTCTGCAGTCACATGACATAATAAATAACCTTCAGACAACTGTTATGAAAACGAAATATCATTGCTTAGCATAAATAGGAAATATTGTTTCTATCTGATACATATGAGATGAAGATAATGTATTATTATTATTACTGTATTACCGAAAAAGATTCAGTTGAATTTTACGCACTTGTATCAAATATTTATGTAAAAAATTATCGAAACCTGCGTACCCATGCTCTTACTCGTTTGATAAATTTCTTCATTTCACGAAATGTATGACAATTAATAATATCGAAAAAATTAATCAGATATTCTAATGCCCATTTTAAAGACGTACCTTGCATTTTCGAACCGAGCTCTTATGATGAGGATGACATCTTTCCCCACCCTTCAAATTTCGCGCTTTGTAAGCGAGAGGAAATAAAATTTCTCTGAAAATCAGGTTTAATGAGCGAGAGACTCATTAAACCTGGCGTTACGGCAATGAACGTAACACATAAATAGTTCTTATTACTTATTTTCGATGGCAGCTATCAAAATGTAAGCAAAGTAGACTCCATTGAAAATTTAACAGATGCTTTAAATTCAACAAGTCGTTTAGTTAATTAATTGAGGTGTGAAATATTTTCGAACGGGTTCTCTGTGTCAACAAGAAGTCCATTCATTTAGAAGAAGGAAACGTTTTTTAAAAAAATCTAGAGATCGGCTTAGAAGAGAAAGTTTTCCTTAAGGGCGAAATCAAGAATAATCGTTATTATTTCCAGATTGCCTTGATTGCCAGATAGATCATTGTTATGAGTTACCAACAAAAATTGATTACCGTATATTCTGAAGACAATTGGGTTACAAAAATGGTTTTTGAATGTTACTTTAAGAATAAAAAAATTACTTTTTCAGTAATATTAATTTCATTATCGTATAATTTTCTCCTTATTTTTAAAATTATTTTAGATTAATTTTTGTACGTTTTACATAATTATTTTGGAATTCAAATTCATCTTTCAAAACATATAATTGTGAGTTATTAATTCCGTATTAGGATTTTAATGTCCGTTATTATTTTTAACACACACACACGCACGCACAAACACAAATTTACAATAAACTGATTCAGTTGATTCATGTTTTTCAATGGCATAAAAAAGCAGAGATAATTTTTCAATGCCCACCGTCATAAATTTTTTTAATATAAATTGGGTGAGAAAATAGATCGCCAAAAGCGGATAGTATCATTTATATTTTCAATTATTGTATTATTATTTAAATATGTATTTCTTTTCCACCTAGGAAAAGATTAATAGTACGCATTTGTATAAATTTTTTTATGAAAGTGAAGAATTTATAACAGCCATTTTAGACCACCCATTCTATAGTTAAATTCGGATATATTAAAATGACTTTACAGTCTTATTTTCCTTAAACAATATTTTCCAAGCTTAAGAATTGATAGCCTCAAATTTAAAACTAATAATCGTGAAATAATCTAACAATCGTGAAAAAAATATTCAATCCTTTATGCGACATTTCTTAATTCATGAAATTAATTAATGTCGAGTTACTTAATTACCGAAAGCACCGGTTGCACAGAGGCAATTATTTTCGGCCTGATACTGTAAACGGTACCTCCGCAAAAAAGTGAGAAGAGAGCATCACCGAATTTTCTTTAGAGATGAAAATAGATGTATCATTAAATATAAATGAAGCGAAATTAGCATAATAAATGTAACATAACATATTTTGAAGAAATTTTCCCATGTTTCTCAAAAATTCTTTTTTTCGTTTAGAAAGTAAAATGAATCAGAAAAGTTCTTTTACACAAATATATGTTTTGTAAAACTTGCACGCTTATAACATGTGTCATAAAATCCGATTCCATATTTCAAATATGGCTTTTGCAGCTGTAAAATCAGATAAAAAAGAAGAAAAAAAGATAAATTTTGTCAGAGTTTGTTTAATATTGCAATTCTTTGAAATTTTGATTTTTCCAGTATACGTTTTCTGTTTATTTTAACATTTTTGCAAAGTGACGAAACATTCCGGACAAGGCAAGGAATCTTGATTTTCCGTTTTCATCACTTATCCCAATTCGAATCATTCAGTCTTTTCCATTTATCATTATCTGTGTTATTGACGTTTCCTGGATTTGTACACTCTCAGATAACAAAACAGAGGAGCAGTGAGGCATTAGCTTACTAAAACGAGAAGTGTTTATATTAGATACAAGCTTATCCTAAACCTACCGCAGTCTGCATTCCGTACAACGAACCGTCGTCTCTCTTTCCAGTGCGGTAACGGAATGCATTGGATGTTGCACTCAACTGCATAAACAGTTCGCAGTAAGTAATACGCTGATTTTAGAATTTTTTGATGAAATGATTGAAAATGTCATCAAAAATTTTGTTGTTAGTTCGGTTCTATTTAGAAAGTGCCATGTTTGAATCATCTAAATATCTTTAATCCACAGTAAAAAATGAATCATATTTAATATGAAAGTAGTTGGGTTTTTAAAATATTTATTCATGTTAAAAATAAAGTTGAATTTGTACCTGATAAGTATCAGTAATCCATTCAAAGCACAACTGCGATTCACTTCCATCTCTAAATTAAAGCCATTCTGGTGTTCTTTATTATTATTTTTTTACTCCGTCTTTCGGACAGTTTTTCAATTAGTATGCATGTATTATCCATTAGCCAAAGTCTGATATGAAAAGACCTCTTTTTGATTTTTTTATAAGTTTCGATTTATTTTTGAGACAACAAAAGGGTTTAGAACATAATAGTTTTTGATGTTTTACTCATTTTTCGGAATTTAAGTAGGAAAAAGGACGTTATACCGATAATTCTATTAGTGAAATAAATCGAAAAAAATCAGAAACAAATTTTTTCTTGAATTTAAATGAAATAAATTTTTAAAGAATTTCATTTTATTTTACAGGGATCTTTTTATTTTGATGTTTTGGACAAATTACAAAAATCTGTGAATTAAATTAAGTTGTGTATGAGCAGATTAAGTACGCTCTGAAGTTGTAAAAAAATAGCACATTAAAATTTTTCAATTAAAGAAAACAACTTCCTTAATTCTATCTCCCATTTCTTTAGGCATGATTTAAGTGAAAATATTTTTTATTCCCTCTAGCACAGTGTGTATATCCAAACATGATATACTTTCAATTAGGAGTTACTGCATTTCATCAAATATTTCCTCTTTTTTCTTCATTTTAATTGCAAAACAGTCAGTCTTTTTTTTTCTTGGAAACAGTTTGTGATGCCGTTTATGTGTTTTTAGGTTCTTGTTTCTTTGTTTTAGTTCCTATCTAGTTTGTAAAGATTATTAGATATTACATTATTTTCTGGAATATCTCAATTCAAGCAATTTTTTTAGTCCGATCTGAACGCATTTATACTGTAATCATATTTTTAAAAAATAATATTTCACCTCTTCTTAACTTAAAAATGCTTTAATAGAACTGTGGTAATCAAACAAATTTCTTCTCAGAGTATGTAATAAAATATCTGTACAAAAAGTGTAAGACTTATTAGAATTTTTTAAATATTTGATCAGTGCTATCTAAATACAAGCAATTGTTCATCAGCTGTAGTCGGGTAGGAATTTTTCTGAACAGGATTTCTGCAAGGTCCTGTTGCTCGTAAAACTTAAATTTAAGGATAAAGACCCACACTTAATTATGGTAGGATAGTCAGGGCGAATATTCCTGTCCCTAATACCAAGAAGATTCAAAATTGTGCATCATAAAACTTCGTAAAAAGGAACTCATTTTAATAGTTCTATTTGTTTAGTTACCTAGATTTTTTTAAAAAAATTGAAACTACAAATTAAGTTGCATTGCTTCGGACATAGATAAATGACAGATACTTTTTTCATTAATAAAAGTTTTTTGAAATGAGTTTTTTGCTTAGAATATATATATATAATAAAAAATACCTTAATTTGAAAAATGAAAAAAAGTTAAGAGATTACTTTAAAATTAAATGATGATAATGATTTAATATACCTCATTTAAAAAATAAAACTAAGAATGAAGCTTGACTAAATAAAAATATTTTTCGTTTCATTTTTGATTAATTAAAACTGCGGTCAAAAAATTGTTTTTTGTATACATCCCCATCTACCGAAGCATATTTATCTCAAATTTGGCAACTTTAATTCTAACATTTTGGACTAATATGTGAACTAAAAGTCAGAGAAAAAACAAATTTCAGCTTTTACTATTAATAGATCATATATTTAGATTTTATAATAAGTATTAAACACAGTAATTAAAGATATATTTTATGTGCTATAATAAATATAAAAAAAATTTAATACATTTTTTCATATATTTCTTAAAGATTTAAATGAAGTTTTTCTAACTTTGTTCAAGATTTTTTTATATATTAATATTTTACACCACTAAAGAAAGATTTAAAAAAGAAATTTGATGATTTAAGTAATTTTTAAATACTCTTTATGCATAGTTAAGGCAATCTATAGCATAAGAATTTATATAATACATTAAAAAATATAAAACCAGTTTATAATTTATTGGTACAGGCCGGAAAAGACTTGTTGTGATCCCCTAGAACTAATGCTTTTTTGAATTCTCATCTGAAATAATCATATATACATCCATGTTCATATATTAAGGATAAGGCAATTCCGGCAAAAAAAAAAAAAAAGAGAGAGTCAGAAGCAAAACAAATGTGACATTTGTAAAGCCTATTTATTTAACAAAAGGTAAAGAAAAAAATGCTATATGTTTCATAACAATAACAAAAATTGCACTTTTTTGTTCCCTGAAACAAATTACAAAAAAAAGTACCATTTTACAAAATATAATATTACATGGTTTGTATGATGGGCCATACATAGCATGGCTCTTAGACGATGCAATACAGTTCGTACAAGGCAAGCTGAGTATCAAATTATCGATCTGTTCTTGGAGAATATCATAACACTCATCAAGCAATATCCACCGAAGTTCTGGTAGAAATGTAATTGGTGGTTCACGGACTGCAACTCGTCGGGCAAGTATGTCCCACAGAAGCTCTGATCGATTCAAGGCCGGCGAGAATTCTGACCAATCCATACGGGTGATATCCACCGATTGAAGGCATTCGTTTACTATATTTAGAGGTGAGGATGGACATTGTAATCAATAAACACGATTTCTGTGCCCATGAATCCCCGAAACAAACGTGTATGTTGTTCCAGAATGACGTCACTTTGTAGATTTGGCCTGCCATGATTCTAACTTGAACACACTGGTCAATTTTGGAACCCAGAAGGATTCCTTCCTAAAGAGCAGTCTTGCTTCACCGTAACGGTGCCGTTCAATGGTGTTCTTTTGGTGGTTACACGTACCTGGCTGTATGAATGTCCGGTGAGAAACAAATTACAAACTAAACCTGGTCTCGTCGGAAAACATCACACAAGCCCACTATTGCGGTTTCCACAATGCATGCTCTCTACAGCAGGCTACCTCAGGCAAGAACGAGTTACAGTAAGTGGAACACATCTAATAGGTCTACGGGCATATAGACCAATCTGCCCTAAGCGTCTATACACGATCTGCCTTGAAACTGTCGTACTAGTAACTAAAGAGAGTTGTCGAGACAGGTTTCATGCTGTGTGCCGTCTATTTCTTTTGGTAGTAATTGCCAAATGCCGGGCCTCATTCGGCATTGTAACTAAGGGGCCTCTTTACATAACCATAATCTTGGAATCGTTGCCAAAGCTTGAGGATGACAATCTGGGCTATTCCAAGTTCCTCGAGTACTTACAATTGGGTACGACCACATTCCAGGCGGCCGATAACTCTAGCACATAAAAAATCTTTCAAATGCGTCCTTTGTGTTATAGCTATGCGATTATTGTATTGAGAATATTATAAAGCGCTTGCGAACAATTTTACTTTTTTGCCTGTATTCTTAATACATCACTCTCTTAGACTCTCATCAATGTGGCGTATTATCGGAGTCATCTGGTGGCTTCCTGTAATTTGTATACGATTTTTGAAGATGTGTAGTCATTTTAAGGGTGATATATATATTTTATAGTTTCATTCCCGCGTGACTCAGAATTATCCTTAATTTATGGAAATGACTGTAATATGCATTTTCGTTTGTCAACCATCAAGTTCAAAAATATTTTTGCAAATACTCGCATAATTTAACCATGTTGCTTTTATAACTGCTGTATTATATTAGAAATGAAAGTGGGATAATCTCGATTTTCGCAAACTTTTCCGACTTCAAAAAATGTTGTGGGTGGATGTTCCAATTTTTACTTAGTTCAAATTTAATTTTTCAAAAGAAGAGATTAATCAGTTTTATTTCTTAAAAGAGTAACTTTTGAAGAATGCTATAATTTTTGCACTAAAATAATATTTCGGAAGTTGATATCGATAGTTGAGATGGAATATAAGTGCATTGATTAAGGTATAATTATGCAAATGCATGAGTTTTATTTAATAGAAGACAAGGCAAGGGAAAACAATTTTGTGAGGCTATTAGATCATTGACATCACTGTTATTAACTTTTAAATCTTACTGCTTGGCGATATTGATAACTTCTTAGACCCCTTTAAAAAAACATTAAAATATGAAATTCCCCTTTAAAAAAACATTAAAATATGAAAGTTATATATAACAGCAATTTTATTAATTTAAGTTGCTAAACTGACTGTCCATAATAAGATTCTTAAGTTTGCTACTGAATGTATTATTTGATAAGGGGAAAGAGGGAAATTAGACCGTTTTTTATATATATTTTAATAAAAAAAACTACTGATCTGAAAAGAATTATTTTAAAAAAAAGTTGTAGCTATTAAAAACATTTATAAAATGAACTATTGAAAAGTATGATAATTTAATCGGGTAGCGAGGCAATAAATAAACGTAAATCTGGAAAACAAAATTTCAGGTATAAGAGAAATGTTTAAAATTTGACAAATGCAGAAAAAAAGAAAAAAATTTAATTTTTGATTGCTGCATTATTTTTTTTTGAAAAAAAAATCATTTCTGCAGAAATAATCAGTGTTTTCGAAAAATACTTGTAATTCAGAATTCTTCAGAAATTATTCTGGATAATCTTTTAGTCATATTTTGAGAGTAGAAAAAAGTCTCTTCTAATTAACGATTTCCAACAATATAGCTGTACTGTATTTAAAAAAACGATGAAATGTATTAAATTTTAAAAAGAAAAAAAAATACTTTGCAGTAACTGGTTTTCGAAAAATATAAATGAAAACAAGCAAACATAAATGGGGTTCACAAGATGAGTTTGACTTCTTAATTGAGATAAAATGTTAACTTTAATTTTTGTCGCATCCTTTTGAAATATCGATCATAACTATACCATTTGAAATCGCAGAACAGCACTTTTAGATTCGACTTCTTAAATGTCCTCGAATTTCCACAGATAGAAAAGGCTCGAAAACTTTTTATAAACCTACAGTTAATCTAATTCCCCCCCACACACACATACATACATATACATATACATATGCATGCGTACAGCGATGGCAGATGAAGTTGACGTGAGATTTTTGGCGGCTGTGGAAAAATTGCAAAAAGTGTGTGAATTAAGTGGGAACTTGCGAAAGGATTTACGGCAAAGTATTCTTGAAGCAATAACTGATCTGCACAGCATTAAAAATGATCTACAGTCGACTATTTCGTCTTTAAATGAGCAAATTAAATCTGCAAATGCCAACGTGGCTTGTTCAATTAGGCCTACTATGGCGAGAACCTTCGCTGAGATCACTTCGAAGCCTGTACCGCCCACTGTCGGTGACCTCTCCCACAGGTCACCGACGTTTAGTGCGGTGACAAAGCCTTTGAAGAATCAAACATCGGAAGAGTTGAAGAATCAGCTTAAAAGAATCGATCCTGAATCGCTTCAGATCGGCGTCGAAGATTAAAAGTACTTAATGGAGGTAAGATTTTGATTAGCTGTAAAGACAAATCTGATCTTGATAAACTTTGTAATACAGTTGATAAACAATTGGGTGAGGAAATGTGTGTTTCTCAAAATAAAAAGTATCTTCCCCAGATTATAATATTTTATATACCTGAGGAAATAGAAATTAATAATGCTGAAACTATAATTAAAAACCAAAATCGAGATGTATTACAGGGAGAAGTTTTTAATGTCAAATTTATCAGATTGATGAAAGGCAAAAACATACGCTATATGACTGCTGAAGTGTCTCCAAGGGTTCGAAATTTTTTTCTTGAAAACGGAGTTAAAATTTAAATGGTCAAACTGTAATTGTTCTGATTATATATACGTTAAGAGATGCTTTCAGTGTAATAAGTTCAATCATGATTCTACCGCTTGTAAATCTCAAATTACTTGCCCAATCTGTCCGGGTGCCCACTCTATGAAAGATTGTGCTAAAAGAAATGCGTTGAAATGTTCTAATTGTATAAACTATAATAGATATGCCAAAGATAGTGACAAACTTGATGTTAACCATGCAGCCTTGGATAGAAAGTGTCCTGCATATATTATTCAGCGGGAAAAAAAGAAGCAAAATATTGATTATGGAATATAATGCTATTTTTATGGGTATCCGGTGTTTGCAGGTTAATCTTCAGAAATCTCGAAAGGCTGCCTCTAATTTATCTGCTATTGCTCGGGAAAGCATGGCGGATATTATTCTTGTTCAAGAGCCTTACTGTAGAAACAACAAAGTTGCTGGTTTTCCTAAATCATTTAGAATTTTTGAATCAGGGAATAATTTGAAGAGAGCTGCTATTATTGTGGTAAATAAAAATATTGACGCTGTTCTCATTAGCCAGCATTCAAGTGAGGATGTGATTCTTGTGGAATTTATTTTTAATGATAATCATTTTTACGCAGACAGTGTTTACATGGTTTTAATAGAGATATAAATTTTGATATTTTAAACATTGACCTTGTCATAGAATTCTGTAGGAAGAAATATCTACTGCTTGCCATGGATACTAAAGCTCTTTCTCAGCTTTGGTTTGATTCCTTGACAAATGCACGGGGTAGAATCTTGGAGTCAATTTTGTCTTCTAAGTGTCTATGGATTGTTAATGAAAATTTGTGTACTACACCCTTCTGCTCACCAAATGGACAGAGTTTTATTGCCCTGAGTGTAACCTCATCTAATTTTCAGCATTTTATTTATTCTTGGGCGATCATGGAGGAAGAGAGCTGTTCTGATCATATAATAATTACATTTAATATTGCTTTTAATAATATACATCCATCTTGCTCTATTTTTAGACCGCTAAAATTTATTTATGACAAAGCAAATTGGCCTATTTTTCATGATTCACTTCAAACTGAATTTAAATATCTTTTATGCTACTCGAGCTCAAATTTTAATTTTACTGATTCTCAGAATCTTGATATGAAGTTAAAGAAAGCTGTTAAAGGGGTTCATGATCTGAATGATTTCGTCTCTAAGTACATCAACTGTATCAAGAATGCTTGCAGTCGCTCTATGCCAATTATTAAAATAAACTCACAGATTAAAAAAAACGAATATAGTTCCGTGGTGGAATAATGAATTAACGGAACTAAGGAAACAGGTTAACAATAAAAGAAGACTTTATCAAAGAACTTATAATAATTTGACTTTAAGAGATTCCAGAAAAACCGAGAATTTTAATTCTAAACAGCTTTATAGCCAAAAAATCGAGATTGCAAAGACCCAATTGTGGAAAGATTGTTGTACTGATATTGGTTCACAACCCTGGACTATTCTATATAAGATTGCCCGTGGCAAACATAAAAATCAAACAACTCTAACAACTGTGCAAACTAGTAGTGGAGGTTATACTACGGATTTCGATGAAACTCTGAATACTCTTGCAAACCAATTTGTTCCATTTGATGATAGGAAATTGGATTTGCCGCATCATACTAGACTGAGGATACTCGTGGATAGTCCTATGGGCACTCTGGAGGACTTAAACTTTTCTGAGAAAGAGATAAAATCTGTCATTAGTAATATGAACCCTAAGAAATCTCCCGGAGAAGATGGAATATCTAGTAAAATCATTTCTGAAGTGTTTGAGAGATTTCCTAAATTTGTTGCTGCAATTTATAATGAATGTTTATTAAGAGAAGTCTTCCCACGGGCTTGGAAACACTCTTGCATTCGATTTTTTACAAAACCTGGAAAGGAGTCATCTCTCGAGTCTTCAAAATTTAGACCAATAAATTTACTCTCTGTCAGTGGAAAGGTTCTTGAAAAATTACTTATAGAAAGAATTATGCATTATTTATACTCAAATAACAAATTAAGCCCAAAACAGTATGGATTTACTTCCGGTAAAAGCACCACAGATGCCATCTTTAAGGTAACTAATTTTGTGAAAGAAAAATTAGCAAATAATTTACAGGTTCTTGGTATTGCTTTAGATGTCAAGGGGGCGTTTGATGCTGCTTGGTGGTCCACTATTTTGAATCAACTCAGAGAGTTTAATTGCCCCCAAAATTTGTATCTTCTTACAAAAAGTTATTTTTCAGATCGTTCAGCTTGCCTTCGCACTTTAACAAGTTGCATAAGAAAAATAGTCACCAAGGGCTGCCCGCAAGGCTCTTTCGGTGGTCCGGGTTACTGGACTATTTTTTATGATTCTTTGCTTAGATTGGACTTTCCTAGGTGTGCTGAAGTTGTGGCATTTGCAGATGATCTTTTCTTGTTGATTATTGCCAAGACTGAAACTGAACTGGAGGCTTATGGTAATATATGTGTGACAAAAGTTGTGGACTGGTCTAATAAAAACAATGTTACATTTAATTCTGAAAAATCAAATATTATTATTTTATTAAAAGAAGAATAAATAACATAAATATTTATATGGATGGCAATTTCTTAAAAAGTGTTAGTGAAATGCGTTACCTTGGTGTGATCATTGATAGAAAACTTCGTTGGAAAGCACATATCACTGACTTGTTCAAAAAAGTTAGTGTTGTTCTAAATTCGCTAGCAAGAATGGCCAGAGTAACCCGGGGTATTGGTTCAAAGGCTCTAAAAATCATTTACGAAGGAGCAATAATACCTTTGATGACCTACGCATCGCCGGTTTGGGTCGACGCCTTGTCCTTTGAATACAGCAAACGAAGGTTAAAGACGGCTCAAAGATTAATTGCCTTGAGAATAATCAAGGGCTTTCGTACGATTTCTTATGAAGCATCTTACGTTATCGCGGGCATTATAGCAATCTGTTTGAAGATTCAAGAAAACACTGAAATCTACTATAGCATTAAACTGAAACCTCAGAATGAAATAGAACCGGTACTCACCCCTGATCACTGGATACACCCTGCAAAATTTATTTCTCTCAAACAAGATATTAATAAGGAGCATTGCATAAAAATTTTGACTGATGGTAGCAAAATAAATAATAGTACAGGTTGTGCTTTTGTAACTTACCATGGTGATACCGAAATTAAAAATAAGAAATTTAAATTACATTCTAATTGTTCTAATAATCAAGCAGAGGCTTATTCTATCCTACAGGCTTTAAATTGGATCTCTTCTTCTGACAATTTTTTATAGGAACTTTAATATCTATACTGATAGTCAAACACTTATATTTAACCTTCAGAATAAAAAATGCCATTCGGAAATAATAGAAAAAATTCGTCATGTACTTTTAAGTTTATATGAGAAAAATTATAATATTGGCATTCAGTGGATCAGGGGTCACGCAGGAAATCATGGGAATGAAAGAGCAGACGAGCTTGCCAAGTCAGCGGCTCAATCAGACCTTCAAATCTGTTATAAAAAGGTTCCAAAGAGTTTTGTTTCAAGATAGATACAGGAAAAAATTGTCGACTTGGGGCAGAAAGACTGGCTTTTTACTCAAAAGGGAAAAATAACTAAGAGATTTTTCCATCTGTTCAAGAAAGATTAAAGCAAAACCTTAATCTCTCATTTATACTCATCCAAATTCTATCTGGACACTGCAGAACTAAAGAATATTTATTCAGATTCAATCATGCGAACTCCCCTCTGTGCTCTTGCGACCTGAAAGAACTTCAAACTGTTGATCATATTTTATTCTTCTGCCCTCAGCTTGACTCTCTTCGATATGAACTTTACAAACAAATTATAATAAGTGGACTAACGTGGCCTCCAAATATGAAAGATTTACTTACACCTGAGTACTTTGTGCATTTTTTTGAATTTATACACAGTATACCTTTTATAAATCTTTGAACTTGTTATCTGTTTTCATCTTTGTCTGTCGCTTATTAGGACACTTTTATTATTTTTTTTCTCTATGCATCTTTAGCTGAATGTAACTGATTGTGGATGCATGTTGTTGGATGTATTTGCAATTTTATTATTATTGTCTTTATTTTTTATTAGTTATTTTTGTTCTCGTGTTCTTTTTTTGTGTTTCTGTTTTGTCTCTGTGTTCTTTTAATATCATTTAAATGTATGTTACTGTATCTGGCAA
>JAOUZG010053093.1:3524033-3537712 GCA_026289955.1 Argiope argentata
ATTCTCTGGATGTCGATAAAAAGAATCGTTATATTAGTAATGCAAATTAATGAATGATAATTCCTCTAAATTATGCATTAATCAAATTTTTCTATTATTTACACAAATTTATAAAATCATATTGAGGGATTTTTTTTATTTATTTTGAACAAACTCTATTTTCTGCAAACATTACAGATTAAAAGAGAAGCTCTAAGTTCTCAGAGCGAAAACCAAATTCGTATCTGAAATACCGCATGTAATTGCTTTGCGTTGACAGATTTACAACTTAATTTGTTACTCAGCACTCTTTACAATCTCCCGTGTTTAGGGGAGATGATAGTAGAGTCGCTGGGAAGATTACCCCCTATCGTTAATGGTCGAGGGAAAGCAAAAATATACCAGGCGGGTTTAGAAACGCTGTACTAATTTCTTTTCTAGTTCAACCTGTATTTTGACTCTTGCCATTTTAAGAACATTCTGAAGCTAGATAGCCGACAGCATCATGCAAACATTCATGCTTATAATACGATGCGATGATTTTTTTTAATTAGAGTGTTTAGAGACCGACAGATTAAATTTAATTCTACAAATATGACTTTTTTTTATTGCAATACTTTTTTCTTCGTAAACAAAGGAGTAAGAAATCTGCTTACGCAACTCTACACAGGATTCCCCCCAAAATGCAGCAGGAGATTATTCCCTTAACTATTGAAATGAAACATTCCCACTTGCGAAGTTTCATCGAATAAAGTACCCAAGCGTGTGAAAATACTCTGGGGAAAAACTTTTGGAATTTGTCTGCAAAGATTTGCAGAGCAGGTACTGTTTAAGCCAATTTATCCCTTAACTCGTCTACAATGCAAATCAAAATTGATTGAATGTGTTGGTAACCCTTCTGTTATTGTTGGATGAAATGGAATCAACTAAAGAATTTATAAAAATACAACACCGCATATTTTTAGATAATTGTTATTAATAATAAGCCTCTTGAAAGAAAAATGAAATTTTACCATCCCAAAAATGATCTTTTTGAATACTTTTTTTTGCTTTGTTAAAACAACATTCTTTCAAATATTTTTAAAGAATTTTATTTTCCCTGAAGCGGCTCGTTTGTAAAATTCTATACGTCGATCGTGTAGTTGTCTACACGAAAAATAAGAAGTATTGTTGTCTATACTAACAAAAATTTGCATGAAAAAAAGAATGATTATAGCCATAAAAATTCAAGATTTTGGCGACAGTGAGAGTGGATTTCCCCAATGTGCAATCTTTGTTCTGAGTGATTCTCATTCTGGTAAGGAAAAATGAAATTTTCTGATGTAGCTGTAACATGTATGGTAGATTCTAAATATCATCACGAAATTTAGAATGGAATAAAGACAGAAATTTTTTTCATGGATTATCGATTTTTACAAATAATAAGCCAGAAGATTCCACATGTTGCATATCCGATTCGTGGTAATATCAAAATCCCGATTCTTCATAATTAACTCAAGTTAGTTTCCATCTATCGAGATCTTTCAAATTGTCTTTAAGCTGTTTTTAGTCAATGTTTAATGATAACTGTCAATATTCAATCATGACTTCCTGGTAATTTTTTTCAACATTTTACAAACATCTATAATAATTAGTCGAATACAAAAGAAAAAGATATCATTATAAGATATAAATTACTGAAGCTCCATTTCTCGGCAAAGTTTAGGATTATTCTTCTTTAAAGTAAATGGAGTCTAAAAAAGATTTCTTTTAAAGTTCTCTTCAAAGCTTTTGCATAAAAAAATTCAAAATATTTCTTTTTTATTATTATTATTTTCTTCACTTTTCGAAAAAATAGATTTTCATAGCACAATTTTATACACTTTTATTTAACTTTTGATTCTTGTTTGAAAAGATAAAATTTTGTAATGGTGTTTTTACTTACACCATAATATGGCGTATACTTATGTATATAAAACTTCTGCACACTAGTGCATTCTCAATCGCAACTTACTGGTCTAATGTTTTTCTGAGTTTATCATTTAATCGATTAATTTAATTTGTTCTCTATACGAGATGGCTTCTGCTGATTGTGAATTGCAGAAATAACTAATGTAAGTGTCTATGCTCTTTACTTATAAATAATTATAAATTATAAATTAAGAAAGAAGAAAACAATTGAAATCAAAAGAATTTCTACTTCTTATTATGCTAATAGCTGATTCAGTTTGCATTTTCTTTAAATATATTTTTAGCCATTTTCTCGCGGTTGAAGATTAATTGTCCATTGATTTTTATGTATTTGTTTAACTGTTTGAATCAATGAACTATTCATATTTAATTTCTCTCTTAGTCTATTTTGTCTCTAACTGTTTTTAATAGGCTATTAATACATTGTTCTCATGTATCATGGCATGTATGACTAAAATTAAGGGAAGAAAAGTAAATTATAACCCCCATACAATCTAAAAAGACTGCAACTCTTATATTCCGTGAATTATAAGACTGATAAAACCCTTTCCGTTTTACTCAAAATCTCCCTGTTGAAAGACAGAAATTTTGCCGATTCTTCAGTGCCGAGATATGCAGTATTTTGTTACAGAATGTTAACCTAGGCGAGGAAAAGTTAAATCTGATTCGGCGATTGAAGTTGTACAGATTTTTTATTGGAAAGGCTTTGCTTCTGATTAAATGTAAAAAACATCTTTACATCCTTTTCTGCTATAATCTTTTAATACGATTATACTTATACGATAGCATATTATCTGCAAATTGTAGCAAGTTTGATTCTATATGCAGAATTAGAAAAATCTGCCCAAACCTTCTGCTGAAAAAACTGATGGCCTAGAGTTATCAGATTTCACATGTAGTTACTAGTGTTTCTGAGACCCTGCCCTTTTTGTCTTTAGAACTTCCGAGTAATCTCGGGAACATGACACCCTTCCTAGAATTCCCAAGAACTTATGATCTTTTTAAAATCTGAAAATTATTATTCTTGATTCATATAAATAATAATTGCATAAAATAAGAATATTCATAAATTTCAAAATCTATACTCCTTTTTATATTGAACTACCAAATACAATTAAAGCATCAAACATTTTGAAAGTATGATTTAAGAAAGCATAAGCAATATGTTTTTTTATCATTCATTTATCTTAGTTTTATTATCATCAATCCGGCAGCAAAAAATGTCCTCTTAGTTTCCTCTGGTGTTGGTGGAATTGTTTTCAAACATTTGGTCAGTTTTATAATATTAGATTCTCAATTTTTTTCTTTAGTCAAATAACTGCAAATCTTTGTTTTACTACTTTTGATAATGAACAATTATATAAGCTTGGTGGTGATTCCCTTTTGTAATTGCGGGGGTTTCATTTATGTTGAGTGGTTCATGTGAAAATTTTTTGAAGTGATTATGACCATATGACGTAGATTAACTGACTTTGAAGTTTCAAGAGTGTGCCAAGAAAACCTAATTTCAGGCATAATCTCAGGCAACGCAGTGGTCGATCGATTGAATTTAATAACCACCATCAAACGACATGTGTCTAGAACTGTCATTGTTATAAGACAAGTAACACTGTGTGGTATAACTACGGAAATCCATATGAGACTTACGATGATTGTGTCCGTTAGGACGGAGTAGAAAAATTTTGTTTTAATAGACGATGGCAGCAAAAGACCAACTCGAGTGTCTTTACAAACAGCCCGACATTACACGCAGCGCCTCTCCTGTGCTCGTGACCATATCAACTGGAGCCTAAGTGACTGTAAAAACCGTTGCTTAGTCAGATTTGAGTCATGATTTCAGTTGGTAAAAATTAATGGTAGGATTCGAGTTTTGTGCAGATCTTTTGAAGTCATTGACTGAAGTTTTCAATAAATCCCTGTACAAGTTGACGATTATCTCAAAATAATGATCTGTTTTACAAAAGTGGTTCACATTACAAAAGTTTACTCAGTGGAAAGCACTGAGTCATTTGGTTCAGTTGAATCGATAATTAACTTGAATTGGAGTACTGTTTAATAAAATGTTTAACTACTTGAAGACCGCTACTGCCATTCATAGATTTCATGCACGCAGACAAAGATGGAACATTTATTAATGATTACGTGTCGCATCACCATGCCACAACTATTCGTAATTGGCTTGAAGAACATTCTAGATAATACCAGCGAATGATTTTACCACCTAGATCATTCAACATGAATCCTGTCAAATATTTCTGGCACATAATCGAGGAGTCGTTTCGTGTACAAAATCCTGCACCGGCAACATTTCGCAATTATGGACTATAGAGGGAAATGGCTAGATACTTCTACAAAATACTTCCAGTGATTTGTTGAGCTCATGCCACATCGATTGCTATACTTAGTCGGGCAAAATTAGATCAAACACGTTATTAAGAGACATTTCATGATTTTTGTCCCCTCGGTATATTACTGTAACAACAGGTGTCGTATTCTTAAAGTTTCGCCGGGGATAGAGGGGGTAAACGGAAAATAGAAATATCGACAGCGGAAATTCTTGTTGGAAGTAGAAATTCACAATCAAGTTATAAACAGCAATTTCATTAGTTATTTTTGTCACATGTCTTTTCAGAGATGATGATTTCGTTCCTCAGTACTGTCACTAATTTTGCATTTGTTAATAAAAATTGTGTATTAATTAGGAAAGTATATGATTATTTGGAGAATACAATATCATGTTTTAAAAAATTACAGACCTTCCGGTACAGGAAAGATATGTTTCTGAATAAAAAGAAAGGGTAAATTAATTTTAAATATCTTAAGAAAGCTAAATATACAAGTTATAAAGGATATTTTTAAAAGTCCGATTCAGTTTCAGTTCTCACCTTGGCAAAAATAATGATGTGTGTTTTTTCGGCCATGTACTCATTCAATTTTATTATAGAATAAATGTTTTTGTTCGTATGTGCTTTTTCAAGCTGAATACATAAAATGTGAAAATATTACAATTTCTTGGAAGGCAAGAAACAATAGTGATTACTTCTTTGGTTATAGGTAATCACTGAGGAAGGAATTTTTTTAAAAAAGTTATCAAATCTGTAATTAAATTTAATCAATGTTGTTTTTCTTATAGCTTATGAGTCTATTAATGCATAAAAAATCCTCTACCTTAATATAAAATTTTAAATTAAATCAGCTTTATTTCCATATGATTTGTCTATAATTTAAATAAATTTTTCAAAATATTTAAAAAACATATTTGACAACAATATTTTCTTTGTTTAGCTACTGTATTCATGTTCACACAGCTTTTGACAGTATTAAATGTATCTTTTAAATGCAACTTTCACTGTTTCAAAATTTAGGAAAAAGTTTAAGAGAAAGACAAAACAATCGACCTTTGAATATCATAAGAGAACGATGTTTCAAAATATAAGTTCTAATCTCCTTTAAGATTTTTTCAGCATGCTTTTCGGAGCATCACCATACGGCTTAGAAAATAGATTCTGTTTCTTTGGTCATGCGCATTGTTCGTGAATAATTAATTAAACGGACCTGATCTGTCTTTTTTATCATTTATTAAACATAAAGCAGCTACAGCTAAAGACTTCTCAAAACATGCACAACAAAAATATATACCCGTCAAATTAAACTTTTAGAACAAATACTAAATATAAAAGTTGTTGCCAACTTCAGTTTTTAAATTCTTTCGTTGGCTCTGCAGTATTAATGCCAGTTCCAGATTTAAAGTTTTAAATCGGCTCAGCAACATCCCCCCCCCCGTTTGACATTGGTTCAACATCTTTAATTGGAAGGGGAATTATTCGGTTGATGGCTCGTAGACGTAATCTATTGGAAGTTTGCACCTCAACTACTCGAACGAGTCCATCGGATCCAGGCATTGTCTTCTTTATTCGTGCCAATTTCCACTGTAATGGCTTGTGTTCATCACTCAAAATGACTAGGTCACCTTCCTTCAAGTTGGGATGTGGGTTCTTTCATTTCTGCCTCCGCTGCAGTTGTTGCAGATACTCCCGACTCCAGCGGTCCCAAAACTTAGATTTAAGGTCCTGGACATGGCTCCACCTGGAAGATAAACTGACAGCAGCATTTTGTTCAGTAAAAGATAGTAACGACGACCCAACCAAAAAATGTCCCATTGTTAGAGGTTGCAGATCAATTGGATCGACGGAAAAGGGACTGAGGGGTCATGAATTCAATATTGATTCAATTTCGACAACCAATGTGGTAAGTTCCTCAAAGTTCAGAATTTTGGCCTTGGTGACTTTAACTAAGATTTTTTTCATAGATTTGATATTTCATCCCAGAAACCACCAAAGTTGGGTGCAGCTGGGGGTATAAAATTCCAGTTGATGCCTTCATTGGCACTGAATCTTTGAATCGAATTGGATTTGCATAATTTAAATAAGGGGCTCAAAAGAGCATATGCTCCTTTAAAATTAGTTGCATTGTCACTCCAGATTACTGAAGGTCTCGATCTTCTTGCTATGAATCTTTTAAGGCATGCCAAGAAGGCTTCAGTTGTTAAATCAAATACTACTTCTAGATGAGTAGCCTTAGTATACTGAAACATAAATATGGCGATGTAAGATTTGATGGTTACTCTAGTCCTTTTCAAATTAGGTTTCGTTATGATAGGGCCTGCAAAATCAAATCCCACCTTGTCAAAGGATCTGGATGGAATGATCTAATCTCTTGGTAAATTGCCCATCATCTGTTGAATAATTTTATTTCTTACTCTAAAACATGTTAACCATCTCTTAACTACACTTTTAACTTTCGCTACACCAGCTGGTATCCAGTATTGCTGTCTAATTAAATTAAGAGTAGTTTGAACACCGGAGTGGAGTGCTTTTTCATGAAAGTATTCTATAAGTATATCTGTGAAATGGTGTTTCTTTGGTAAGAGTAGAGGAAATTTTTGCGAATCTGAAAGATTAGAAATTTTTAATTTTCCACCTACTCTTAAAAGCTCATCATTATCTAAGAATGCATTTAAATTCAGAAGCGGATTATTTTTTGGAAGAACTTTATTATTTTTTAAACAATTATTTCAAATTCAAACTCTCTCATTTATATAATATTTATTAAAGCTTTTGTAGCATTTTTTTAAATTCTGTTGCATTTAAATGATCTCTCTTTCTGTTTTGCAGAACTGATTTACAATTATGTACGAATCTTAGACACCATGCATTTACTCTAATTAAGTTGCTGAAAGAAGAATATCTTTTAATCAAATCCTCCTCCAAGGGATTTACTTTTACAATTGTTGAATTTATTAGGACGTTCCTTTTCAATTCTAAATTATCTGCGTCTTCTTTGATATTTGTCTCATTATTTGTTTTACCTAATTTAGGCCATTTACATTCCTTTTGTAACAATCAATTTGGTTCATGCCACCAGCATTTAGAATTTGTCAATTCATACACCGTTAACCCTCTTGATATTATATCGGCCGGATTATCAGTTCCAGGAGTGTGATTCCATTCAAAGGGATTAGTTAGATTTTGGATTTCTTTAATTCTGTTTTTTACAAACACTTTAAATCTTTCAGGGTCATCCTTTATCGAATAATAAACAATTGAAGAGTCAATCCAGAAGAATCGTGTAATAGGAAAGTTAATGCACTTAACTATTTTACAGCCAAGCCTTGCTGCTAAAAGAGCGCCCATTAGTTTTTATCTTGGGATCGAAAGTGTCTTTAGAGGGGCTACTCTACTTTTTGAAGCGACCAAATTTGATTTGATTTCCCCATTTCTCAATAAGACTCTAATATACGCTACAGTTCCATATGCCCTTTTAGAGGCATCGGAAAAAAATGTAGTTGAGCTTCAGCTATTTCACTGGTTTTTGCTTCGGCTAGAAAATATCTAGGTATTTTAATGAGATGCAAATCTTTTATTTCGTCGCACCATTCATTTATTTCAGTGGTCAGTGTTTTCGGGAGAGGATCATCTTAGTCTAATTCCAAGCACCAAATGTCCTGTATCAGATATTTTATCTTGATGGTCAAAGGTCCTAAAATCCCCACTAGATCAAAAATGCGTCCAGCTACTTGGAGGACATATCTCTTGGAATTTATCTCTTTAGACAAGAATTTCTCTAAGCTTCGAGTATCAAACTGGAATGCGTCTAAATCGGAATCCCAAGCTAATCTTAGAACTTTATTCATGACGAAGCTCAACTGAGTTAGTTTTCCATTTCCTTAATTCCATACTCGCTTCTTTAGAGATGGTGAAACATTCTAGGCTTGTTTTAAAAGCCGAATCAAGGTCTCTTTGGATCAAATTGTCGACACACAGTGACTTTTCTAGCATTTGATCGGTATTAGAAAATTGTCCTACATATCTCTTCAGATCGTGTTGGATTGTCGCTGCAAGGAGAAATGGGCTTGATTTGACACCGATGAGAATTCTAGTCATCTTGAAAATTCTTTCTTCTTCCTTTTCCGGATCTTCCGACCAGAAGAAACTGGTATAATTCTGATTTTCTTCGGCAATCTGTATTTGCAGGAAGACCTTCTTTATATCGGCAGTTATGACAATAGCTTGTTCTCTAAAACCTATTAAAATCTCAAAACGGTTTGGAATGAGATTGATACTAGTATGTAGACAATTGTTTAACGATAACTGTTCTTTAGCGTGAGAACTTGCTTCGAACACCACTCTCAAACGAGTGGTAGTTTTATTTGTCCTTATTACTTCCCTGTGAGGCAAATTAAATGAAGTTTTTCCTTTTTCACATGTTACAACTTCCTTAATGATACCTTCTTTTAAATGATCTTCAACAACAGCTTTATATTCTAAAAATAATGAATTATCTTTAATAAATTTTGATTTTAAGCGTGAAAACCTCCTTTTAGCCACTTCGAAGTTATTAGCTAAATGTTCTCTCATATTGGTTTTCCGAGGAAACTTTACAGTATATCTTTTATTTTGATAAACAATATTTTCTTCAAATTGTTTCATTCTATATCTATTGTAAGTTTTTCTAAATCATCGTTTTCAATACCTTCTACCCTTAAATTCTCAAGTTCAAAATATTTTTTAAGTTGGTCCGAAACATCCTTTTCATCTATTACAATCTTCAAGGTCATTAAATCATTTAATAAACTTACGTGTCCCTGCAAGCACCATCTAAAAATTGTCTCGGTCGCTACCAGTTTGTTGTTTAATCTTTTTATTCTGCCTGAAACGATTTCGAAATAATAATCTACTCCAATTAATATTGAGATATCGTTGCCTCTATTATCAATGATATCAGTTAGCTGTAAACCCTTCAATTTATTGTACGTTTTAGTAATATTATTGTTAGGTACAGGAAGAGTAGTGGATGAAATATTTTTTGTGACTAAAGCGTCTATTTCAATACATAGAGAGAGAATTCTTACGGTTTTTTAATTCTATTCTCACTACGTTTTAAGATTGTTCCTTTGCTTGTTAAGTACCAAAAGCGTATACAGATAACGCTTCTTTTCTTATTACCCTTAACTTCAATTTTTCCGAAACTTCTCGCGTGATGAATGTTCTCATACTTCCATTAACTAACATTAGTCGCACTGTTTCAAATTCGTTTGTTTCATCATGGCGTACGAAGCCTACACATGTTTGAAGAAGTATATTACCGCGATTAAAGCTTGTTTCATTTTTATCGTAATGTGAAATCTCGGTAACTACGTTCTTATTATCTTTATTACAATCGCTCATGTTAGATTGTGTTTGAGAGCAGATAGATTTATCATGTTTTTTCCTGAGTATCTCACGTCTCAAATATCTTCTCAGGAGGCATTCACAAACTCGATGTTTTGATTTCAAGCATTAAAAAATCTGCCATCTTGTTTTAAAACACTGAATTTCGTTTCGAAGTCGGTTTGTGAACATAACTCCGATCGATGCTCGCCTTTACAATATACACAATTTTCGTTTAATGTTGACGCGGAAAAACATTTAAGATCTTGCGGTTTTGGGCTTGGTCTTGAACTTCGTAATTTATCATTTGAGGTAGCTGTGTTTCGACTGAAGTTGTTGAAATAATTCTGTTTCACTTTAGGAAGGTAATTTTCTTTGCATTTATCGCCTTTTCCAGTATGCATAAATGCAGTGGATTCTCTACATTCAATTCCGATTCTGAAAAACTTTAGAAACTCAGTTACATTAAATCCGAAGCTCACTAAAGTATCAACTCTTTTTCTATTAAATTCAAGGACAAGACCTTCAGGAATCAATTTAATTGAAATGGGCTACAGTAAATTCTCTGATGTAACTTTTAAAGATTCTAAACTTCTTATGTTTATCTCTAAGGTATCATACAACTTTCTAAGCCCATAAATATTGCCGGAATCAGTAACTTGTATAAGATTTAGTAATTTTGACATGTGTGCGTTAATAAGCAACTCTTCTCTGCCAAATCTTTGTTTCAATAATTTTAAAGCCTGATCTTAATTCTCGTCTGAGAGTGCAAAGCCATTAATTGCAATTGCGTCCGCACCTCCTAACAGGGACTTTAAATATAAAAATTTAACTATTTTTGACAGAAATTTGTTATTATCAATAGAATTTTGAAACTGATTCCGAAATTCTAACCAGCAACAGGGATCTCCATAATATTTTTCAATTAGTTTAAGCAGTTTTATGGTCTTAAAATTATATTCGTTTACTGGCAAGTTGGCGGAACTTTCATGTATTTTTTTATTGCATCTAAATTTGGATTTCCTGTAGCGCCTAATAAAGAAATATTCGATGTTATTGATTGGCGCTCTGATTTGTCTTGTAAACATTTTAATTGCATTGATAATTTGGACAAACAGACGGTAATTTTTTCATTGTATTCAAATGCCGACTCAATTTCAGGTTCGAATTCCCTATCTTTGATTAGCTTTTGTGTGAGATTATCATAGTCTTTTAACTGCATAGACGATATATTCAAATAATTTATGGCTTCTTGCAAATCTGTGATGGTAAGAAGATCTATTTTCTCTTCCAAATCACTATTAATCTTGTTAGTGCATTTTGCAAATGAAGGTCTGTGCGAACCTCTGATTTCTCCCAATTTAGAAAGTTCATCCATCTTTCTTATGTTTAATATTCAAAAACAAAATAAATATTATTTCTAATGCTTCAAATTTCTATTTCTCAATATCAATTTTAGATTTATTTATGCATTATCAATCAATATTTCAATAGCATTTTATTGGTAATCAATTTCTGTAAAGCGAATAGATAATACCAATATGTAACGAAAATTCAACTTCAAATATAAAATCAAATTTCACTCTACTGTTACATTGATTCCTTATAACTTCGGATATTCAAATCTATGAAATTAAATTATTTTAAATGGCCGAGTTTCTCTTAAAAAAGGAAAATATTCGCTCAGCTTTCTTTTTACTGATTCCATTGAATCTTCATAGCTGCTTTTCCATTACATCAGGCCCCACGTTGGGCGCCAAAAATGTTCGTGGGTAATCAATTAAACGGGGCTGATCGGTCTTTTTTATAATTTATTAAACATAAAGCAGCTACAGCTGAAGACTTCACAAAACCTACACAAGAAAAATATATACACGTCAAATTAAACTTTTAGAACAAATACTAAATATAAAAGTTGTTGCCAACTTAAGTTTTTAAATTCTTTCGTTGGCTCTGCAGTATTAATGCTAGTTCCTGATTTAAAGTTTTAAATCGGCCCAGCAACACGCATTGTCAAATTATATTTAGATGGCTTTAGTTTCCGCTTGACCTTCGTTCAGACTTGGAACAACTTTAAAACTATTTATATTTGTTTCGTTTAAAGAATATTATATTCATTACATTATACATAATAAACAGACAAACCTGAACAACATAAACTTAATTTAAGCATATTATTCAATTTGTTGAATTGAAATCGAAATCGTGGATACAATTTTGAAGTAAAAATAGGAATTAAATTAAATCATTTCTTTTGTAAACTGAATTAAAATTTCAAAATTCAAATTTGTTTAAATTTACATTTTGAGTTTTAAATCTAAATGATACATGAATAAAAGTATAAGGCTATTGTTTTTAATCCCAAAATGATTGCAAAATTTGCATATATGAAAACAGAAAATGACAAAATTGAGTTTGTGAAGCAAATCTCGCTCGCTGAAATTCTTTTCAATTTTTTAATAATGTCTAAAGGAATTAATCTTTCTGATTCTGAAAATTGAAAAATGTGGATTAAATGGACTAGAAATATCAAAAACAATCATAAGATTGAGAACGACAGCTTTCAAATTAAAAAAAGGCATTAAAAAGAAGGGGGGTGGAACTAGAAGACCAGAATTTTTCACTTATTGACAGAAAAAAATGGCGGTAAAAACTTACGAGAAAAAAAGAAATTACAATTGAAGTTATAAAAAATTTCAATTTTCCATATTCATCAAGAATTGTTCAAAATTGTTCAAAGAATTGTTTTGAATAAAAATCCTCATGTTTTTGCTCATGGAAAATTAATGTCACATTCGCCTTTCACAAATTAAAATAAGAGAAAAAGAATTGACTTTGCCAAAAATTACATTTTTCAGAGTCAAAAATGGACTAACGTAATTTTTTCTGATAAAATAATAAGTTCAAATTTCATAGGCGCTGTTTTCGGTATAATCTGAAAAAAAAAAGTTTTCAAACATCAGTTTGTCGGTGGCTCAGTAGTGATTTGGGGCGCTATTGGGGCAAATGAAACCACTCACTCGTAGTCTTGATAATAGTAAAAGGAATTTTGAACAGTATATTGATATATTAGGAGAGAAATTTGTTACCAATATGTTAATTAATCTCTGCTTATTACTTTTGAAGCCTATATTTTTCAGCCGGATAAGACTTCAATATATGTTTCAGGTCAAAACTCTGTAGAGCTCTGGTTTGAAGATAATTCTATTAACTTACTTGATTGGTAGACGAGGAATCTTGATCTAAATCTATCGAAAGCGTATAAGGACTTCTAAAGAAAATCCTAACAAGTAATATTTAAAAAAATTTAAGTCAATTCCTACTAAGGTCAACAAAGAAAATTTTTATTTTAGTTACTTTTTATTAAATAATTACTTATTAATAATTGTTGTCTCGTGTTCCGCTTTACAATGAAGGAAGGGGTGCAGTCGTTTCTGAAGGTATGGACCCATGAGTACCCGAAGGCAGAAGTGTGACTTCTAGTTCACACACGTCATAAAACCTTTTTACGCAGTGGACTTCATTCGTGCATTTCAATCATCCACAGATAGTATTTTAGATCTGAAATAGAGAACGATCACCTCTGACCAAGTATCCCTAGAGGTATTACTCTCGACGTGGAGGACTTTGTGAAAACGACAGATTTAGCGTCCACCACACACACAGTCTTCGGCTGGCGGGTTCGTACTAGCAACACACGGGATGCCAATACAACACCCTACCAACAGGCCTAATAATTATCCTTGCAATAAATAATTGTCCAAAAAATAATACTACTTTGAATTTTCACTGTCAATTGAGGCAACGCAAAATGAGTGAATTTTCTACGCCAGTTGAAGAAACGCTAAACAGATTTGAAATTTTTCTTTTTCTTTTTTCGGTGTTATTTTAATTCGAAAGCACTTTAAAATGAATCCGAAAAATCGATTAATTAACAATGTTTAATTTTAAATGCATCAAACATTAAGAAAATAAACAAAATCGTTTGAAATAATCGACCGAAAACCTGCTACGCCTGACCTCATTTGCAAGGGCGGGGGG
>JAOUZG010053093.1:3537812-3561790 GCA_026289955.1 Argiope argentata
ATATATATATATATATATATATATATATATATATATAATAGTAAAAATTGAAAATGAATGAAACAAGTTCCTGTGTTTGTAAGCTTGGGAAAAGCTTTCCTTGGACACTTTAAAAGAGCTTTCAATTCCCATAACTTCTCGGCTAACTAAAGTGATTAAATAAAAAAGAAGTTTTCTCGATTGTTAAAGAAAAATTTTAAATATTTTAATATTTTTAAGCATTTTATATATATTTTTCACGTTTCCTTTCGTGGTAATGGTTGTGAATTCAATTTTATTTTGGCTAATAGTTCGCTTTTTTTATGTTCGATAAAGGTATTATAGAAGTCATATAACAAGAATCAAACATATAAAAATTTCATTTAGATGAAATGAAAAAAAAAGTATACTTTCATTGAATTTAATGTTTTCCTTATATATTTTTTTCTCAGTGCATTTGTATTTAGCCTTTATTGTATTGTAGGCAAACTTACTTTGTGCGCAGTAAGTTTGCCTATAATACAATAAAAGCTAAAAAATGATTGCAACGGTAAGAAATCCTAAAATTTTTCATAATTTTTCATTTATGATGTTTACTTCTCTGAGTGTTTGTGTAACCCCTCCCTCTCCCCCTATTAAATTGACACATCAGCTCACTTTAAGCTGAGTTCATGGAATGATGTTATTGTCATTTTTAAGATGCCGTAAAATTTTTCACCATCATCCTGACTTTTTATAAAGCTAAGAAAACAAATTCTTTTCATTTCTTGGTTAGAATATA
This sequence comes from Argiope argentata, assembly GCA_026289955.1. Taxonomy (NCBI): domain Eukaryota; kingdom Metazoa; phylum Arthropoda; class Arachnida; order Araneae; family Araneidae; genus Argiope; species Argiope argentata. The sequence continues at coordinate 3,538,573 of JAOUZG010053093.1, forward strand.
ATAGGTTTCAAATCATTTTGTCTTCCTTTTTTACGTAAAAATTTCTTTTGTCTAGAATAAATTATTTATAAAAATAAGTTCTACCTTTTCTAAAGCACAGGTCAAGAAATCAATATATTTCTGCTCAATAAAAAGCAGAGCATTCGAAGTTCAAAACCAAATCTTCCTTGTCGATTCGCTAAAAGTCTTTATGAACTCAGATGAATCGTTTCATTTTTCAGTCAAGCTGACCGAAACTGCCTTGTGCATTAGTACTATTGATGTGAAATACGGAGCTGCGCTTAGCCGTTATAGGAAAGTCAAGGCATGAAAAGCGCATCAAAATTTTATTTATCATTCAGACTTTTCTTTTCCATGTACTACCGAGATAAACGAATTTATATACTTCATTTAAACTATGATCTGGGAGGCCAATTTACTTACAAAAGATACATTCTCTCTCTCTCTCTTTACAGCCTTTTATGGAGTTATATTCAAGAAAAATGAGGAACCTGCATTTTCTAACTTCTACTTCTGGAGCTCACTGGGATTTTCAGTGGCCTATGCTTACAGTGACATCTTGTGCACCGCAGTGAAGATTTACATCTTGATAACACTCCTACTTCTCTCTATAGCGGCTTATATAAGAGTCGATTCTTGCTCAAAAACAAAATGCAACCTCAATATTCAGCAGCTAGAGTGTAGAGTGGAAATGAAAGGCAGTGACGCTTCTTTGAGCTGACAGTGATGCGTTCAGCATTTAGCTGCTGAAAACATCTCCACAAGATAAATTTTCACAAAATGTCGATGTTTGTCTATCCGTTGGCCGATTTTCATATCTGAGCAACAGTTCTGTCAATGAACAATAAAATGATTGAACTGTTTTTAGTAAAATTAAGTCTGCGTTTCATGATAACAAAAATTTTATTTTAAAAATAAATTTCTTTATACTAAGCAATTTAAAAAACTTTATGCTATCTACTTTTAAGTTAGATACCGTAAAATTCACCTTAAAAAGAATATATGGAGGGAGCTTCAAATTATGAAAATTCGGAAAAGAACTATTTTTGATAAAAATCAAGCCGGCGTTTCACGATAATCATGATTTATTTTTAAAATACATACCTTCATGTTATGTAATGAAAGAAAATACTTTATGACATCTACTATTAAGTTTGATATCTTAAAATTAGTCTTTAAAAGGTTATATAGAAAGCGCTTCAAATTATTAGAATTCAGCAATGCTAACCCATAGTACACCTGGAGTTCAAATTCAAAAAGTGTGTGCGTATGTGTGTGTTCGGGTTCAGTTATTCTCCGAGTAAGTGAACACTCTACAAAAATGTTCAAAATAAAATAAGACTTTAATTTCTGATAACGAAATATTTCTGCTATTTATTAAAAAAAGAGTTACACTTTTTAATTTTCCTTGATATTTCTCGTGAAAAAATTGATTTAATGCAAAGTATTTCCTATAACACCAAAAAATCCACATTAGATTGGATGTTCATAAAAAGCTGCATATATGTATCTTTAAAACTGACCGCATTATAAAGAACAAGTATGATAACTTATATGACTTTTTTAGTATTCAAAAATGTTGTTGCTGTTGTTTCTCATCCCCTTGAACAGCAGAGCTAGATCAGGTCCATGAACTCATTCACCCAGAAAAAGTCCAGTGCCAAAAGAGGATCATGAATCAGGTCTTGAGTGATTCCTGATCCCAGACAATATAAAATGGGACCAGGAGAGGCCTGGGCTGAAGAACATTTAGCACCTCCAACAACAATCATTGATAATAGATGGCCATTAAGGAAACGGGAAAGACCAGTTTTACCTCGTCTACTACTACCCCGAACCAAAGAGCCCCCAGGACGCTTACTCTGATACCATGGGTGCACCGGCGAGACCATCCAAAGTGCCTTCGTAGCCTTGTGTTTAGGAAAAAAAATCCATTTAAGTAAGAGAAGCGGCTGGCGTAATGATCTCGCCAACAACAGCTCCAGCTTAACTGTCAGCAATTTCATTTCCAGCAATTTTCGACCTGAGAAGGAATCCTCTGAAGTGGAGCCGATGAGAAAGGGAAAGATGATTTGATTCTTGAGAATCTTTGCACTAGATCCATAAATGCACAAATAAAGACTACTCAAGACCGAGATAGCGCATTTTAAATCACTTACAGGTTTCATTAACATTTGTTGAATTTTTTTTTCAATGATAAGAGTACCTTCATAAATGGATCGAGGAATTAATCACACAGTAAAGAAACAGAAAATGTCCTTTCTGTTCCTGCAAAAAATAAAAAGGAAAAAATTCCGTAAAAGATATTTCGGATTCTGATTGCTATATCCTGATTAAAGATGCTTTCTGTAACATTTCTCCTCAATAAAGTGTGAATAAAAAAGAAAAGAAATCTTAAAAGTCTCAATTTAAAATGTATTATTCCTTTTTTTCAACAACCGTATCAACCGTATTTTAAGTATTTTACCTTAAATACTTAAAATGAAGGTAAATGAAAATTGTTTCAAGTCATAAGCATACAACAAATTTAGCTGCACGTATCCTTCGCCAATATTTTTCCATCATTCAGTCCGGACGTGTCTGGTTTTCTTACATTTGAAATAATCTTTTTGAGTAAAACAATGCTTTTCTTTTCTGTTTCTGACTGTAATAATGTGAAAGAGGAAAACAATTGCCGAATGAACCCTTTTTGAAATTCGCGTGAATCTGCACATATTGGAAGCTTTAAATAAATACTCTTAAAGGGATATTGTGACGTTTTCGGATAGATAACAAGTAGGAATATAGCCAATTGCGTTCCCACGAGAAAGCAACCACAGATAACGGAGGAATTTGTAAAAGGTGAAGATTGCAGACTAGACGGAACCAAGACGTCTCCTTGCTAGACGCCGTTTCCCCCTCTCTTGTAATTGGAAAGATGATTGTGTCAGATGATCAAAAAAGTTGAGAATAATGCTGATTGGTCATTTGCCATCGAGGGCCGGTTTTTGAAACCGAGATAAAAAGGGAGACAGAGAGAGCCGAAGGAGGAGCCAAATGTTGGGAGCGAACTGACGAAGCAACAGCTGGTGATTGGAGCGAGAATTCAACTTGGAATTCTGGGGAAAATTCTCAGGAGAGAATTTGGAATGTACGTAGGCCGTCTCGCCCTGTATCCGAGCCCACGTGGAGTTCATCCGAACCTTTGGAACCATTCAGCGTCTCGTATGAAGTGTGAAAGCTCATCCGAGCTTTGGAAATACCTCCAATTAGCTGAACAGCTGTCTCCTGAGTTGCTCTTCCGGCCAGTTCATCACCTTACGTTCTACAAACCCAGCAGATTAATCGACAAGCAGAGAATCCCGAACCTCGGGCCAGATCTTGTGGGATTTTCAAGAACTCCACCCTCCGTCTTCATCTACGAGAGAGACTACCTTACTTATTTGAGGCACAGCACCTTCTCCTAGTGGACCTCTGAACTGAATTACCTATGTGTTCGTAACATATTTAATCAAGAAGGTGTATTTTTGCGAAATATATAAGTATTATAGCTGGAAATAAATAGATTTTTATTTCTCCAAGATCTGGTTTTGTTTCCGGCCCAACTCACCAGTAGCCCCGGCCAAAACGTTACAATATATATTGTCACGCTTTGAGCGTTGCGAGTTCGGATTGAATGGACTTTATTTGAGGACAGCACAAACAAATTTATTTACAGATATTTACAGGATAACTTGATAAAGTAAAACTTCAGAAAAACACAATCCAGCAGTAATCAGTCACTTCAGCGTAAATTCAAGCCTTACGCACAATAAACACAGTCTACAAAACAGCTATCGTATAGCACAGCAACAGTAAATCAAACCGAGATCAATAACACAGCATTAACAGCAAACACAAACACAGCTCACTAATCCGTTAGTCTAGCGAGACGCTTCTCTTCCGAGAGAAAGGAACTAACTAACTGACTCCAGCTATTTGTCTCTTATATAGCCGAGGAAGCGCGTGCCCCGAAACTCGTGAACCTTCTCAAAACAACACGCGCAATCCAGAGGCTACTAGACTATTCCTTCCGCCAAACCAATCAAGATGGCGCGAGGCTCCCCGCCAAACGTCCCCATCTTTGGCGCATTTTCGTGCCGCTCGCCCGCTTGTAACATTGCCCCCTCCTCAAGGACTGCACGACCCGGCCAGTACAGACCCCGAGAAGAAGACACTCAAAAGTTACAATAACATAGACACAAAGTTTCAGACATAAACATTGAAAAGTAATAAACATAAAGAACACTATTTACAAACGTACAGGTCATATTTACATAAATGAAGAAACCATGGTTTCAACTAAATATTTGACGAGTTACCATTATAAGGGGCTAGCCGATCATAATGTATTACTCTTGGTTTTAAGTTCGGTGACTTCCTTATTGGAAGCACGACGTCATGCGGTCTTTTCAGGACTGTATAAGGGCCTTCCCAGGAAGACTGCTGCTTCGGAGAGAATCCCTTTCGTCAAATCGGGTTTCAGAACCATACCTTGGCACCTTCCTTGAATTCATGTCCGGTGGCGTTAGTGTCGTACCTGTTCTTCAGCTTCTCCGTCGCTATGTTGATCCGATCTCGGGCAAACCTGTTACGTCTTCTAAACGATATTGGAACATAATCCACAGGCGAAGAAGGCGTATCCAGTGGACACCCGAATTGAAGATCTCAGGGCAGTCGGAGTTCTCTTCTATTTCTATTATCTCTCCGAGGGAGAGGTCCCAAGATGTCAGAGGCGAATCTTCAAATAATGCACCTACATTACACTGCGGTAACTTACAACGACTGCGTGTTTTTGGTCCTTTACGGGCGTTACAGTCATCACATGTTCTGCACCATTCTCGAACATCATCTTTCATGTTGTTCCAATAGAAACGCTACCGTACGTTACAAGTTGACTTCATGACTCCCAAGTGATCACCTGCAGGACTGCTGTGTAACTTCTACAGTACTTGATTTATCCTTTATCGGGGAAGTACAAGTTGCCACTTAAATGACTTCCCATCTTCGGACTCCCATTTTCTATAAAAGATGCCATTTCTAATTTCGAGTGAATTCCAGAGAGCCCAATAACGTTTACTTCCAGTTCTGAGACTTGAAATTTCCTTCCATTCAGGTCTTGATTTGTTTGATCCCACGAATTCCATTATTAGTTTAATATCAGGATCATTCATTTGTTCCTTTCAAACCTCTTCATCACTTCAGGGATCAGATTGAGGTGGGGCGGCTCCTGCGATTTGGCGCACAGTCGGTGTAACAATCCCATCTTTCTTTTCATAAGAAGAGCAATAGCGACAACCTTCGGAGCAGGGCTTTTTTGAAAAGGCATCTCCATTTACTCTTCTAGAACCTAAATGGAAAAGAGTCACGACTTCTGATGTGGAGTGCAGGGAGTTATTTGTGAAGTTGATTACAAAATCATACTTCTTCAGAAAGTCCATACCAAGTATGAAATCATCTGTGATTTCCGCTACGTAGACGACATTGTATAAGTAGTATTCCCATATCCAATTTCAATATTCATTTTCCCGATAATTGGGATTCTTTCACCAGTGATCGTTTCGAGGGTGACGGAGGGTGGTGTTCAGAGAATTGTCCTTCCGAGTTGTTCCGCAACATCTCTACGCATGATGGCCACGTTGGCTCCTGTGTCAATGACCATTCGGCAGGGAATTCCACTGACGAAGGCTTCAACAAATACACTATTTTCACCACCGCCTCCGGAAGATATCTATAAATTTCTAAAACGGTTTTCCTGGTGGCTCCTAGAAGAGTCTTTAACCCGTTTATCTAAGCGGACTGGACAGTTCCTTCGAACATGGACCTCATCACCGCATTTCCAACATTTCACAGTTCTGTGGCCATGTTTGTTGGGCCTTTCAACTCTTTTCCGTAAAATTGTTTTCATCATTTCAAATAGATTTTTCAGCGAAGTATCTGATGCATCTTGGACCGTAGCACCTCTTACTGAATGGCGATCCCTCCTCGCAGCTTGTTGAGAGACTTCAAATTTCATTGAATAAACCCAAGCTGCTTTAATATCCTTCAATTCAGCCATTCTCAGGGACTTTTGTATCTCTGGATACCTCACACCGTCAATGAAATACTGCAGGGCCTTTGTTTCTCGTACCTCGGAACGACAATCGGAGAAGGCAAGATGGCAGAGCCTCTCTACATCCGCTGCAAGGTCTTGCACACTTTCGTTCGATCGTTGTTGCCGAGTCTTTAATTGAAGACGGCTATAGTCCTTCAGGCAATTTTCTCCGAAGCGCAACTCCAGAGCGTTTGAAAGAGCATCAAAGTCTAGATGTTGATCTTCGGGAATAGTTCTCAAAATATCAGCAGATTTAGCCCTTAGTGATGCAGCCAGTTGACGAGCCTTCGTGACTGCTTCCCAACCCTTTGCCTCTGTGAAGATGTAGAATTGAGTCTTGTAGACTTGCCACCATGTTTTTCCGTCGTAAGCGGACACTTAAATGTTTGATTTAGGACTAACAGGGACAGGTTCAGATATTTCAGGTTCTTGAAAATTCGGGGATTGGTTTTCAGGTTTTACCAGTACACCTTCCATTTTGTTCAATTTTTCCTCAAATGCGTTGAATCCTTCGTCCACTTTTTCAAATTTCTCTTCAAAGCTCTACTGAATATTCCGAATCTTTGTATCTTTCTCTTGAACCTTTTCCGCCAAAGCATCTACTTTGGTGTTGATTGCTTCTACAATATTAGCTTGGCATTGTTGTATTTTCGCTTGCCTTTGTTCTATCTTCTTCTCCATCTTCTCTTGCTCTTGTTTTATCTTCTTCTCCATCTTCTCTTGCCCTTGTTCTATCTTCTTCTGCATCTTCTTTTGCTCTTGTTTTATCTTCTTCTCCATTTCTTTAATAAAAGTAAAACGCTGTTCGAATTTTGTTTCATCCGCTTCCTCCATCGCTCTAGTTTTCAACATTTAATCCCATTTCTGACACCAGTTTTTAAGTTTTTAGCTTTGCGGGTTCGGATTGAATGGACTTTATTTGAGGACAGCGCAAAGAAATTTATTTACAGCTATTTACAGAAAAACTTGATAAAGTAAAACTTCAGAAAATCACAATCCAGCAGTCAAAAGTCATTTACACCGTAAATGCAAGTCTTAAGCAAATAAAAACAGACTGCAAAACAGCTATCGTTTAGCACAGTAAACAGAAGGTCACAGCGAGCTCAGTAATACATCGTTAACAGCAAACGTAAACATAGCTCACAAATAACAGTTCAGACAAGTAATCCGCTGGTACAGCGAGATGCTTTTCTACTGAGAGGAAACTCTAACTAACATCTGGAACTACGGCTACCCGTCCCTTATATAGCCGACCCAGCGCGCGCCCAAAAGCACGCGAACAACGCGGCGCACCAGGAACTGTCTGGGGGATACCAGAATATTCCCCTCGCCTAATCAACTCGGCTGTCGCGAAGTTTCTTGTGAAGTGTCGCCAACGTTTTCTCAACGTGTGTGTGTGTGTGTGTGTGTGTGTGTGTGTGTGTGTGTGTGTGTGTGTGTGTAGGATACCCCACAGAGCTAATTTATTTAACCATCATCTGTCTTCATTTTTGTTTTAGCAACATTCGATGATGAACGTAATTCAAAGCAAGAGTTGTAAAAGGTTAGATCATTTCCCAAACGACGATACTTTTAGTTAGTACACCATTCCAGAACAACGCCATATATAGAGCTTTTGAAAAACTGTCTCAATTAATATTGAGCCAAAGGAACGCTAACAGCCGTAAAAGAAAGACGTTTGTATCCATGCGTTAGCGATTCCCGCTCACAAAGCTATGTGGCTATGCGGTAATATGTTTTCAGTCATAATTTGTTCCTGTTTCTAACGTCCTGCTAGAGGAAATAATCTAACTTTCTGTTTATTTAATATCTCCATGTTTTAATTCTTTTAATATTTCCACGTAAATACTCCCCCATTAATTCTAAAAATTATTATTTATTTTTTTAAGAAGTCTCTTCATCCTTCGTTTTCATTATTTTAATCTTAGTTTAGAAACTAACGCCGTAAATATTAAAAGCCCCGAGACATCACGCCACTGAAACCCCTCTACCTGAGGGGTCTAATTTTTTAGAAGGCTTGAATAGACTCCCATATATATATATATATATATATATACATATATATATATATATATATATATATATATATATATATAAACTCTTAACTTTAATCCTACGATCTTAATTTATCTCATAGTAATATCATTCTAAAATATTCTCTTATTTCCTGATATATTCCACTTGTTCTAGTCAATTGATTCAACAGAAGCTTAATAAAATTGCTAAATGAGCTAAAAGGCGTGATTCCCACGCTTTGTGCAAGAGGATGAAAATTTCTGACCTAAACAAAATACCTTTAAAAAGATTACTTTGTTTCCTTTCGCCTCTTATGCATCTATCATGGAAATCCCCATCGAAATCTAATTTTTTAAGCTCTATAAAAATATTCTCTCACTCAAAATTTTAAGGTATTTAAGTCCAGAAATAATCTTATCCCACCCTTCTTGACGCTTCTGGTTTTCTGCTGCGCTGTGAGCGGACGCGCCTTGTCCGTCAGCTTGTAAATAATGCACCTCTATCTTTTTTTATTCTTAATTTTTTTCTTTTAATGACAACAATCAATCGGTTTTAAAACAGCCAAACAAATGATTATGCTCATTCACAGTTAGAGGAGCGAAAATCGAATGAAAATGTGTTATCATTAATTTCTTATGAACTTTTCCACCTGAATTCGCTTCTAAACCACGTATTTTCATACTTCCAGGATAAATATCAAAAAGAAATTCAAACAAGTGTTTTCTGCATGTTTTAGGGTTGATCACTTTTTTTCCTTATAATATTCTATCAACAGATTTAAATTTTTCCACTGAAAAATTTCTTGAGATATGCATTTTAAATTTTGGAAGGACAGCCATTCTGAACTTATCTAATTATATTTCTAAGATTCTATTATTTTTACAAGATTTTATCAGTTCTAGATGAACTCGCAATGTTTAAAGTCAATTCTAAGAAATCGTAATCTTACAAATATCCTATGAGTACACTCCTCTATAGATGTCTTCATTAGTAATTCTTGACTTCAAATGAGCGATACTTTTCTTATACTTAATGGCGTAGTTTACGAAGAGAAGAGTAAAGCACATTTCTGTAAGTGAGAAGTAGTCATAGTTAATACTCCTTTAGAAGGGTGATTTATTCTAATTAATAGCCAATGCTAAATGTATAGGGATGGGGGATATTTCACGAGTGGTTATTACATAACCGATATCAAAAAGTCCCAAATACCAGTAATCAATGCTTTTCAAAGTGGAATATGATTCAAATCCTTGAAAGTAAAGAACAAAAATTTTTCAAATAGCATCGGCTAAATTTTTTTCCAAACAAAAGTATTGCTAATTTGAATTTATAAACTCGTAGTTTTCAATATTTTATAATTTTAGAGAGGTATAAGATACAGGTTCTTCTTCGCAATTTACAATATTGATGACATTGCACCCCAACCAAATAGACGAAATATCGCAAAGATTTAAATTATAAAGAGTCATGACAGCTTCAGATGTTAGAGGTTGTTTAAACTTTTCAAATACATCGTTGCATCCTTCAGAACTACGTCCAAGAAAAATATTAGAACATTGAACATAAAGATTCCTTGAATAGAAAAAATAAAAACATCACAGGACGTATTAGTACATAATTCCTACAATATTATTCAATATTTTGTAGTAATAGGGGGGTGGAGCCATCCGTTCCTAGTATTAAAGCTACCTCAGAAAAATCTCCGATTCCTTTCGATTTCGAAATCAAAAAGAAAAACAATGTCCAACCTGAAATGCGTTCAACAAGATTTTATTCCATCTTGGGATCGAACTACAAGTTGCTATCAGCAAAACTGGACAACTAAAAATATTTCTTAAATAACGTTGCCATTCTAAAAATAAATAAATAAAAGTATTAATACATTTTAAACACTTATTAGCTACATTATTGGAGATTTTAAGAAGAAATTTTAAGTACTAAATACAGTTACTCGTTATTTCAGTTATTTCTTTTCAGAAAGGAACGATTTAGACATTTCTGTAAAAAAAATGACCTTTTCAATGATGCAAACGTTCTTCTATCGGCGTGATATGCATTCCACCATGTTGGTATCGAACTCTCCAATGCAATAACTCAGATAATGTTTGTGATCATAATGTTTCAGACCACCGATTCTTGAACGATCACTAACTTTATTAAACTCAGGAATTCCACAAAAACAGTAATTAAAAAAATGCAAAAAATTCTATTCTAATTACAACATCACAGAATTGTGAAATAAAGACCAACAATTTCAAAATGCTCACTCAAGTGTTTTTAATTTTTTATTTTCGATTATGACAGATAATTTAGATAGAGCAGATCATTTTAATTAGAAAAATTGAATTTAGTTACAATTGCAAAAGGATAAATACGATCTTTAACAATTTACTTTAAAAATTATACTAAGTATTTTATTATCTCTAATAATAATAAAATTATAATATTATCTAAATTAAATTCTTTAATAGATGTTAAATTGCCAATTATTTTTAATTTCCATTTCTCACAAAATTGTTGCAATAGCTATAAAATTCAATATATGGAAAAATAGTAAATAAATCAGCAACAGGATTACTAAAACTATTTCGCTTGCTTATCTCGGTTAATATACTGACGACAAACTGAGGACTCATTAAACTAGGATTTAACTCATTTCCGCTCAAAGGGTTGTATAAATGCAACAATAAAGTAGATGAATTTGAAACGGTTTAATTTAAATTAAAAATAAAGAACAATCATGAAAAAACTTCTAAATTGAAAAGTTTATGAATCATTTTAAATAAGCATATCCAGATTTTTGCCTCAAAAAATTGCGAGTACGCTAACGAAATTTTTGTAATATCGTGAATAGAAAGAAAGTGTTACTATTTGAATTCTTTGATGTGAATATTTGAATTTTTCCACAGTCCTCCAATATTGATGCCGGGGGACTGGGGTAGTGTTTGAAAATAGTGTTTAGCTATACCTTAAACATTCAATACTTCTTTTGAAAAATTGACACATTTCTGCATTTAATTTTGAATTATATTTTTGTAACCTTGACATTATAGTCTCTATTGAAAAAATATTCTGTTTCAGTAGTCGATGAGAGCAAAATATCATCTTGACAGAATACAACTTTGAGTATACCTTTCAATATTTTCTCTGTGATTGACAACAATATCTGTAGCTGCGAATATACCATATGTCATGCCACCAGGCACCGTGAGTCTGTTCCCACCGCCTATAAAGTGAAGAGATGAGATGTGAAGTGAAAAGAAAAATAACACCTATGAAGTGGTGGAAGCCCAAGTAGTGTGAGAGAGCTGAACGGAGAGTAAGCGCGTCTGTTTTTGTAGGAGTTCCAAGGGGAACTCCAAGTCATAATTGATAACATGGAAGTAGTTGTAAATATTTTAGATAGAAGAATCTTGACAAGGGCATATATATAAGGAGTCCAAGGACCTCGGAACCCTCCCAAAATTATAGTTAATAAGTTGTTATTATAGGGGATTTTCGTAACTAGGTATACCAAACACTGTTAGCTCCTGCTAATTTCATTACCCAAGCAATACCGGGTACGGGAATGGTAGTATATATATAAAATCTTTATTTTAAAATCTGATTTTTCTCTGGTTCTCGAAAGAGAGCGTGAAATAGGTGAGAAAGATTTAAGGTCGGGGAAGTGTCCTTCGCATTTGCAAGAGAGCGAAAGTAGGTCAAAATTTCGTATTTGTTTGATCTCGAAACTAGCTAGCAATAATGATGACGAATTTTCAGAAGCTAATAGATTCCGAAAATTGCAAAGAGAATGTTTAACATTAAATAATGCTTTTAAAGATGCTAGTTTAAAAAAGAATAACTTCTTTTTACGGGATGGGTTATTATTTCACAAAGATAAAATTTGTGGGGACAAAGTTTATCAGTTAGTATTGCCTCAAAGTTATCGGATAAAGTTCTTAAACTAGCTCATAACGAAAATCATCTAGGGATGAGGAAAACTAAAGAACGAATAAAATTATCTTTTTATTGACCAAATATTTCAAAACACGTAGAGAATTATTACTGAACATGTGAAAAATGTCAATTAAGAAGTCCGGAACTGCAATCGGATAAAATTCCTACCACACCCGTCATTAGAGCTCCATACCCTTTCCATACAGTAAATGTAGACTTAATTGTAGAAATAGTACCACCATCCGGAAGAAGGCATAAATATTGCCTGTGTTTAATTGATCAAAATTCTAGATGACCAGAAGTGGTACCGCTAAAAAATCTTTCGGCTAAAACAACATGCGATGCACTTTTAGAAATATTCATGCGTACCGGAATCCCAGAAATAATTTGTAGTGATTAGGGCACTAACTTTACGTCCCAATTGACAAAAGAATTCGAAGATAGATTAGGAGTAAGTCCTTGGTTTTCCACTCCATCATATCCAGCGTCGAACGGTTTAGTAAAAAAATGGAATAGAGTATTTAAACAAACGTTACACCCTCCTACAGATTGGGATAAGAATATTCCATATTTACTTTTCGTATATAGAGAAGTTCCTAATTGTACTACTGGCCTATCCCCTCTTAAAACTTATGTATTGACGTGAAGCCAGGGATCCTCTATCGGTCCTAAAATCTTCTTGGTCTGCTGAGATACCATTGTTCCTAAATCTGAGCAATTCAGCAATAGATTATCTGCAAGAATTAAAAATAAATTTAGAAAAAGCGGCCGATCTTGCGTCTTTAAACACCGCTAAGAAACAAAATTCTTATGCTCATTATTTTAACCGCGGAAAGAGAATGAAAGAATTCAGGAAAGGCGAGTTAGTCTATTTGCTTATTCCAGATTCAACTAATAAATTGTATGCAAAGTGGACAGGTCCAGGTGAACTAATTGAGAGAGCAAATCCCCATTCCTATAAGGTTAAACTACCAGATGGTAATACCCGACATTCCATGCTAATAAAATTAGACAATTTCATGCTAGAACACAAACTGTAGGAGTTATTTTTAAATATATTGAATTCGGAGAAATTCACCCTACCCCAATTAAATCATTCCCTATAAGCAACTACACTGAAGTGACAAAAATCATGGTATAGCAATATGCAAATATACAGATGGCAATAGTATCGCAGCGAAAAGGTATAAATGCGCAGTTCGTTTTCCAGAGCTTTCATTTGTGTTCAAGTTATTCATGTGAACAGGTTTTTCGTGATTTATGGCGGCACGACGAGAATTAGCAGACTTTGAACGTGGAATGTTAGTTGGAGCTAGACGCATGGGTCATTCCATTGCGGATATCATTAGTGAATTCAACATTCTGAGATCCACAGTATCAAGAGTGTGCCGAGAGTATGAAATTTCAGGCATCCCATCCCATCATGGACAGGGCAGTGGGCGACCACCAGCACTTAACGACCGAGATCGCCGACGTCTGTGTAGAATGGTCAATATTAATAGACACGCAACACTTCGTCAAATAACTGCAGGAATCAATGTGGGACGTACGAGGGACGTGTCCGATAGGACTGTGTGGCGAAATTTGTCTTCCTTGGGCTATGTCAGCAGAAGACCGACTCGAGTGCCTTTACTGACAGCACGACATCGCCTACAGCGACTCTCCTGGGCTCGTGAGCATATCGACTGGTCCCTAGACCAGTGGAAAATCGTGGCGTGGTCAGATGAGTCACGATTTCAGTTGTTACGAGCTGATGGTAGAGTTCGAGTGTGGCGCAGACCCCACGAAGCCATGGAGCCAAACTGTCAGCAAGGCACTGTTCAAGCAGGTGGTGGCTGCATAATGGTGTGGGCTGTTTTTACATGGCATGGACTCGGTCCTCTGGTGCAACTGAACCAATTATTGACTGGAAATGGTTATGTTCAGCTGCTTGCAGATCATTTGCAGCCATTCATGGACTTCACGTACCCACACAACAATGGGATTTTTATGGGTGACAATGCGCCATGTCACCGGGCCAGAACTGTTCGCGATTGGTTTGAAGAACATTCCAGACAATTCCAGAGCATGATCTTGCCACCTAGATCGCCCGATATGAATCCCATAGAGCATTTATGGGACATCATCGAAAGGTCAATTCATGCCCAAACTCCTGTATCATCCACACTTTCACAATTATGTACGTCTATACAGACAGCATGGCTCAATATTCCTGCAGAGGACTTCCAACGACTTGTGGACTCCATGACACGTCGAGTTGTTGCACTTCGCCGGGAAAAAGGAGGACCGACACGATATTAACAGTCATCCCATGACTTTTATCACTTCAGTGTATAACATAGAGGTAGGTGTTTGTAATTTGGAAGAATGTATATGGGCGCAATTTTGGAAACTTTTGATAACCATGCATCATTGTTCTCCGGTAAAGTGCAATTAGCCAATGTTGGTGAACATAAAATTCGCTTAACACCTGGTACTGAGAGGAAAAAACCGTACATTTACAAAATTCTTGAATCTTTAAAGCCTGAAGTTGATAAACAAATTGCAGAATTAAAGAGCTTAGGTCTTATAGAACTTAGTGAAACAGAAATTGCAGATTCTGTAGTATGTGTAGCAAAGAAAGACGTTAGTATGCGTTTATGCATCGATTTTTGACTGTTAAACGCAGTGACAAAAGTTTTCGATTATCCTATGGAGAATATAACAGACTTAAATAACCAAATCGGACATGCTATCGTCATAACGTGCTAAAAGATATTGGGAAGTTCCTTTAGAAGAAGAGAGCCGTAATTTTACTTCGTTTAAAACTCATCGTACTCAATACAGATGGAAGGTGATGCCATTTGAGTTACGTAACGCCGCAGCTTCGTTTCAGAAAGTGATGAACAGTTTTTAAGTGGTGAATATCGGGAATTCTGCAAAGCATATCTGGATGATATTGCTATCTTTTCTTGTGACTAGGATACACATCTTAAACATTTAGATGCTGTGTTGTCAAAATTAACAGAGTAATAGTTCACTGTTAATGTTAAGAAATGTGTCTTCTCAAAATCCCAAATAAAGTACTTAGGTCGTATTATAGGAGCAGGAAGACATGAGCCAGATCCTGAAACATCACGTGCTATTGAAATCATAAAGAGGTCTAGAACTAAATCAGCATTAAAAAGTGCACTTGGACTTTTTAACTATTACCGAAATTACATAAAAAATTATGCGGACATAGAAAAACCGTTAACATATCTAACAAAAAAGAATGTACCAGAATGAATTCATGGACTGATATGGAAGAACTGTCTTTCAAAAAATTTAAAAAACTTATTGTGTGATGCTCCTAAACTCTACGCACCTGATCCTAAAAAGCCCTATGTTATTCAGTGTGACGCTAGCTCCTTCGGTGTTGGTGCTTGTCTGTCTCAAAGGGACGACAGCGATAATTTATATCCTATCAGTTTCGCTAGCCAAAAATTCAACAAAGTACAACAGAACTGGGCTACTATTGAACGTGAAGCATATGCATTCATGTTCTCGATTAAAAAGTTTGAAATTTATGTGTTTGGTGCAAATATTGAAATAATAACTTATCATAATCCTGTACGATTTTTGCAAAGTTCTGCACCTCTGTCAGCTAAATTACAATGATGGGCACTGATTCTACAAAGACACAATATTACTATTTCTCACTACCCAGGTGCTTAGTTAAAAAATGCCGATGGCCTATCAAGATTAGTGTATGCTTAAATTTTCATCAATGGTGGTTTAAAATTTGTATGATATGATTGTATCAAAGCTTCTTTTCTTCTGTTTACATAAATTGATTTAAAATCTATATTATAATGCGTTTGTATCAAGGTTTCTTTTCATCTGTTGTTATCTTGCATATATTAATTAATTTGATTAGAATGCAGTAACAGTACATTTTATGTGCATTATAATAAAGATATAATTTCGTTTGCCTGAATTGATAGTTTGTATTAATGTTTAAAAATATTAATGGTAGTTATGATATTATGTTATGTATGCTTTATTGTGTCAGATTTTGCTCAGCACTACGAAGCGCAATCTTATCGGGGGATGGGGGTGTCAGGTCACCAGCCACCGTGAGTCTGTTCCCACCGCCTATAAAGTGAAGAGATGAGATGTAAAGTGAAAAGTAAAGAACAGCTATGAAGTGGTGGAGGCCCGAGTAGCGTGAGAGAGCTGAACGGAGAGTGAGCGTGTCTGTTTTTGTAGGAGGATAGAATCTTCTCTCTCTCTCTCTCTCTCTCTCTCTCTCTCTCTCTCTCTCTCTCTCTCTCTCTCTCTCTCTCTCTCTCTCTCTCTCTCTCTCTCTCTCTCTCTCTCTCTCTCTCTGTGTGTGTGTGTGTGTGTGTGTGTGTGTGTGTGTGTGTGTGTGTGTGTGTGTGTGTGTGTGTGTGTGTGTGTGTGTGTGTGTGTGTGAGAGAGAGAGAGAGAGAGAGAGTCTAAATAAATCTTTGAAAAATTAGACTATTCAGATAGCAGGATTTTAGTGGCGTGAATTCTAGGGTTTTTTAAAAATATTTATGGGTTAGTTTCTAAACCAAGATTAAAATAATACAAACGAAGGATGAAGAGACTTCTTTAGAAAAATAAAAGAATTTATTTTGAGTTAAAGGGGAATATTTACAGGAAGAGTATTTAAAGGAAAATTTTAAAAAGAATTAAAACATGGAGATATTTAATGATCAGAAAGTTAGATTATTTCCTCTAGGAGGACGTTAGAAGTAGAAAAACATTATGACTGAAACTATATTACCGCGTAGCCGAATAGCTTTGCGAGAATCGCTGACGCGTGAAAACAGACGTCTTTCCTTTACGAATGTTAGTGGCGCCTCTGCCCAATATTAATTGGTACAGATTTTAACCCTCTAAGGGTTACACACTTATTTCGACGTAGCCGCAAGACGTCACGGCAAGCGCACTGCACGTATTTTAACGTAGGCTAAGAAACGACGCTCTTTCGCTGTGCACGGAAAATAACGTAGGGGGTTGTCTGTTCTCCAAGCGTTGCCGACGCATTTTAACGTTTTTCTTTCCCCCAACAAGTTTGGACATCTTGATGGATCGGAGGAGAGTCAACACAATCGATGTTTTACGACCATTTAAGAATGTCAAAGGAACTGAGGGCTCGAAGGGTCCTTCAGGGCAAAGGGCGTTGTGAATAGTCGCGGCGTAAGAGAAATTTCGTTGAATGAAATAGGAACAAAAAATTTTCTCAAATTGTGTGTCCCATAAGCGTCTGTGTGTACTTAGATTTAATTTGTAGTTAGTTTCAATAGTATTTCTTGGATAAAGCTTATTTGAACGAAATTTTGTTTTAAATTTCCATTGAATTTTAATTCAGAATGCAGTTTTATGCTGTCTTGTGATTAAACATCGCATTGAAGCATTAGAAACTCAGAAGGAATATATTTGAAAAATTGCTATCAATATATAATTAATAAATTAAATATATTTCGCATTTACAATTAAACTATTTTTAAAATGCAAATTTATGTTTTTTACTCGAATCTCTACCTTCAATTTTTTTTCTTCGCTCAAAGTAAACAGATGTGACTGAATTTTGTGTTTAAAAGTAGCCTAAACTTTGAAGAATATAATAAAGTATACTGTTATATTGTTTCTCTTTCCAGATTTATATTGTGTAATAGCATGAAATTATGTGTTCGATTTTTTATAATGCAACTACTTTTTAAAGTTGTATAATGAACGGAATGAAATAATCTCTTTCAAATTCATAAAAGAAACAATAAAAACATTTTTTTAAAAAAATTATTTATACCTGGGAAGTTTAGTTATTAATGTTTAGATATTTATTAATATAAGTAACAATTAATATTTTAACTTTTAATACTTGGTTATAAGTATTTATACCTTGATGTAGATAAAAAAAAAATTAGCAAAATAAAATAAAATAAATGTTTGAAAATTTTTAACTGATATTATTTTAAAAGTTTTGACTCTGTAAACTATCTTAACATATTTTTCTATTAGTTTATCAAAGAACATACTTTTCTTAGATAAAACGGTAGATCTATAAAAAAATTTAAAAACTCAAAAATTCTGTATTTATTTTACAGTTTTTGAAGCATTTTTTTAGTTATGCTAAGGAGGCTTCTTCATTAGAGGCTAAAATCTGAATGGATAAATAACATAACTTTTGATAAATCTTGTGAAAAATGCAGCCCGAGTTTTAATGACATGTTTTTAAGAACCTACTAATGGAAAATAATGCAAATAAAGTCTTCAATGTTGCGTGAACTGTAAACTATTTATGAATATGGAAAAGTTTTAGAATTCATAGCTAGGGCTTGAAATCATAACCTGTTATTTACTAATATCAAATAAATGAATTTACATAACATTACTCAAATTTTGACAGGTGTTTCTTATGGAAGAAAACTTCATAAACTGCACACTTTGTTGTGGATCGATCTTAAAAGTTGTCGGGCCCAAACTTGAAAACAATTTTTATTAAGATTTTTTATTATTATTATTATTATTATTATTATTATTATTATTATTATTATTATTATTAAAAGTAATCTAAGGATTTACAATCATGATAAAGATCAATGGTAGTATTAATCTTCATATTTTCTCGTATGCATATGCTAATTCAGTGTAGCGCTATCCGTATTCTTTAGTATATTTGAATAGAAACAATGCCAATGATATTGGAGGTTTTAGGAAGCACCTAGGCTCTGAAGCCTTTAATCTTCCTCTGGACTGGAATGGTGGATAAGTGACAGCAAAAATATGTTGAGCATTACTGAATAGAAACAATTATGAATTTTGTATCTTTTATATTGGAGAGAAAATTCGATATTTTTGTAGTAAAGATGTCAAAGCAACGTACCAAACTTCATTTATCTATGTTTTGTATTTTTAAATAATTGCTCAAACACTCGCAGAAAGACTAACTCATGGATAATCAATATTTTGACACATTATATTTAAAAAATTTTAATACAAATCTACATTTTGATAACTTTGTGTGACTCGTATAATATATCAAGGTGCTTCCGTTTTGGAATATCATGTATACGCATACACGATTTTTACATACAGATTCAGGCATACAGATTTCCCATCAACTAACTTCATCTAATATTTGATACAATATTACATCTAACTTATTTACAATTAATCTAAGAAAATTGTAATATGTTTACTTGCGAGAATGAAAGAAATTAAAAATTTCACAAATTCTTTGACTGAAATGATTCCTAGTGAATGCTCTGCCTTTTTAATTCTGACTATTGAAAACAGAAAGGATTAAAAAAAGATTTAAAAAGATTCAGGCATTTAAGATGTTAAAAAAAAGGGATTAAGCCATATCCGATATGCTGCATTGAACTGGAATTTGAGAAACAAATGTTTATTTTTTATGTCATTTATATAAATAATTACTCGTTTAGCAAATTTTCCAAATATTTTAACGTTTCTAAAAAACTGAATTTGTTAATGTCCGTTATCATGTTTAATATAAGATAGTTATACTTTTTCAGTTCTTATCCCGCTTTCTAATGTTATTTTAAAAGTTAGTTATTTAATAAAAGGTGATGTTATTTTAAAAGTTAGTCATGTAGTCCCCGTGCATGTTTCTTATGTCCAGTGTTTAATTTTGTCCTAAGATGCATCAATTACTCAATAAACTTATTTTTTTTTCTTCCTTTGTCTCTTGGAGATCTATTTGATAAACTATGAAAATTAAGTATCAAGCGTTGTGGATGGGTACGATTTGCTTTCTTTCAGCATTTTATTTATTTCAATTCCTGCTGTTAGCTCACACTCCCCTATATATATCTTCAAATTTTCCATCGTTATTATCTATTCAAATTTTCCATCGTTAATAAAATACTTTTTATTCCTCCTATCAAGTGCAAGTAACTTTTTAAAAACTTGTAGTGGATGACATTTGATGTTAATACAGTTTTTTTTTCAAATATTAATTAATTAATTTTTTATTAATTAATTAAAAACTAACTTTCGCGACAAAAATTCGACTTCATTTCTCCATCGCTAAATAAGTAACGAATTCAGTTAGTTTTTCCCCCACGCCAATGAGATTAGGCTTAACATGTTTTCAGCAGATTATTTTAAACAATTCTGTTTATCTTCGTAATGTTTGATGCAGTTAAAATAAATATTGTAAATTAATCGGTTTTTTCGACTCATTTTGAAGTACTTTCGAATTAAAATAATTGAGAATAAATACATTAAAAATTTCTAATCTGTATTGCATTATCCAACTAGTGTAGTAAAATCAAGCATTTTGAGAAGTCACAATGGGTTTTGAATAATCAATTGGAGTTGAAAATTCAATGCTAGTAGAAATTTTTGGTCGATTATTTATAGTAATTGTAATTATCACGTCGGGATAACCTGGTTGGTAGGCGTTAGTTTCGCATCCCTTGAGCTGCAAGTTCGAACCCGCCAACCGAAGACTTTCCGTATGTGTGTGTGGTGAACGTTACAAATGTAACATTCATTTGTTGTGGTCACAAGTCCTCCATGTCGAGAGTGATATTACTGTGCTTACTGGAGTAGAGGTGATCATTCTCTGTTCTAGATCTAAATTACGATCTGTGGATGAATGAATGCAGCCCGTCCCATAAAAAGTGTTTTTGACGGGTGTGAGCACTTCTGAATTCGGGTGCTCAAAGGTCCATACTCTCAAAAGTTATCGCACCCCACCTCCTGTAAAGCGGAACACGAAAATAACTGCAAACAATCGTAATAATTTAATAAAAAGTAACTAAAATAAATTTTAATCTCCAGGAAACACCAGGACCGGAAAGCCTAGTTAGTTGGGTGTTGGATTCGTATCTTTTCGGCTGCGAGTTCGAACCGCCAGTTGAAGATTCTCTTTGCTGGCGTGATACCGCCATCAACTTTAAATTAGAAAGGGGAAAAAAAGGAAACGAATAAATAGCAACAACCAAAAATAATAGTCCAACACCATATGTAAACAGAAAAATTGCCATTATTATAATTATTTAATAAAAATTAATTCAAATAAAAAAAAACCTTTGCTGACGCAAGAACGAATTGATTTTAAAAAATTGTTTTTTTATCTTACTTGTTTATAATCTTCTTTCTCTGAGTGCTGAGAAACATGAATACCGAACTTCTGCAACATGCGAATGACTTTGCATAAAAAACTTAGGAGACAAAACTTTACGAAAACCAGTTCTGTAATACGTGAAGTTAATAATTTACTGAAAAGAATATCATGAATTATGATGCTTAAAATAGATGCTTAAAATAATATATATATATATATATATATATATAGTAATAATAATAATAATTTGACAATAGAAAGAGTTGGGAACTTATACTTGAGGTGGATAAATATGGTATAACCTAATGACAGCAGCCCATACTGCGGTCATTAGGTTATACCTTTAATTCTTTTGTTCGGCATTTTTTTTACTCTTGGTTTCTAGTATATATGTACTTCCACAGCGATATTAAGATTATTGAATTCGAGCATTTTAGTAATTGCATTTGTTGTTCTTGTTGACTGGTGACGTATTTCCTTTTTAAATATTTTCGTTCTATTACTTATTTTGGATTTTATGTTGAATTTTATATGTATTTATCCTTATTGTGAATAGATAAAAAGGAGGCAACAATAGGCTCCACTCCGAAAATATTTTTAAAAACGTATTACTACTTCTTTTATCAATACGGGTGTTATATAATTACATAAATTTGATGAAGTGCAATGCGTTTTCCTGTATTAAATCTGACATCCTACACAATCGTGCAAAAGATTTTAACTCATTGTTATTTCAGGGCATATTTCTTTCATGATCGAAAATAATTGCTTAAACCGGTCATTGCTTCTAAATAAGGAATCACTTACCTCTTACGCCAGTTTTCGAGAGTTTTAAAACTATGCTGGCAAATATTTGTAAAATTTATACATCACAACTTCACTGAAATAGCATTACCACTATCTCTTCATTAAATTCCTTAACTTATATAGATTGATAACTTTATCATGTCTATGGAGATAATCCCCAAAAGTAACCTTTTCTTGTAAGCAAATTTCAAATACGGTTCTAAAACATTAAATTTTCTTAATTAATTTGTGGAACTGTTGGGGATTCCTACCAAAATAAGATGCTAATTCCTTTATTGAATCCATCGGCATGAATAATTACAAAAAAAAAATTCAATGATTATCTCCACTACTAGCGGTCTTTAATAAGAGAAAGAAAAGGGAATGTTGCAAAGTTACATAAGTGAAAATATGTTTTACAAGTTTAATTTCTCCTATTTAAGACATCAATTTTTTTCCACGGTTAATTTTATAAAAAGATGTAAAATACAAAGATGTAATGTAAAGTACATCTGAAATTTTTGTGAATTACCTTGCTTGATAAAACTAGCAAACATAGCAATAAATAATTAGTGTTTTCTTTTACAGAATGAACGAAAATTAGAAAATTAATTTATGTCCATTGTATTTTTTTAAGAATGCTAAACATTATAAACGCACCGAAGTTTATGAGGAATAAAATATATTGTAGTATAATATTTAAAAGGAATCGTTTGTTTGTTAAAGCTGCCTTTTATTATTTTTGAAGGTAGCAATATAATTAAACGTGTACACAAAATAATGGGAAAAATCACAAAAAAATATCCATAATTTTAATAAATTTCACAAACATTTTAAAATCGCTAGAATATTCTATAATTTCAAAAATAAATTTTTAATTAGGACATTTAATCTGTATTTACTTTGGGATATTTAACTATGTTTGAACTTTAAAATTTCCTTATTTTGAAACATTCAAGAGCGGAGATGCCATAATTTTTTTTAAATAAAAAGCAATGATTACAAACAATATTGAGTTTTGATAAAATTGCTACGGGATATTTAAGAACCCGGATCAAAAATACATAATTAGCTAATTATATATCTAGAATTTTGCATTTTTTCAGATATCCAATCAATTTGGTGATTTGTATCTCTTATAATAGAATATGATGCCCGCTCTTCTAAAAAATAATTTATGTTATATATTGTTATTTATATGCATCTGATTAACTGAACTATCCCTTTTTAGTTCTAATTCTAGACAAATGCTACTATATTGCAACTATTCATTGCTC
>JAOUZG010053093.1:3562190-3584861 GCA_026289955.1 Argiope argentata
TTTGTGCTACTATGGATCTAGTATGTAGAGCTTGTGTTTCTTGGCACCTGTCATCATTTCGATGCCGATTCCAGACGTCATTTTGTTACAGGAAATAGAAGAACCTCATCTGCTCTAAAGATATATTTTGTCTAACAGTTTTTATTGAAGGAATTCGCGCTGGAAAGAAATTTCTTTATATATCAGAAATCAATTGCTCTGATAAAAATTGAATTCCTCCTTCAATTAAAGACCGTTTTCTAGGGTAATAGATTTGGGCTTAACTTGTTGAGAATCATAGATATTTGTTTCGGGCATTTTATTTCTTATAATTATTTAAACAATCGATGGAATTATCAGGAGGTGCATATACACGGAAGATCTTCATTTTAGCAAATAGACTCCCAATCCGAACCGGTTTTTACTTTTAAAAAAATAGAATTCGCATATAATCATTATAACTGGAGGCTCAAAAAAAAGAAAGAAAAGAAATGTAAAAATAGAGATACTTGCGTTTAAAGAAATAATTTTCGAGTTTCTTTGGAATCGGTTGTTTTTTGTGCAACAGGATCCCTATTTCTATTCAGTATCGAAAATAATTGATTCCCTGTCTTCTCCCCCCCCCCTTTATTGTATTCGACTTTTTAACGTCCTGTCTTTTTCGAGCTTTCTTTTATATTTCTCTCTTGCCTAATCGCTCTTCCTTTAAAGGCTTCTTTCTCAATAAAGATGGATCTGGAAGGATTCGGAACCATGATTCCAGATTCAGTTGGTGATCCAGAATCATCTACGCTTTCCGAAATCTAGATTCAAAAGAGGGGCTCAAAATTTCTTTAAAAATAACGTTTTTTTATATTAACAATTATTAATTATATAATTTCACAATTTGCTTAATTTCACAACTATTAAAGACTTAAATTTCATGAGGTAAATTATATATTTCTATTAATTAATTCCATCAGTTAATTTTTTAAATTAAAAGAAATAAAAAAAAAGTTAGAAATCAATATTCTAAACTTCCATTATTTCTTATTATGAACATAAGTCACTTGACACAGTTCTGGCTATTTCAATGAAAGCGTGACACTTTTTTTACGGTTTTTAAGGCTTTTCTATGAATTAATTTTTAATTTTTGGCAACAATTTAATCCCTCAGTCATTTAATGATAAAATTGCTCTTAAAATTTCTAACCAGTTCAAATCATTTTGCTCAAATTTCTAATCGGACATGCTCCGTAAACTTATTTAAAGATGACCGGCTCCACAATCTACAAAATCTCTTATTCATTCATCATCAAGAAACCTTAAACAACTTTTTGCAGTTATTGAAGATTAAGTACCAACATTCAAAAGTTTTATTTTATTGATAATATCTTAGATAAAATTTCATTTTCATTGATTTATCTATGAATTTTGCCATCTATAAAACTTAAGCAAATATAGAGTTTATTTAAATGTATTACTATTGCCTTGTTTAAAAGCATAATTTTCAGTACAACGGAATTCTAATCCAAAAATTACAGGTTCGAGTAATTTTATCATTTTATTTTTCCCCTTCTCGGTAGTATGATTTTTTTCGGGAGCTTCCCGAATCCAGTTGGATTTATAAGATAGCTTTTTAAAATTCTGTGGTAAAATACTTTATTTGGCTTTTTTCTTATTTCCAAACACAGAATATTATTAATAAATATTATTAATGACTGTTTTTTCTTCTTTCTGCGGTAGTACTAAATAGTATATATATCCCCGACTTTAAATAAGTAAATTTTAAAAAAATTGGTGAATGTGATCATTAAAGACAAATCCGAAATTTTCAATAAGCGATTTTATGTTTAAACACAAATTACATCTTAAGGGTGGGATATTAACGTGAATCAGCAATTATGAAATCAATTTACTACCTTCTGACATTATTTCCGGTTTGTGCCAGCTATTTTGAAACCAACGAGTAAGCATATAGATGTAAAAAGATTTTTTTTATATCTTACTTCTGCATAAATTCCAAGATTTGAATACATAAGACAATTTCACAAGATAGAGATAGCGCTGTTATAAAATTGAAAAGTTTACATTGCTATTCCGGTGGGTTAACTCAGCTTCTGAAAGAATGAGTACTTTTTTGTGAAAAGGAGAATAACCAAGATGATGAATAAAACCTTTAAGCCTGAAAACCATAGTAAATTTCATACGTCACCGAGATATACAGATTTCACTGATAAGTAATAATTATAATTTTGTCAGCATTTGATTACATTACTTCTACTATCAAGTAAAATAAGAATAATAAATTGTTTCTGAGTAAATAAAAAAACTGTCATTTTATTATAAAGTTAACCAAATATTTTGTGTTTCAATTTGCCTAAATTTTCATCTTTGTTGCAAATTTACATTCTATTTTGGTACTTTTTAGATACTTGATTAAAAGAAAAATAATCAATATTATTCATACTTTTTTGAAATGTATCAAATTTGTATCATAATTTATGTAAGAATAATGATGAAACAAAATGAAACCTTAATTAATAATTTTCTGTAAGAAATTATTGATATCCATTCTCCACTATTATTAGCTATAAAGATTTTTTTAAATGATTTTTCCTTATCAACTCTTAGAAAATATTAACAAGGCAATGAACATCCTACGGAACCTTTCATTAGTTATTAATACCCGACTTTCCACTCTTCAGTCTTAAAATTAAGAATTTTTCTCTTTGAAAAAGAATAAAAACTATTTTTCACTTACAGAAAGGTAAACTGAAATAAAAGCAATGGAAATAAAAAAAATAAACAGCTAAATTATAACTTATTTAAAAATGATTCTGTTGTGTGTGTGTGAGTGAGAAAAAATAAATCAAAAAGCTATATATATCAAGCCGTGGACTATATCGAGTTCAATAACACTTAAACTTTTCTTCGCTATTTGTAAAAATAACAAATTTATATTCATTTATATTCTATTGTAAATTTTACATAAGAAACGCTAGTACCCCATTCTCCGAACTTTTTAAGCTCAATACTTTGTACATCAATTAACAATAATCCGTTAACTCTTTTATTCACCATTTTGAAACGTTGAAATCATAAGAATAAAATTATTTTTCCCAGTAATCTGCAATGATGGAAGAGAAGAGCTGAAGAATTTTCGTATATTCGAATTGGGTCAAAAAAGTAAAAAGCGAATACAAAGCTCTCAAATATCGCACCATGCCTCCAAATTGAAAATGACTAGAATATTGAAAGTGATTTCAAATTTTTGGGTTTATAGAATTTGTTAACAAACTGTCACATCACGAAGTTGTTACTATTTTAATAAATATTTAATTCGTCAAAGTCATAAAAAATATACAGTAGGATTAGAAATCAGCTGAGAAAGACAAAAGGATTGAAAAAATTTATATTATAGAGGCGAATTATAAAAACTCGATAAAGGAATGAAGAAATTACTAGGATATGCAAACTGAAAGAAGGCAAGGATTTTTATCAAAATAGAAGCAAACTATCATTAAACTGAGTTAGAACTTCAAGACTTGTCTCATATTAAATAACTTTCTATTTGTATTCAATAACAATGATATTGCGAAATATCGAAAAAATGAAAAAAGTATATATAGGGATACATTAAAATAATGAGAATAAATGCATATAAAAATTCCTGAAAATATTCAAGTCTGAGGATAACCTAAAAAAGTCCAATTTATTTTACAAAACTATGCTAAGCAATCAAATTCATGATGATCAGGAGAACTATGTAGCTGCTACCTCTGTAGATGGAAAATTACAAAAGTTATAGTCATACTGATTATATTTTAACTGGAGCTTAATCACGAGAAAATTTTATTTGCTTTTAACGAAACAGGTGAGAAGAAGAGGGGTTTGTGAATAAATTTGCATAATGCTTTCAAATCAAACGGGGTGAATTGATATTAAAATTTAAAGAGAATATAATCAACAAGATAGATTAGAACTTAAATATAACTTTTATACGTGCTGCGGTGAAGCGGAACGTGCTAGGTCCGAACTCGCAATCTGAGGGTTAGTAGCCGAGTGACATAACCATTGAGCAAAAGTAACATTTCAGCTCGAGAGTTGTTATATGGCTTATAAAGATTTCATCACATACTCTCCCATCAGTGAGTGGTGGTTATACGAACGATACGATTACGCCGAGGCCGGGATGGCCTGGTTGGTTGAGCGTTGGACTCGTACTCTTTAGGTTACGGGTTCGGAACTCACCGGCCAAAACAATCCCCGATTGTGTGGCGATTGGCGCTCGTTAAATCTGTTCGTGGTCGCAAAGTCCTCCATATCGAGAGTAATATCACTGGGGGTACTGGGTCAGAGGTGATCATTCTCTGTTCCAGGTCTAAATTACGATCTGAGATGAATGAATGAATATGCATGAATGTAGACTGGCCCCTAAAAAGGGTTGTGACGAGTGTGTAGCTAAGTCGTACTCTTGGCCCTAGATGGCGCTACTTGTAAAACAAGAGACGTATATATGCGGCTTAAAATCTGCTCATGTATCAGCAGGGCTTGTCCATGGCAATTGCCATAAGTAACAACAATTGCGCCAAACTTTATAGGGAGCGTGTGTGTGAGTTTTTGGTGGTGATGTTAACTGTTATATTTAATGCCCCTCAAGGCATATTTTTTGCCGATAGGGGGCACCTCAAAATCTGTACGAAGGTTGTTGATCCAAGGTTGTCGTGTCACCATTGATGCGGTAGTGGATCACGCTAGACTCGAACTTGTAATCTGAGAGTTAGTTGCCGAGTAGCATGACCGTAGCATGACCATTGAGTGGCACTTCAGCTCGAGGGTTGTTATCTGGCTTATAAAGGCAAGAAATCTTAGACCCAGGTAGCACATCATGTTGTATAATATTGTACAATATTGTGCGATATTATATGATATTAAACAATATTACAATATTGCGAATATTGTTCAATATTGTACAATATTTGTGTGCTACTAGGGAAGTGTTATATAGAAGCAGATCATTCGTATCACATTCCACGTGAAAATGGATTAAAATAAGCTGAAATGTTTTACTATATATTTGAGAATAATCTTTAAAAATACAGTTTTTCTCTCTTTAGTGTTCACAAATCATATCGTAGTTCGACTCATTGCAGACTAATTCATCTACAATTTTTTCCATTTGTCCATCTTTTTCCAATAACTGTTTTCTTGAATTGCAATTTCAGAATGTAAAGTCTTTCCACTTTTAAATGTTAAAAATTATATTAAGTTTAAATGTTAAAATTATATTAAAATTATATTAATTATATGTTTAAATTATATTAAGAAAAATCAACAATCAACAAAGATTGATGAAGCAAAGCAAAAATAGAATTGATGAGAAAATCACAAAATATGAGCGTCAGGCACGGACGACGTACAAAGGAAAATGAAAGTTCAAGGTCCTTAAAATTACTCTTTAAAAAAAGTGTGTTCAATGTCTTTTTTTTTTTTTTTTTTCATTTTACTTGTAACTATAGAGCTGGTTTTTTTTTCCAAAATATTTGTGGATTTATTACCAGTATTTGTAAAAATTAGAAATACTTAAATAATTTTCATTTAATAATAATAATCAAAAATAATTTTCTAAAATATGTTATTTCATTTTAAAGCTAAAATGAAATAACATATTTTAGAAAATTTATATTTTAGAAGTTTTTTTTAAAGCTAACATATTTTAGAAGTTTTTTTTAAAGCTAAAGTATTAAAACCATTTATTTTTACATAGATATTAAAAAAAGGTTTTTCCTAAATTTGCAAATTGTCAAATAATTTTTTTAAAAAGCCATCCACATTACATCAGAAATAAGAAGCAATAAAACACTTTTTTAAAAAAATCTGACCATTTCCAAATATGTGGCCATTCTATCTCAATGCGAATGTATGATCATAAATAACATATCTTTCTAAATTAACTGGTAATTTGTTAAATTTAAAAGAAAAAATTGTTGAAAAAGAAGCCTGTATTTTATTGCCTAGCATGCAATAGGTAATTTGATTTTTTGGTAATGATAAAAGTATGATCATTTTTATGTTTCTGTCAAAACCAAATATGTTTTATACTTCTGCAAAATTGCAGGAGCAGCTAAGTATAAAAATTTAAAATCATTATTTTATTTTTACCAATAACATAGGAGTAATTTTTAAATTATATAGAAGCTGCTAATAAACTATTTAAGGAATTACTATTATCAAAAGATTATACTATACTGTGAATAAATTAAAGACTCAATATGGTCAAATATATTTCACAAAAAGAAAACAATTCAAATCAACATTAATATTTTTTATTTACTTAAAAATATCCTGTTGGATCTCTGAAAATTCCATCAGAAGCTCGAAGATCCTTCTAGAGAACTGTTCCCCATACAGTGGTATCACGAAAAGCACTTCCACTTCTACTGAGACAACTAAACTCCTGGAATTTTTAAGAACGAAATCGGAACTTTTCGGCTTCGAAAAGTTTGGGACGATGTGTGACGAAAAAACTCCATCGCACACATATTAATAATAATCCTGTATATAATTATGTAAATATTTAAACTAATTAAACGTAAAAGTATTTTTTAGATAGGCTCTCTTCAGTGTTATAGTCTCATAGTGTCAATTCGTTCGATGTGATTTCATTTCGGCACAAAAAGAGCGATCGTCGGCGAGGTGAGTAATGGATTTACATTTTCATTGCTCATCAATTTTCCGATTGCCACATAATTTGGCGCCCGAGCAGGGACGCTGGAATTGAGTCGCAATATGTTTTGATAACTGAGAAATGATTTAGTTTGAACTCTTGCTGTTGAAATATTAAAGGTTCATTAAATCAATATTTGAAATACAGTGGGACAAACAATTGAGGATACACCTTACTTTTACTTGATAAATCCAACTTTCAATCGTAATAACACATTAACTAGAAGTGCAAGCGTGTTTTTATTTTCACGAGTAACAAAAGGGTTAATTTACAGTAAAAATAACGAAATTTAACAAAAAAATATCTAAAATTAAAAATTTCACAAGTATTTGAAATAAACATGGGCAGATCTTTACCTCAAAAAATTGAGGATACACCAATGAAATTTGTGTGACATATCACATACAAAGACAGTGTCAATATTTGGTTGCATGTCCTTTGGCTTTTATAATGTCCTCCAAACCGATTCTACCAATTTTTTGGTGGTATGTGGAGATATTTTATCCCATGCTTCTTGTAACACTTCCTTTAAATGGTCTTTGTTCCTAATTTGGTGTTTTTGAACCGCTATTTCGAGTGTGGCCCACAAATTTTCTATGACATTGATGCCAGGGGACTGTAGTGGTGTGTGCAATTGCTGTTTACAATGAAAAAGACATCACATTTTGAAATTACGTACCGTATGTTTGGGATCATTGTCTTGCTGGAAAATAAAATTTCCATTTAAACCCAATTTTTTTCACTTTCTTTAAGATTGTTGTTGAGTATATCTATATAAAGCTTATGATCCATTATGCCATCTATAAAAACTTAATTTCCTATCCCATTTGAAGCCATACAACCCCAAACCATGACGGAGCCACCACCATGTTTAACTGTAGGAAGTATATTTTTTGGATCCAAAGCAGTGTTCGGCTTTCTCCAAAGGTGCGACTGCCTTCACTTCCAAAAATGTTGAATTTACTTTCGTCACTAAATATAACTTACTTCCCAAAGTTATCTGTCTTCAATTAATGAGTTTTTGCAAACTCTAAACACTTTTTCTGATTTTGTAAGCTTAAGAAAGGTTTCTTTCTAGCTACTCGACTGCTATATCCAGCATGTCTAATCACATTTCTCACAGTTTCAGCACTTACACTTCTGTCCATTATTCGAGAAGCTTCTGCAGCTAGTTTGACTGCACTTTGTTTAGGATTAATCTTGATATCTTTCAAAATTTTCTTTTTGGTTACATTACTCAGAATTTCGTTATTTTTACTGTAAATTAACTCTTTTGTTACTTGTGAAAATAAAAACACGTTTGCACTTCTAGTTAATGTGTTATTTCGATTGAAAGTTGGATTTATCAAGTAAAAGTAAGGTGTATCCTCAATTGTTTGTCCCACTGTATATAATAAGAAATTGATTTGAATATTTTAATATCTAATGAGAATATCTATATCTAATTTGGAAAAAGTAAGCAAACATTACTAAAATAGAAGAGAGTGTTTTAAAAACGAATACTATTTAAGAAATTGCTCTATTGATGAAATTGAAGTGATTATATTTTATATAATTTGGATTAGAGTAATTTGATACTATTTTAAAAAATACAGGATTTAATAAAAATTTAGATGGTTAAATTTATTCTCAATTCGTATAACCATGTACATATTCATAAAATTTATTCTGATTCTGAATTAAACTGAATGTTCATTTAAGAATTGATTATATTCTACTTGGAAATTAATTATTCTTTTTGAGAAGATTTTTATTTGGAAAGTTTATTAATTTAAGAACTAGAATACATCTGAATGTTTACATATTTTGAATTGTGCATTTCTTTATGAATAGAATTTATTGAATTGAATATTACATTTTATTATTGAAAATAAAAGTGTATGTGGTATTGAATATATTTACAGTTACTAGCATTTGATTAATATATTAACATCAAAATGGAAACATTATTAAACTGAGAGGCTCTTATCGTGGCTGTTTTACTAAATTTACTGAAAAATTGGAATTATTTTTGAAAAGAAAGCAGATGATTCTGATTTGTATGTTAGTAAACTGAGTCAGTCAACAGAGAAATATTTGAAAATTCAAAACTTAGATAACGATATACTTGATTTAATTAAGAAGGATGTTTCATGTTCCGAGGAAAGTATATGTGTTGAAATCGAAAGTGCCGAATCTTATGCAGATAAATTCATATATTTTAAAACGAAACTAGAACGCTGCATAAATAAATCTGACACCAAAATTGATGCACATTCAATTAGTGAAAAAAGAAATTTTAAGTTGCCTAAGATTGAATAGCAAAAATTTGATGGGACTCTAAAGGATTGGTTATCTTTCTGGGTATTATTTTAAAAAATAGATTCAGATCCTGATATTCCGAATGAAGATAAATATCAGTACTTGATACGCCGGCTTGCTGGTACAGAGGTAGCGCGTCTTCCTCGTGTTCTGGAAGTTCCGGGTTCGAGTTCCAGTTCGGGCATTTGTTCTTCTGTGTGCTATCTGTGAGATGTGTCAATGTGCCCCCTGTAAAACGGGGTTGTGCAAGCGAAGGTGCTGAGTGTGTAGCAAAGTCGTACTCTTGGCCCTACTCAAATACAAGAGACGCTTCATTCGGCTTAAATCTGCTGCTGGGTCAGCAGCGGGCTTGTCCATGACAAGTGCCATTTGACACAACACAACAACAGTACTTGATACAGTCAACCCTTAAAGGTTCAAGAGCTAGAGAGGTAGTTAAGTCCTTTCTCTCCACGGCTGAAAACTATGTTCATGCCATCGAATGTTTAAAAGTACTGTTCAAAAG
This sequence comes from Argiope argentata, assembly GCA_026289955.1. Classification (NCBI taxonomy): domain Eukaryota; kingdom Metazoa; phylum Arthropoda; class Arachnida; order Araneae; family Araneidae; genus Argiope; species Argiope argentata. The sequence continues at coordinate 3,571,685 of JAOUZG010053093.1, forward strand.
AGAGGATGTCTTAGTGGAGGTCTATGTAAGAACTTTTAAGTTTAGTATTGAATAATGCTCTGAATAATGAACATAAACTTCCACTAATTAAATTGTACAGACCGAATTGAAACTCAGCGAAGATCTTTACAGATGTTGGGTGTAACAAGTGATAAGTATTCTTCCATCCTTTACCCTTTGGCCGAGTCATGTTTGCCTATTGATCTTTTGCAAATTTGGGAACGACATTTGTCTTCGATAACATTTAAATCGGATGAGAACAAGTGGAAAGTGGCAAAGTGGAAACAAGTGCAAGTAAGAACAAAAAAATCAAGCAATTAAGTCTTCTTTTAATCGTAATAAAAATATTACCACGGGCATGGAACTCTATAGCTCAGTACAAAGAAACATAGTCTCGAAGAACTCTCACTAAAATGATAAAAATCATTTTAGTGCTGACTGTAGATATGCTCAAAGTTTACATGGTATTCAAAGGAAAGATATTTTAAGGAAAAAAGGCGGTTGTTTTAGGTGCTTGAAAATTAATTATATTTCTAGCAATTGTAAATCCAGAATCAAGTGTTTAAATTTTAGAAGATTAAACCATCATATTTTATGCAATAATAATCAAACCTATTCTCCCAAGGAAATCACAAAATCTAAACCTGATAATGATATTAATGTACAAGATCAGGCACTGGGAAATATTTCGCCTTCACCTCATGTTTTGTTGCAGACTCTTGTAATTCACTTAGAAGGAGAAAAGGGTAAAGTGAAGATAAGTGCAATAATTGACTCAGCTTCTCAAAGGTCGTACATTTTGAAAAGTGCAGCGCAAAGATTGAATTACCAACCCCATCGGAGAGACTTCCCCTAAGGAAGTCAGCAACATTCCTTGTTTGGTGGAGCGAGTACAGAGATCTGCCATCATGACGTTTATAGAGCATTTTTCACTGACTTCGATCTGACTTACAATTGCAATTTTGAAGTCCTCGGCCAAGAAACAATCTGTGCAACAATCCCACCCGTTGCGGATGGTATGTGGATGAAAGAACTTTCAGAAAACAATATCCACTTGAGTGATCAACATCAGGGACCCATAGAATTATTAATTTGAGCAGATGTTGCTGGAAAACTTCTGACCGGAGGTTATAAGCTCTTACCTTCTGGTTTAGTTGCAATCGAAATAAAGTTAGGATGGACGGTCATGGGTCGAACAAGAAGAGAAAAGCGTGATGAAAACACAGATTTGATTGTTACTTCAATGCTAACAGGAGGAATTTCTGAAACAGATTTATGGAGTCTCGATGTAATAGGAATAAAAGATTTAGCTGAAATACAATCAAAAACGGAAAAGGAAGAAGCTTCCATGCAGGATTTCTCGAAGACGTTAAAGAGACTTCCTGATGGCTGGTATGAAGTGTCTCTTCCCTGGTTGGAAGGGATGCAACCATCTGTCAATAATCGTTTGATTGCGGAAAGAAGACTAAAGGGAATAATTAAGATTCTTCAAGCAAAGAATTTGTTAGAGAGTTATGAAGATGTCTTCCACGAATGGCTGAAAGAAGAAATAATTGAACCTGTAAGCATTACAAGATTAGATGATCTTCTTTGCACATACTTACCTTATCGGGCCGTGACCAAAGAGAATTCAACAACAAAGATTCTACTGGTATTTGATGCTTCAGCAAAACAGAAGAATGAATTATCTCTGAACAGCTGTCTTGAAAAAGGACCTAATTTAGTGGAACGAATTCCGATCATCTTGAATAGATTCCGACTTGGACTGCTTGGCGTAATCACTGATATTAAGAAAGCATTCCTCCAGATAAGTATTAACGACAAGTATTATTGGGATTTGAATGGATCCAAAAGATGTCACTTTAATATGTGCTTATAAACAAGATGTTTTTGATGCAATTCCATTAACTAAAAGATCAATATTGTCATCGGATAATCAACTGTTTGCCCCTCTTGGAATATTGAATCCTGTGACATTAAGATTTAAAATTTTGATGCAAGACTGTTGGAGAGCGAAATTATCTTGGGGGTACTGAACTATCTGATGAACTTGTCAAAAAGTTTTTGAAATCCAGAAGAGATTTAACTTACATTGATCATTTAAAGATCCTTAGAAGACTGGTAATAAATCTCAAAGAAAGAAGCAATCTATCATTCCCCGTTTTCTGTGACGCCTCTCAATTAATGTATGCAACCTGCATATATTTGAAAAGTGAAAATGAAGAAGGGGTTTCCTGTCAACTCGCACAGTCACGTTACCGAGTTTCTCCATTGAAACCTGTAACAGTTTCCAGACTGGAATTACTTGCATGTACTATAGGAATACCCTCAGGACAACAATCAAACAAGATTTACACATGGAAGATGTAACTATATTTTACTGGGCGGACTAAAATGAATGCTTTGCATTGGATCAAAAATGAAGAAGAATGGGGAGTCTTTGCAATAAACCACGTGAGAGAAATTAGGAAATGCAGCTCAAAACATGAATGGAATCATATTCCTGGATCATTCAATCCAGCCGACTTACCATCTAGAGGTTGTTCAGTGGTTACACTATTAACTCAACAGTGGCATTATGGCCTATCTTGGCTGAAACAAAAGGCGAAACATTGGCCAGTTAGCGAAGCTATGGTGGATAAAGAAATCATATATTCGGAGATGAAGAAGACTATAGAATTTGATTACTTTGCCAATGTTTCAACTTTCGAGGAAATAGTGAGAATAACAGCTTGGATTCTTCAATTTTTCAGAAATTGTAAAAAGGTGACTCTGTACACCTCACAAAATTTAGATAGTGAAGAACTGATGGAAGTGGAAACCCTAATTTGGAAAATTATACAAAATATCTCATTCAGAATCAATGAAGAAAAAATTAGAAACCTTCGTCCGTTCGTGGATCAAAAGGGTCTTATTAGAATCAGGACTTTAGCAACTTTTAGCAAGGAAAGATTTTGAAAATTACAAGTATCCTATCCTTTTGCCTTCTGATCATATCGTAGTTCATAAAATAATTATGGATAGACACAAAAATCTGTCTCATTGGGGAATCCAGACTTTGATGTCAAATTTGCGAGAATATTTCTGGTTAATAAGAAGCTGCAAAACAATACGTAGGGTCCTAAATTCTTGTATCACTTGTAAAATATTTGAGGTTAAACATCCCGAGATATAAGCTGCACCTTTGCCGGAAGACCGTTTAAGAGACTCTGCTACCTTTGAAACTACTGGTATTGATCTAGCTGGTCCTTTGTTTTTAAAAGATGAATCCAAAGCTTGGATTGTTTTATTTACTTGTGCAGTTTACCGCACAGTACATCTTGAATTAGTAACATCACTTACGACTGACAAATTCCTTCTATCTTTGCGTCGATTTATCGCAAGAAGAGGAAGACCATCTGCCGTCTATACTGATAACGGTTCCAATTTTCAGGGATCAAATCAAGCTTTGAGAAGAGTGGATTGGCAAAAAATCAAAAGTGATACATCTGTATCAAGAATACAGTGGAAGTTCCTTCCGCCCAGCTCACCGTGGTGGGGTGGATTCTGGGAAAGATTGATTGGTCTAGTGAAAAACATCTTAAGAAAAGTCCTAGGCAAGGCTTGCTTAAAGTATGAAGAGCTTTCAACAATCCTTTGCGATTGTGAGAATGTCATAAATTCCCGACCAATAACTTATGTTTCTGAAGACCTGGATCTACAGCCGCTGACTCCAGTGATGTTTCTGAGAGACCTCAATGAGAGCGGAGTTCCAGATATGGATCCAATTGGATCTTCAAGTTTACAAAAAAGATATCTTTATAGATTGAAACTTCGTGAAGATCTAAGAAAAAGGTTTCGGTCGGAGTATCTTGGTCAACTTAGAAGTTATGATAAAAAATCGCACAACAGCTACCTCTTTTCTATAGGAGATATAGTTTTATTAGAAACCAAGGCTAAAAGAATCAGTTGGCCTCTTGGAAAGGTTATAGAATTAATCAAAGGAAAAGATGGAATAGTTCGTCTAGTCAAAGTTCGCACCAAACAAGGAGACTTACTTCGACCAATTCAGCTTCTCTATCCTCTTGAAGTAGGTTCACCCATCGACAGAGATCTTCGCAAACGAATGGAAGAACTCACTATTTGCGACGAAGAAGAAGATCATAACCCCACTGATTCCTCATCACCAGTGCCTGTCTCTGAGGAAGAACCAGAACCAGTGCCCGTATCTCAGGAAGCAACATCGTCAGGGCCTATCTCTCCGGAAGAACTGTTACATGCTTTTCAACCTCGGCGAATCAACCACTATGGTCGAATTGTACGTGCTCCTCATCGTTTGGATCTCTAGAACATTTCCTTTAGAATTCAGTTCCAATGCGGTGAAACTCAAGGTGGGGAGTATGTCACGAAAAGCACTTCCACTTCTACTGAGATAACTAAACTCCTGGAATTCTTAAGAACGGGGATAAAAGCCATTGTAGCTATAAATCCCAATACCTTATATCTTTCAAGATAATTCTTAAGAACGAAATTGGAACTTTTCAGCTTCGAAAAACTTTGGGACGATGTGTGGCGAAAAAACTCCATCGCATATGTATCAATAATAATCATGTATGTAATTATGTAAATATTTAAACTAATTGTAATAAAAGAAAAACATTCTGAAAACTAAAACTAAGCTTTAATCAACTAGAATACAACGCTAACAACCGATTGATTTAAATAATGTACAGTGATGCCAAAAGCCGTAACATAAATAAGCGTTGCCAACAAAGGTTATAAAACAATATATATCTGTACATAATAACAATAGAAGCAGAAATATCTTTACAAGGGAATGCAAATGGGAATCGTGAGAATTCATCAACTATTGTCAACAGGAAACGATTCTTGGACGAGGTAGGAAGACGCTCCTTAAAGTCTATGTTTAACCTTTCAAGGGGTGAAGTAGATTTTATTAGATGTCCTTCATTCTTGTAAAAACGCGATTTTAATTCATTGCAACAAGAGCAAGAATTAGTTACTCTCTTGATATTATCTAATGTGAAGGGTAAATTTTTAGCTCTAATCCAGTGGTACATCCGAGTTATGCCAGGGTGACATAAAGCATCGTGCAATTCTCTAAGATTTGTTCCGGTCTCCGGATATATTGCTGCTGTAATTCTTGACATTGTGTCCGCAGTTGTGTTACGTTTTCCTGCACGGTAAATTATATCAAATTTAAAGTTAGCCAATTCGAGTCGTCATCTCATAATTTTTTCATTTTTTATTTTACTGGAGTGATGCTGGTGAAACATGAAACTGACTGATCTCTGATCAGTGATGACTTCAAAATGTCTTCCGATCAGGTAGTGCCTCCAGTTTCTCAAAGACTCCACAATTGCATAAGCTTATTTGTCCACTGAAGAGTGCCTTTGTTCAGCTGCATTAAGTGTTCTTGAAAAGAAAGCTATGGGACTTTCTGCTTGACTGAGAGTTGCCCCAATGGCGAATTCCGAAGCATCAGTTTCAACTCTAAAAGGTATATTGTCCTCAATCGCGGAAAACGGGGCCTCTGCTACGTCTTTTTTGAGAGAACTGAATATTTCCTTAGCCTCTTCAGAAAGAGGGAATGCTCCTTTCGTAAGGGTCCGAATTTTCTCTGAAAATCTGGGAATCCAACGGTAATAGTGGGTGAACATACCTAAAGTCCTTTGAAGGGTTGCCATGTTATTTGGTATAGGTAAGTTCATCAGTGGTGCGAGCCTATCGGGATCAGGTTTAATAATCTTATTTTCAATGAGATATCCTAATAACTTTGTACACTTTGTTGAGAAATTACATTTTTCATGCTTTATTGTCAAGCTATATTTTTTTACTACATCCAAAAATCTCTTCAAATTTTGGTCATGTTCAGATTGATCACGACCACAGGTAGTTACATAATCAAGATATGGAAAAGTGCCTTCGAGCTTTTCATCTTTAATTATGCTGTCTATGTTCCTCTGAAAAGCTGGGACACCATTAGTAACCCCAAAAGGGATTCTCCGGAATTGATAAAGTTTTCCTGCGGCTTCAAAGGTTGTATACTGTTTGTCAGATTCTAGAATGGGCACTTGGTGGTAGGTACTCTTAATGTCAATGGTGCTAAATACTTTATATTGAGATACCTTCTGAATTAATTCATCTATTCTTGGGAGAGGGTAGGCGTCTAGCATTGTAAATCTGTTAATGGTTTGTGAATAATCAACCACCATTCTCGGTTTGTGAATTTCTCCCTTTACTACAAAAACCTGGGCTCGCCATGGTGAGTTACTGAGCTCAATCACTGCTTCTTTGAGCAATTTTTCCACTTCATTAGCAACGAATATTTTGTCTGCATCTGTATGTCGTCTTGATTTAGTTATAATGGGTTTGCAATCTGGTGTAAGGTTTGAAAATAAAGATGCAAGTGGAACTAAGGCAGTAGCCAATGAGCCTATTTTGAGGGGCGATCTGTCACCGCGGAATTCAATTTTTAGTGAAGAATGTCTCTTTAGAAGATCATGCCCAATCAGAAAATCAGCACACAGATTTTTCATGATTAGCACTTCAATATTAAAATATGTATGGGCCTGCATCTTTAAGGTAAGTAAACCACATCCAGTAATATCCGAAGTGAAGGATGAATTAGCCATGGTTATTTTACCATAGTATGGTTTTACGAAAATTTTGCATTTTTTCACATGACGTTCATTCAGGAAAGTAAGAGAGCTACCAGTATCAATAAGGGCATTTAATTTTATTCCATTCACTAACACTTTAGTTATCTATTTCTGGAGGCAATGTGGTGTTGCTAAAGCAGAAGCCAAAAACGATGTAGAGGCTGTAGTATTTGTGGTTGGCCGTGTTTGTCTTGATTTACACACTCGTATGTAATGTCCTTTCTTGCCACACTTTCTGCAGATAACTTCTTTGGCTGGACAAGAATTCCTTGGATAGCGTTCGTTTCCACAAAAAAAAGCATTTTTGGTGCTTGTTAGAACAGCTGAAGTCCGTTGGGTTTCTTCTAAATAATCCTCTGTGTGATCGATGGCAGCAACTGGAGTCGAATTGAACAAATTTGAATAAGATGCGGAATGTTGCTCAGCTAGTTCAAGTGATATAGCCTGATCATAGGCTTTTTCTAATGTAATGGTGGCGTTTTCCAAGAGTCTTTCACTTATACGCGAACTCTTAATTCCTCGTATAAAAGCGTCCCTTATATACTCATCTCTATTTTGATCGGCCGTTACCGCTCTAAATTCACAATCTTTGCTCATCTGTTTCAATATCTGGAGATATTCGTCGACAGATTCTCCCGTTTGTTGAGCTCTAGATGCTAGGCAATGTCTGGCGAAAATTTCATTTCTTTTGGCGATGTATAGCGAATCGAGTAATTCAATAGCGTCAGAGTATTTTTCTGAGTCAATAATATACCGAAAAACATTAGAGGAGACATAGTTACACAGTAATTGAAGTTTGTTATCGTCCGTAACAGGGTTTACCTGTGCGAGGAAATTAGCGAATGTTCTTTTCCAGTGTTTCCATCTCGTTTCAGCTCCCGCACATGTAGGATCAGTATCGAACCTTTCGGGTTTTAAAAGTTGCTCCATCATGCTGAATCAAGTAATGTAGGGATGACGAATATTTTAGAAACGGTTATTACGTAACGAATATCAAAAAATCACAAATGTCAGTGAACAATACTTTTCAAAAAATGGGTGTGATTCAAATCACTGGCACGTTCTTATTGATTGATATTTCGATTTCAGATCTTGGATCACGATAGAAAGTAACAATCGATACTATCTCTCCACTGGACGCTCTCGAAGCAGATTTCAGTCATGCATAGGGAAAGTCCCTTACCCACTTATGCTCTTTCTTGGAACAGACCTCCCACAAATAGTTGTGGCTGGCGGTGGGACCTTTGACCACACGCAGAGAGGTTCCTATTTCACAAAGAGTCAACTCTCCCCATCGCTGAAAGCTATACGCATCTGTTCTCATTTTATGAAAACTAGATTTCTTCCGCATGTATCTTCAAAGAAAAATATCAATTTGTGTTTTAAAACAAGTTTCTGCCGATATTCAATGCTTGAAACAAACTTCAAATGGATTTATATTCATTCTTAATTGGATATAAATACCCTAATTACTAAATTTCCTAGATTGAAAAGATTTGATATTAGTATAATTAAATTTTGCTGTTTCTTTTTATCATGAGAATTCCGCTGCTCTGAAGGATTTTCCAGTTTTTAAAGATTGAATTTTGGCTTATTTTAAAGCTGTTTTAAAAATAAAAGAAATATTTTAAATTAATTGCCAATGATAAATTTCTCTTCATTGATTTATAAAAACATTTTAGGAAAGATGCACAAAAACTCATGCAAATTTAAATACTTTTTTTAAATTTTATAACAGAGAATGTAAAGGCTTGCATCACGTATATATCAATAAATTTGTTTAGATATCATCAATATTATGGCTGGCAATATGATAAAAAAAATGCTTCGTTTGTTAAAATTTCGTGGATTTCAGAATTCATCGGGAAATAATTTATAATGTTCCCATTTAAGATATTCTTTTACTCTTTTTGCTTTAATTGATTTTCTTTAAAATATTTTTTATTGGAATGAACCTAAATAAATTAATAATTAAAATAATATTTCTTCTGCCTTTTTTCTTTCTTTCTTCTTCAAGGTGTTTTAAGTGTATATAAAAGAGAATTGATATCATTAGACTCAAAAATTTAATCTCTTGTATTTTCAAAAACGCCATTTCAAGAAAATATCTGTAATGTATACTGAGTCTTATTCAATCTAAACGTAAGATTTTAACCCCTTGACATACGAATTTGTTTTACTTAAATTGTTATTTTAATTAGATGACGCATACTATCTTAAATACATATTGTTATCTTCATTCATATAATGATATAACGAGCATTTGAGATGTTGAAGCATTTCTAGGTGATTTTTTTCATTTTTAAATGCTTAATCCTGTTCACTTAGTTGCAGGCTTAAAACTGAAATAATTCGAACGGCGTGTTAGACATGACAATGCTTACGAAGGGGTTAAAAAATCGTATGGAAATTTCTGAAAGTAAAAGATGATAAATTGCTGAATGCAACCTGCCTTTCGATTATAAGTCATGCATACTCTATATTCTATTGTCTACATATTATTTTTAGTAAAATTATATTTTATGTTTTCAGATAAAGTTTTAATAAAAGAAATGCATAAAAACTATTTTTTTAAACCATAAATTTCCTTAATTGTAAAATATTGATTATAAAAACTAAAATACCTTCAAATTTACATTCTTATACATTCAAATAAATTCTGCATTTTTAAGAAATCTCTATTGTAACATTTTTAGCCATGTTTCACAGAAAGCGTTTTAAAAAATCAGTATTGTGTAGGAAGGATATAGATAAATGTTTGTGTCTCTCAAAAAATATATACTTTTAGGAATTAAAAAGTAATATCTTGAGCAAATGGAATGGCTTGAAATGTTAAATTTTAAATTCATAGCCGATAAAAATGCCTTAAAAATATTTTATAATGAAAATAAAATTTATAATGTAATGATTTAAAATGAGCCAATTTCTACCGATTTAAAAAAACTGTATACCTTAACATAATTACTGAGCCAAATATCAAATTTGCTGAATATTCTTTAATGATAATTGCGTTTCTAAATAAGAGAGAAGGGGAGACTTCGCTTGAAGTTTACTAATATCTTCTCAACGCGAAATTAATAATAATTGACATTACTACTCTAAAAAAAGGAAGGTAATCGATTTTGTTCGGTCACAAGTAATAACTATTATAGATTCTGAATATTAACTATTGTGAATTCTTTAACTATAATAGATAGAACTATTTCATTCTGAGAATTTGTTATTGATTAAGAGCTTATAGTCTCATAGAGTCAATTCGTTCGATGTGACTTCATTTCGGCTTGAAAAGAGCGATCGTCGACGAGGTGAGTAATGTATTTACATTTTCATTGCTCATCAATTTTCTGATTGCTACAAGTGGTGCCGGTTATTTTAAAGAATGGGCAATAAGTTTCCCCACAGAATTGGGAAAAAATTCTTAAGTTTCACTTCGCTTTTTTCATTCTGCCGACACCATATTTAGTATTTAGAAATATGTAACATTTAATGTATGCATTTTTAGTATTATACCCAAGTAGCACATCCTGTATCATATTATTGTGCAATATTGTGCGATATTATATGATATTAAACAATATTCCCCAATATTAAACAATATTGCGAATATTGATCAATATTGTACAATATTTGTGAACTACTACTAGGGTAGTTAGCGTAGCGTCAATTAGCACACTACGTCACTGTCAAAGTTTCACATGATTGATTGAATTTCGTTTGCAAACGATGTTTCCGTCAATATCGTCTATATTTTCAAGCTGGTTTAAAAAAGCTGGCGATGACGACAATCCTGCTTGACCGGTTGCCTTCGGGCATAAATCGGTAACTGTCCTCGAAATTGTGAGCGGTATTTTGCCGTGTGATAGTATTGTTTGCAAACGAAATTCAACCAATCATGTGAAACTTTGGAAGTGACGTAGCGTGCCAAGAATGGCGTAATTGGCGCTACTATACTAAAAATGCATGCATTTAATCTTACATATTACTAAATACTAAAAATAGTTTCGACAGAAGGAAAAAAGCGAAGTGAAACCGGTATCTTTTTCCCATTCTGTGGGGCAACTTATTGCCCCACTTTAAAAAAACTTATACTACCGTATGGGGAATAGTTCTCTAGAAGGATCTTCGAACTTGTGATGGAATTTTCAGAGATCCAACAGGATATTTTTAAGTAAATAAAAAAATATTAATGCTGATGTGAATTGTTTTCTTTTTGTGAAATATATTTGACCATATTCAGCCTTTATTTATTCAAATAATAGTATAATCTTTTGATTATAGTAATTCCTTAAATAGTTTGTAAGCAGCTTCTATATAATTAAAAAAATTTAACTCCAATGTTAGAGTGAAAAATATAATAGTGATTTTAAATTTTAATACTTGGATGTTCCTGCAATGTTGCAGAAATATAAAACATATTTGGTTTTGACAAAAATAGAAAAATGATCATACTTTTACCATTAGCAAAATACTAAATCACCTTTTGTATGATAGACAATAAAATTTAGGCTTCTTTTTCCACATTTTTTTCTTTTAAATTTAACAAATTAACAATTGATTATACATTTGCATTAAGAAAGTTGCATAGAATGGCCACACATTTGGAAATAGACAGACTAAAAAACAAGTATTTTATTGCTTCTCATTCCTCATGTAATGTGGAGGGCTTTTTAAAAAATGTTTGGCAATTTGAAATTTTAAGAAAAATCTATTTTTTAATATCTATGTAAAAATAAATGAAGTTTTAATACTTTAGATTTGAAAAAACTAAGGAAAATGCAATAACATATTTCTGAAAATTATTTTTGATTATTATTATTGAATGAAAATTATTTAATGATTCCTATTTTTCACAAATACTGGTAATAAATCCACAAAGATTTTTTTTAAAAAAAACTCTGGAGCTGCAAATAAAATGAAAAAAACAACAACATTTAACTCATTTTTTAAAGTAATTTTAGAAATGAGTGAGACTAAATAGTGTAATGTCTTAGAATTTACAAATATTTATCAAATGAAGAATCCTATTCGATGAATTGTTTTATAATTTTGAAATGATGTGGGAAAATAAAAATTATTTAAAAGAATGATAAATACAAATCGAGTCCAATATATATTCTCAAAAATTATTTTTTAAAAATAAAAAGGGGGGGAAACGTTCAATCAAATTTAAAAGAGTAAAAAATACTTCTTATTCAATGATATGGTGGTAATGCATTTAAATCCTGTTTTTATTTTTAATTAAATTTCAAAAAAATGTGTTCTTAGTGAATTTTTTATGTCCCAGAATCAATTACTTGCCATATTTCAAATCCCTAACTTTAATTATTTGTACTTCACATCTAGAAATAGTAGGGGTTTTTTTTATATACACAAAACCTAAAATTTGTCGAGATGGATCCAACAAATATCAGTTTTCATATAGACAAAAATCATTGGATTTCAAAAGTTATTGAATTTTATTTTAAATATATTGGCACTCCTCTTCTGTGTTACTTATTAATTTTTGTTTTATTTGCCCTTTTCTAAAAAAAAATAAGCACTTTTAAGGTACTTAAAAATGATTTTAAAATTTCAGAACGATTTATGATTATATGCACCTTTTAAGCTTAATTGAATGCACTCCCACAAATCATTTTTCTTTTCAATATATTTTTGTTTTAAATTCAGTATTGAAAAGATAAATTAATAGGAATTTATAAAATACAAACACAAAAGCAGCATTTTTTTTTTTTGCTTGTCATTATTATTACAAAACTAAGAATAGTTAAAAAGTTTTATTATTTTACAGAATTCATTGTTATTAATTTTGATAAAAACATTACAATTAGTTGAATGGTACGATAAATATTTACAATAAATAACAAAAAGATTGATACTATTAGAAATGAAAAAGACATTCAAAGGAAAAAAATGCTAGAAAAGTATTTTCAAATTCGATAAATGTTCAACTTGTCTCATTTTACAATCCTTATTATATTCATTGTATTAAGCATTTAAAAAATTAAATTTGAAGCAGAAGTGATTCAATTCCAATTAATTCGATAATGTGTCAATAGAATTGCAATTTATTAAAGCAATGGACAAATTTCAATATAGTTTGAATTATTTAAAAAATTACAGCTATTATTGTAATATATATTATTGTAATGCTTTTGCATTCATTGAAGCCTAATGGGATCACTTAAAAAAATTATCCTGGATTCAATTGTAAATTAAAGCAACGTCTTGCCTAGAATCCCACGAATTATGAAATAAAAAAACTGCCGATATTCACTAAGTAGGAGAAACGAATAAAGATCGATAAATGCACCATAACGTAAACCTTTTTTAGGTTTACCAGACAGCAAATCCTCAAGTGACGTCACTTTCGTCATCGTTTGCCGACGAAAGTGCTGACGGAATTTCGCCGTGTGATAGGGCCTTTAGGATTACTAGGTTTTTTTTTTCTTGACGGTAACACCGACAGACATGAGACATTTTGACTAGTTCCGGAAACAATGTCATTCCTTTAGTAG
>JAOUZG010053093.1:3594861-3616713 GCA_026289955.1 Argiope argentata
TCTCAACTTCAAGAAAATTGTAGAATTTGTAGAATTATATTTATAGAATTATAGCTATTAAAGCTTTATCAGGATAATTTTTCTTAGCATATGATGAAGTAATTACCAATGCTTCTATTATCTCCCTTATTTTACAGGAAAGTTGTTACTTTGTTATGCCTATTATTTTTTCCTATACTGACCAAATCTCGTCTCCAACTCAGCTGTGAGAAGATTACAGTTCTATAATCTTCGATAATAGGTCTGTGTTCTTCCATCAGCTCATTGACATTGTTTCTATGTATCTCTATTCCTATAATCTTGGCTAGAGGCAAAACTTCTTCACTTAATGTGCCACAAGTCAAATTCCCATCTTATATACTGATGCATTTTAGCCTAAATTTCTTCCCTGTTGATTCAAGAGCATTCTTCAAACGAACACACAACTCAGATTGATGCTAATCATTCCAGCTAATGACATTAAAGCAACTCTTTGTAGATCATTCTGAGAAACATCATTTATTAAGCAGATCACTTTTTTACATTTTGTTTCCTCATAAAATGAGGTTTCATTGTATTACATAAATGAGAGAGGAAAAATTATAGCCCGTTGCAATCAAAATAAGCAATATGAGAAAAACTATATAGATAGTGTACATAAAAAATACTTATCTTTCCAATCTTAAATATATACCTAATACAGTTAAATGTAATTGTTACATGTAAGCATAATTTAATTGATACCATAATAATCAAAATCCTGTGTAATGAAACTTCATATTAAAAATGAAGTTCTTGCTGTTTCCTGCTCAGAGATAAGTTCAGGCGTATACTAATTATTTATCCTTTAATCTATTCTATATACTTCAACATAAATGTAGCTGTCTAGATGCTGTCAGTTAATGATTGTAATGAGGTTTCAAAATTCTTTAGTTTTTTAAGTAACTTTCATTTTTTAAATATTAAATTAAGGTAATGCTACTTCCTTAGCATATTAATTTTAGTTTGTTTCCTTATTATTTTTTGTTGCTCTTTTTTAAATGTATGGAAGGTACAGATTTGAAAGATAATTTTTCATATAAATAGTATTTTTAGTAATAACTTCATATTTTCCCCTTTCAGGTGGAAAGCAAAAGCATGTAAAGTTAAGTGATGAAGAGATGGCTGAAGTTATTGACATTGCTGATTATAAAGCTCAATTAAGAGCTGCTGTTGACAAGCTTAAAAAGAATTATGTTGAGAATCTTAATCTTCGCTGGACTGGCAGTATGTACTGATAAAGTTATTTATTTATAAGCTAACAAAACTATTGAAGTTGAATGGAAATGCTTAGATGCTAACCATCTTGTATTCATGTTTTCTGCTCTCTGAAATGGCGGTAACTTTCTTTGGAAACTTACTTTTTCTCTTCAATGTTTACAATTATAAATGATTAGGGCAGGGTTAGCGAACCGTTAGTACATGTGCCATTGTTGGTACAGGACACAATATTTGGGGCAAGCTACCAATCAAAACAGTTTGCGCTTTAGTTCAAAATAACAAAGTTCATTTTTAAATATTACAAACACATGCTAGTGTTCCCATTCCATTAAAAAAAAAGGCTAAGTTATTTGTATCGTTGTTGAAAATTTGCTTACTGAGAAAAAACTGAACTTGTCCCAATTTAAATAGTTGGATGTTGAAGAATTTGAAATGCAACTGATTGATTTTTTTTCTAGTTTAATATGGATTCAAAAATTTATTGAAGCAAGGAAAGGAATTGAATGAAACAGAGAGGTTAACAAGCAATATACATAAAAATGCCAGTAACGAAATTTCGGAAACACCAAATTTGCTTCCAGATACATTAAATTGTTTTGTTAAACTGGCTCATGCTATTTTAACCATATTTTCATGTACCTATCCATGTGAGTCATTATTTTAGGAGATAGAAAGCATTAAAAATTCTCTTAAAAACCATTTGGCTGACAATGGTTTCAATAAATTTAACAGAATTCATTTTACATGAATTCTGTTAAAAGTAGCATCTTCCAATCCTAATATAAGTTATTTGTAATCTAATCTGCATGAAAAAAAAGTCCCACTTATGTTACTTTAATTTGAATTACATGTATAACTAAAACCTTTACTACTATAAAGTGTAAAATGTATTTTTTTGTAGTGAATAAAGAGTTGTCAGTATTTAGTTTTATAATTTACGAAATGATCACAATTCAAAATTATTTGATAGCATGTCTATAAATCATTAAACATTTCTTTAGAATAAAGGGCATGTTGATCTATAAATGTTCACCACCCTGGAATTAGGGTATACACATGCTTCAAATTTGATTAGATCAAATTACTGTAACTTGAAATTATGTTACACTTATTATCTTTGAATTATTTCTGTTAAAATAAAACAATTATTAAGTTATACTTTATTCTTGCACTAAACAGCAAAAAAAAACCCATTATATCAGGGGTTTTTTTTGAAACTATCAATTTATACAATTACATTGATTCAAAATTTGATTTATAATTAATTGATAAATAACTTGTAACACTCAAGGTATACAAGTGTGCAAGACTTAGTTTTTATATGCATGAAGATGCAATGACTTGAAAGCAATGTAATTGATGTTTGCAATTTTCTGTGCCATTGATGATATATGAATTCTTAAATCTTTATAGAGCTTTAAAAAAAATTTATCTCTTTAAATAGTGAGTGAAAAATTAGTTGCAAATTTCGGTTTTATAAAACGGAAATAAGTCAAATTTGTTAAATATACTTCAAATGTGTTCAAATTAAATTTAATATTTTCACTTGCATTTTTTGAAAAATAATCCAGCTTTTTATTAAAAAACTATTCACTACTTTTTAAAATTAGAAATGAATTTTCTCCCAAGTCAATATTTTCAGTATGTTTCATTACATGGTTGATAAAGAAAAGTTATCTGTATTTATTAATATAATAATGTATGGCATTTCTATAGCAGATCAACAAAATTGAAAACGTAAGCATCTTTGCCTGGAGAACAAAATTATTGTATATTGCATGCATAAAATATGAAAAACAAAATATCTGGAGCTTTCTACTGAACAGCCTTTTTTGGGTGGAGGGGATTCTCTCAAAAACTCATCATCTTTAATCAGCTTTTTATGCTCAGAGCAAGAATTCTCACTGTACTTAGTTTATGTGATTGTTATGTTATGTATTCTTATATATTCATTAAAAATAAAAATTTACAATATTGAAAAGAATTATAAAAAATAACATTAACTATTAGTTTTCCAAAATAAATATAAAAAAATTAATATTAAAATTCTATGGCTGCCGGTTTTTATACTTTTTCCACTCTTAACTTTTATTATTATTCAAAAAGAAAATTTTGTACTTCCATTTAAATTCATATACTTGTTAATTTTTATACCTTTTCTATTAGAAAGCAAGATACGACAGGCACACATATATATCATTAGTTAATTTAATTACATAAAAAATTAACTCTGTTTAATATATTTCAATTAATAAAGTTATTAAAGATGTTTTTTATAACTAATATTATAAAGCTGATACCATTTGTTTCTTAAAATTTAAAATGTTTTGAAATAGTTGTTTATTATTTAAGAAAGTTATTTTCCTATTCATAATTAATCTATTTTTATAAAATAAATTTTAAGTGTCTTTTTGTTTCTTATATATCAAATATGTATGCTATAAATTTTTAACTGCTGATTTTTATCTATAGGTAATGTTGGTAATTTAAGAATTAAGTTGCAAGATGAAGAATTTGCCTTACATGAACTTGCACGTATATCAAGAAAAAATGCCCAGTTGGTTGTTTTAAATATGTCAGAGTTTCCCGAGGTACAAAATTTTTTTGAATATCTTTGCAACAATATTAATAACCATTTTTTGGTAATTTTTGTTTTTAAACTGAATTGGATAAAATAAAAAAGTTATATAAATAAATGCATATTCATTATGCTTTCAAAAAAGCAGATAAAAATGTGATAAATTAGTCTTAAAATTTTTTTGATGTATATGATATAAATAAAATGATAAAAAAATATATAGAAAAGACTTTATGGATGTATTTTGTTTAATTTGTCATCAGAAATTCTGTAACTTTAAATCATTGAAGGTCATGTGTTTTCAATGCAACATATTTTAGAGTTGCATACGGTAAGTTTTTTTACCCCCTCTGCTTCCCATATATGCTATATTTGGGATGGAT
Source organism: Argiope argentata (assembly GCA_026289955.1). Classification (NCBI taxonomy): domain Eukaryota; kingdom Metazoa; phylum Arthropoda; class Arachnida; order Araneae; family Araneidae; genus Argiope; species Argiope argentata. The sequence goes on from JAOUZG010053093.1 coordinate 3,599,062, forward strand.
GTATGTGAAGTTTCATTATCACTTTATACACTATAGAAATACAAACTATTGAATCGAACTTTATCCAAATTTTACTTAATACTGGATTTAAAGAAAGTTTGTGATAATTCTTAAAAGAATAGTTTTTATTATATAAGAATTATATTTCTGCATGTGAAAAAAATTTATATCATTGTTTTGTTTTAATTGAATTAAAATGCTTTAAATATTGAGTGTCATTCTTTACAATCTATTATTAATTTATAGAAAAATTAGTTTTTGACATTGTTTAAAAATTGCTTATACTATATACGTTTAATTATGTATAAGTAAAGCCTTATTTAATGAGCATCCCCCATACTAGATGATTCATATAATAAACAATACAAAATGTTAAAAAAAAGTTTATCTTTATAACAAGTAATATTGTGCATAAGTGATGAAGAGAACATCATGATGTCACCAATTTGTGCCGAGTATTGGCTTTACAAGAATCCTAATTTTTCTATGGAGAAGCTTTGAGATTGTGTATCGAATGCCATTTTGTGAAGTCAGTCCATGCATATTTGAATCCTGTAATTGATGAGATTTTATCTATGGACAGAATTAGGGAACTAGAGGGGGATAACAAAAACATCAATGAGCAAGTAAAAAAACGTAAACAGAAGCATTGTAAAATTTAAAGAAGTTATTTCTAAATCACAGTAAAAATATGCTGATAAAATTTTCTCAGAAAAGAAGGGATAGTTTCAGCAAAGCCGGTTAACAAGGGAGATCCTAAAAGCATGAGAAATTGCTGCATTATGCATTGAGAAGGAACATAGGATGTATTCTCAAATTTGGCAGTAACTGTGTGTCATTTTCACCAGATGTTGAAAAATAACCAAAGATAAATGTCTTCAGATAACTTTTTTGTAGAAAAAAAGCTTGCATTAAAAATAATAAATTATGGTCTTTTAAAAAAATAAGTATTTTTTTTTAATGAAACACGTTTCATTTTACATAGATTCCTATGGCATTTCCCCCCATTTAATTAGTGTATCTTATTAACCTTTAGGTTGTGGAAACCCAAACTTGGAAAAGTTATTTTGAATGTGGGGATTCTGTGAAGAAAGATAGTAAAAGCTTTCCCCTTCTTTTAAAGGCACTTGCTGCTCTATTTCGACCTTCTGTAGTGATAATTGGTCATCTGTCCTCTCCGCCTTAACTGGGTTGCGTTTTTGCGGTTTTACTGTGTCTGGCGCTCTAGAAATAGCTTTTTATCGCAGTTTTTTTTTAAACATTAGTTTTTTTAATTCCATATGAAAAAGTGATGACTTAAATTTTATGACATGATATAACTTTTAAATAGGATTATTGTGTTATAATTATTTAGCACATTAATCAAATTGTTATCAATTTTTCAATCATATTTGTGATTAAATAAATTTCTCAAGCCTTACTGATGATGAAAATTTAATTCTTATAAAGCTTGAACACACCACCTTGAATTTTATTTCATTATTCTTCTAAATCATTTATCTTTATTAAATGTAACCTTTTATATATAATGTATAAATATCATAATTAATTTTTTTTTAAATATTTTCATTTCTTTGCACAAAACAGAGATAACAATCCTCAGCTATTTTGTAAATTAAATGTATCTGCGAAATAGCAGATGATTATCTGCTATTTTGTAAATTCAAATTTTTTAATATTGATATATTGAGCTCATAAAAATCAAATATAATTTTTATTCCTAATATATTTTGGACGGTTTTCAATATATATCAATAGTGATGTTTCCCTATTTTATTATCGATGCTTATAATTTATTGTGATTTTTTCCCAAGAATTTCAATAACTCATAGTAGTGTAGTATTTTTGAAAAGTATGCTCGATTTTGTAGGTAATAAATAACTGATTTATGATGAAATTTTTTTTCTGCATAAAAATTTACTAATATGTAACTAATCACGATTTAAGATGGTTAATTTAACAAAACTTAGATTAGATATGGTATGTTTAGAATCTGATACATAAGATTTCATTACTATAATATTATGTTGAAAAGTAGTTATCAAAAAGAAAACTTTCAAAAATTCTTTAATAAATAAAGCTAGGATTCTATATGATCATCTTTTGTTATTAGCTACAAATATTTTTAATAGCAGATTATTTAGATTATCTTTCAGAAATGCAACTAATTAATTCTAGAATTTCAACTATTTTATTTGAGTAAAAATATTTTTGGAAAAATGTAAATGTCTAGTAACGTTTCAGTGAAATGAAATGAAGGCATAAAGATTTTAATGTTTTTCTTCTGATGTTTGAATGCATAAAAACTACTAATTATTCTTGAGAGAGTTTAAGAACCTCTTTCTATATTTCAAAATTAGAATTATAACTTTTGATGAATGATTATTTATAAATTATTTAAATTAGATGTTTTCATAAATCATGAAAAATAATGAGGAAAGCTTGCTTAAAAATCAAAACCCAAATATATTTTTAGCATTAATATATCGTTCAAGCATTAAACTTTAAAAGTTAAAAAATTGTAAGTTGTAAATTCTTTAATATTGTGTTAGACAAATATATTAGTGACTGGGAAATATATAGGCCCGAGGTTCCAATCATGGAGGGGAGACAGGCATGAAGACAAAACAGTGTTTTGCCAATTTTCAATGTAAAATATATTAATGTTGGGGTGAAAAAAAAACATCAATATGAGTTTCAATTTAGTTTTTCTGAACTGTGATGAATTAGGAACAAAAATGTAACAATTCATCTAGGGCGCTGATTATCTACACTACACCATTCCACCAGAAATGAAATTTCAAGTAATTCTTGATTCAAATATTTATCATTTGAATAAAATTGTGAACGCACATTATTATAAATTTACAAAATTTTATTTTGAAAAAATTAACAATTTACAATGTTAAGAAATTAAGCAATGGAGGAAAAGAATAATATTTTCAATCGAGCACTAACAAATGAAGTTATGCAAACTCATTCCATACCTCTTAAGAGTGTCACTTAAAAAAATGTCGCCAAAGCAGAGTTCAGAAAACTCACTAGTGCCAACAGTAATTATAACTACAGCTGTACGAAATTTTCTGACCCTAAGGGGTACAGTACAAAAGGGAAGGGATTTTTATGAGGCAGTTACAGTTCGCCGGGACTTCTAGTGGGGGAGCGAAATCCAAACTTGTTGCTGGTACAACAGTTCTGCTGACCCAAAAGGAAAGGTAAAAAAAATCTTGGTACAGCAGTTGTATCCCTTTGTAAGCTAGAGGTTAAGTAAGGCTGGCAAATAAATTATGTTTTTGGTGCTGTTGTAAATTTTTTTTTATTGCTGCTTCTTTTTTTTTTTTTCTTTTTTTTTGTGAGTAAGCATTTTATCAAGTATGATCTATATAAAAAAAACAGTGAAAGCACATAGATTGTACTATAGAAATGTTGACTACAAAGCTGTGTTGTTTGCTATTTTGTACAGATATCATGTGCAAGTTACACCAGCTGTTTCCTACCAATTAATTGTAAAATTTAATTTTTATGAGTAAAAGACATGAATTGTATTTTTTAATTGAACAGCACTGAATGTATGAACTATTAATGCTTACTAATAAGGAATTGTATTAAGCTTATTAAAACTGCTGCCATATTCTTTTCTGTACTCAGGGTTTTGGGGGAATTCAATAAATAAAATCATATCTTTTGAGACTGGTGAAAAAAGGCTGAAGTTACTTGATTAATGGAAAATAGTGTTTGCATTATTGACTTCATTTTCATATAATTGCACCTTATGAAGGTATAAAAAAGATGCAAATCTGAAATTTAAACTTTATTAAGGGATGTTTTTTTTTTTTTTTTTTTTTTTTTTTTTTTGCAAAAGACAGTCAAAGGCAGAAAATACATGTTAATTCTAAGAATATATTTTTGTTTACTTTGGAGATTTTAATTGTTTATTAAATGTATTTTATTTTAAATGTTGGCTTAACTTTGAATTAAAACCATTGCAGTCTATAAATATAACTAATAGTATTGTGTGTAATTAAAATTATTGTATGATTAATTTTATAATAGTCTGCTATTATGTTTGTTATTTCCAATTTTATGGAAATAAATCCAACAATCATTTCTTTAATAGGTAATAAAGCATGTTATTGAAGCCATTAATGAATCTGGAAGTGAAATGAATCCACAACAAGAAGGAACAATAATATACTTGACTATTCCTAAGTATATTTTACATTTCAGTATTCTTATGAAACCAACCAATTTTATATTTAAAAAATAAAGCAAAGGGCTTATTTATTTGACAAACTGTTTACAAAAGATTAAATGCTTTTGATTTTGGAAAATAAGTAAATTAAAATAATCTTGAATTATTATCAATAACGGCACAAGTTGAGAGCTTAAATATGATATCGAAATATGTCTTTATACTCAGCTCAGTAATCTTAAGTGACATATTTACATATTCAAAGCTATTTTATGTATTTTAATAAAATTGAATTTTATTCATTAATAATAAATTATCCTGAATAATTTAACTATGCATTGTATACAAAATTTGTTCAGAGTTCTCATTAATTGCAATTTGTCAACTGAGTCAAGATCTGCACCAAGATTCTGAATCTTTAATTTCATTTTAATAATGTGATTTTTTTTTATTTTTTGCAGGTTATCAAGAGATACCAGAGAAGTATTAGCTAAGAATGCTAAAATAATGTGCAATAAAGCAAAAGAGGAAATACGAGATTTACAAAATCATTATATTAAAGTTGCAAAAAACAAAAAAGATTTATCTGAAGATTTAATTTTTAATGCCACAAATCAAGTGAGTTTTGAATGCTGAATTGTTGTAGTGGAAGGAAATGTGTTAAAATATATTATGCTATCAGATATAACCCTTTATTAATCATTAAATTTTTTCTATTTATAGTGTTTTGCATATTTAAATTACTATACAATAATCATATATCAATATGATGCCAAAGATAATGGATTAGAAAGCATGAGCTTTTTACCATGGAACACCTGCAAAAATGACTCATGTACAGACACATTTACTGCACATAAATAAATCATCTAATTATTCAGCTGATATTGCTTTGTTGGTGCACTAGGAAAACTTTCCTGGGCTATATGTCAAAAGTAAGAAGGAACTTTAAGGCAGAAAAATGAAGCAGATAGCCACAGAATCCACCATATTGACATTATTGAAATTACTTTACTGGAAACTACTTCTCCCCTTAGCATTCATTCATATCCATTTCAATAGAATTAACTCAGCCAAGATTTCAGTATTTAGATATAATTTTATTACATTCATACAGTTATATTATGTATATTTCTGCTTGATTAGAGTTGATTTCATGGTTGATTTTATAATAATTATCACTGTAATATCTGAATAGATATCATCATCCTTTGGATTCCGTAACCTTATGTACAACTCATGGTGCGAATTTTCTTGTAAATAAAAAAATAAGATTTATAATATTTAATTCAAAAAGGAATATATATAATTTTTATATAAAAGGGTTTTTAAAGGAACATTAATATAAATATAATAAATAAAATATAATAATAAAATGCATAAGGCCATGAAGGCATTTATGTAGTTAATTGATTTTTAAGAGCATTATGATATTCATTTAGTCAAGAATAAACATTTGTATTAGCCATTCTTTGTTAGAATTTCTTTATGAACTGAACCATTCAGCATATTTTGAAATAATGGATTTTTTTTTGTTTTGTTTTAATATTTCCGAAGATCAGACTGATAATTTGATAATCAACACGCCTAGGCATTGTATGAACTGTATTGCATTGTCTGGGAGATATACTATTATAGTGCAAAGAATAGCAAAAACATTTTATTATTGAACTTGGAAGTTGTGTAACTACTCAACTCTACCCTGTGTATTCACTGGTGTTCGAAAGACTGGATATACCTTTAAGCGTTACTTCCGTTACCTCTGATAGTTTTTTTAATGTAAATTAACTGTAAATATTAAATGTTTGTGTATCTTTAAACACCCCACACTGGTTAACCGAACGTGATACTCAGGTATCGAAAATGGTTGATAATGGTGAAAACGAAAGTGACGCTGCAACATCGATCGCTCGAGTCAGCATTAAAATCCCAGCCAAAAATATGGCTGCTCCAATTGGAATCCCAGTTTCGAAATGCTGCAATTACGACAGACCAAACAAAATACGATTATGTCGTGAGTTCCATTGACGCTGAAGTACCGGGTGTCCAAAAAGTTCCCGTACTGATGATTTGTGAATTTATTTTACAAAAACAACAGGTTTAAAAAGAATTATTTTTATGCCAATGATGAAAAGCACTTTTAACATAACTAAGGAAAGAATTCTGAACTTACATTTATAATAAATGTTCAAAATGTCCACCTCTTCCTTAGAGACAAAGCTGAACTCGTTTGCGCATGTTTTTCGAAATGCTTTTTAACATGCTAGGAATGATTTCTTGTAACCTTTGGATAATTGCGATTTTCAAATCATCTATTGTTTGAGTATTACCATCGTAAACTTTGTCCTTTAAATATCCCCATAGAAAAAAGTCCGGGATGGTCAGATTAGGGGATCCAGGTGGCCATATATTTTTTGAGATAAGTCGATCACCGAAAAAAGCTTCAAGCATGTCCATGGTTTCATTACTCGTATGGCAAAATTTAATATACTTGAAAAAAAATCATGAACAATGATTTTTTAAATTTGGAGTACGGGAACTTTTTGGACACCTGGTATTTTCCCAAGTATCAGACATTTTGACCAACCCTCCAGGGAGCAACAAGTACGTGGCTATTAAAGACAGACTAATCTCTATCTTTGCTGAAACTGAAACGCAAAAAACTCAAAAATTATTAATTGAAGTTGAATTAGGTGATAGGAAGCCGTCACAGTTGTTATGTGAAATGAAGAATTTAGCTTCGGATAAGGTAGGTGAAGCTTTTCTTAAAACTCTCTGGCTTCAAAGATTATCAACGGACATCTCTAGTATTTGCCCATCAGCGGCAAAATTGTCAACAATGGCAGATAAAATGTGGGAAATAAATTCCACGTTATATCATAATGCCGCTATAACTTCTAAAGATGACAATGTTTTAGCTAAAATGCAAGAGCAGATTTAAGAATTATCCTTACAAGTTAATGAACTGAATAAAAGGCATTTCTCTAGACGTCAACAATTTAGATCCCGCTCTAGAAATAATTTTATTAAAAGGCGTAATATCGGAAACGAAACTATATGTTATTATCACTCAAGATTTGGCGATAAGGCTTACAAATGCTATAAGCCTTTCAATTAGCCTAACAAAACCAAGGAAAACTAAAGGGCCAGTCGATTGAAGAGGCCAACGACTACGGCCAAATAAATTGCCGCCTCTTTCTTTTTGAAAATCTAGCAGAAAACATTATCTTATTGATACCGCGGCTGATGTGTCCGTTATTCCACCATCAAAACCAAATAAGTTGTCTCCATCTGATTTTAAACTTTATGCTGCTAATTCAAGTTCAATTAAAACTTACGGTAAACAATTTGTTAGTTTAGATTTAGGCTTGAGAAGATGCTTCAATTTCATGCTATGAATTTCGAGAAGATGCTATGAATTTCATCATAGCGGATGTCTCAAAGCCGATAATTGGAGTGGATTTTTTTTAACCCATGGATTGCTGGTCGATATTAAACGAAAGCGCTTGATTGTTCCATTAAAATCCTTATCAGCCCCAACTAAATTAATTCAACGCCCATCTTCATTTTAACACCCCTCGATATTAATAGTCTTGATCCAGATATACATTCCCAGCTAAGTGAATTCCAAAGTTTATTTTCTGAAAATATAGTCAAAAATAAAGTTACTATTAGCCATATGTTACTCATTCTATTATTACAAAAGGTCCGCCTATAGCATGCAAAGTTGGTAGATTGGCCCCAGATAAATTAAAAATCGCCAAAGAAGAATTTGCTAACATGCTAGAGCAGGGCATATGCCGTCAATCAAGCAGCATTTGGTCTAGCCCATTACACATGATCAAGAAAAAGAATGGTGAATGGAGACTGCGGGGATTATCGTTCTTTAAATTCGGCTACATTACCAGATAGATATCCCATACCACACCTGCACGATTTTACTGATCAATTAGAAGGCTGTACTATTTATTCCACATTAGATCTCCATCGGGATTATCATCAAATTCCCTTGGAACCCGCAGACATCGAAAAAACAGCTATCTGTTCGCCATTCGGACTTAAATTTCTGTTCATGACGTTTGGACTTCGCAATTCTGCGCAAACATTTCAACGATTTATGCATGCAGTTCTACGAGGTCTAGAATTCTATTTCGTTTATCTAGATGACATTTTAATTGCATCCCACACTAAAGAAGAACATTTACATAATCTAAGAATAATTTTTGAGAGACTTCAAAAGCTAAAATACCATTTATTCCAGTCAACTTCAGGAAAATAATATTCCACAGTGTTCACGATCTATCTCATCCCGGAATTAAAGCAACTGTAAGATTAGCTTCATCGAAATTTGTATGGCCATCCATCAACAAGGATATTCGCAATTGGGCAAAAAGTTGCTTAAAATATCAAAAGTCACAAATAACTAAACATGTCAACACTCCACTGCTAAGTTATCCTACAGCAAGCCAATGATTTCAAGAAATTAACCTAGATTTTATTGATCCTTTGTCACCATCGAAGGGATTTCGGTATTGTCTTACAATAATTGACCACTACACACGATAGGCAGAAGCTATATTCCTTTACCTGACATCCGAGCAGAAACAGTAGCTGATGCTTTATTGAAAAATTGGATTGCCCGTTATGGCATTCCAACTGTAATTACAGCAGACCAAGGTACTCAGTTTGAATCTCAACTGTTTGAAGAACTTTTAAAATTTTTTGGTTTTAAAAGAAATAGAACAATAGCATATCACCCACAAGCTAATGGTTGTATCGAACGCTGGCACCGTACGTTGAAAACCAGTATCATGAGTCATGAAAACAAAAAGTGGACAAAATCGCTTCCACTTATTCTACTTGGTTTACGCACGGTGTGGCGTGATGATTGTAAAACCACATCAGCTGAGCTTCTGTATGCTGAAAATATAAAACTACCATGCGATTTTCTTCAGAATTCAAGCTTCCAACCACAATCTGAATTTATTCAGAATTTTAAAAGAACCATAGAAAACTTTAAACCTGTTCCCTTTCATAATCATGCAAGCCAAAAAACATTTATTTTCAAGGACTTAAAAACTTGCTCACATGTATTTGTCCGTACTGACAGTTCTCGTCGTAGTTTACAACAGCCGTATCACGGACCATATAAAGTTGAAAGAAGAACAGACAAAGTTTTCACTTTAAAAATAAATCAGAAAGAAGTCAACAGTTCTGTGGACAGAAAAAGCCCTATTTTTCTGGCAATCTACAGAACCTGATTTGATTTCGAAAACTCCAACAATTGTTTAAAAGGATTCAGTACCTGTATCCCATACCACAGAATCAGAAAGTCCTTCGGCCAAGCAAGGCAACGGTGACAAAAGAGTGAGTTTTGCTGCTTCAAAATTGGTGACAAGATCTAGACGTACAGTGTATATTTCTTCTCGTTATAAGTGGCGTTCAAACATTTTATTATTGAACTTGGAAGTTATGTTACAACTCAACTGTACCTTGTGTATTGACTGGTGTTCGAAAGACTGGATATACCTTTAAGCGTTACTTCTGTAATCTCTGATAGTTTTATTTAAATGTTTTGAATGTAAATTAATTGTAAATATTAAATGCTTTTGTATCTTTAAACACCCCACACTATGTATTAACAATCATAGCAACCATGCAATATTGGTTTTTGTAAATTTTTTGTAATTTTCTACAGGGAAGAAAGACTTTTTATTAGTGATATCAAAGATATGGTTTTTTTTTTTTTTTGCTCTTTACTTTTTGTTTAATGAATAGGCTTTACAAATAAGTCACACTTGTTTTGATTCTGATTCTTTCTTTTCATGTACTTGTATAATTCTTAATTTATGGAAATGAGTGTATATGCTGGACTGAAGCATTTTAATGCCATCTGAACAATTTCCTCCTATTGCTGTGATTTGGAATTTTTAGGATGATATTAAACCTAATCACCTTTGTCCTCATCACCTGTTGAGAATTTTTTAAAATGCACCAAAAATTGAATCTCATTAATCAAATCAATTGAGCGTGTTTTCTTGAAAATCCCTGGACTGATTTCTATCATAAATTTCTGTGTGAAAGTATACTTCTTTAATCTGAGATAAGTCTTAAAACACATGTGGATATTTCTTTAACTTGTTTAAATTGCATTATTTATAAATAGCAGAAACAATTATATATTACTAAATTTTTTAATTCAAATTTCTTATTCTGAATTATTAAGACATTTGTTGCTTTCTAAAATAAAAAATTTTTCATACTTGTGTAGGAAAATATTTTTTTAAAATTAATATTATTATTACAATTCTTAGAAACTTTGTAGAAAATTGTTGGAGTCATTTTATTAAATGAAATAAATTTTGAGTGTGTATTGAATACTAGTTTACAAACATTACTGAAATATCTTCATTTTATTTTATCTTATTTTTATTTTCATATGGAAATCATTGCATAGTATTATAATAAATGCTTTTATAATGTTTATTTGTTTTGTGATTTGTTCTAAAAATGCTCTTTCTTTTCAGATTATGGCATTATCAGATAAAGCCATGGATGAATTAAGAGTTGTCTTGATGACAAAGCAGCATGATATTTTAGGAGATAATGAAGGATCATTGTAAACAATTAATCAAAATTTTATTTCGGGTTTAGTGTTTTTAATTTGTTAAAAATGATTACCAAATGAAATGATGTAATTTATTCTCTGATAATAAAATATGGAAATTTTTTAAACCTCATTTTTAGACTTGAACGATATATTTTAAAGGTTAGAACTAGAGAAGTCTGTATTAGTGAAACAGTGAAAAACTGAACTGCATGATTACATTAGTTTATACATGATAGATGCTAATAATAACAGAAGTACATAACAACAGTTGACTTTTTTTAGATATGACAATATTTCCTCTCATTGTGAACTATTTATTTGTAAATAAATAAATGAACCTGAAACAGTTATATTTCCCTTGCCCTTGTTTGTATATCAAGTTGCCCTGGTCTATAATGTAATCATTCATATATATCATTAACTGATACAAATGATTTTGAGATTTCATCATACTATATAAGATGTTTTCTACCATACTCTCCACATTTTTATTAATAAATTTATTTGAAAAAAGTTACATGATAAACAATTTAAATAAGACTATTGTAAGTATATTCAATTTTTTGATTAAGTCTTATGATGCTAACAAACATAAATTATGTACTTTAAACATAAATTAATATTAACTAAACCAGGCAAACTTTTACAAATAATTTGAAGAAAAAGCAAACACTTTTTAAAAATATTAATATAAAAACCAAAATCGTACTGACGAAAATTATAAAATATAAAAAGATATAATAGATTATAACAGAATAAATAATTATTTCAAGCAGTAAAAGAACAATGTTTCATTGTAAAAGAAATGGATGCAAGATATATAGTGGATACCATTTTGGACTTGTCATGTGAGCACTAACTGATTCTACTAGAATGTCATTGATTTATGAATGATTAAGGAATTATAGGCTTGTATTCAGTAAAATCTTTACCTTTTTTTTTCTTTTTTTATATCATGGATACGATAGATTAGAACTTCTCACATTAGAATTAACCTTTGTGAGTAATCTTTTCTAGTGAAAAAGTTGAATGTAGGCAAACTTTTATGTGTATAGCACTCTACATGTTAATGCATTTGATTTTGAACTACCAAACACATATATACTTTGAAGAATAAACAGGTTTAAAATAAACAGTTTCCCCCCCCCCTTTTTTTCTGAAATTTTAATTAAAAATTAAAGAAAAAATCATTTTTTGCGATAATTTTGAAAATATTACAGTATTAAATAAAAGTCCTTTATAACATTTTAAAATTAAAAAAAAATGTATTTTTGAATGACGCTAATATTTTTTTTTGTATAAATGTTTTCTAAATCAATCAGTGTTTTAAAAAATATTTTAAGGTTATATTTATGCAAGGAACAAAATTTCTGCAAATATATTAGACTTCTCACAAATGATAATACGAAAAGAAACTTAAGACTTCTGAACGACGAAAGTTGTTGATAAAAGTCTCTATTAAAATTGCAGATTTGTTCTTTTTGGTTTTGCTGTCTACAATATTACCTTGTTCTTACCACAATCATTATTACCAAAAAGGATTTCAAGAAAGTAAGAGATATATTTATTTATTTCCAAAAACAATTTCTTAACTATTTATAGCTAAAATATGGTATTAACACAAAGAAAAATGTGAAATTTTATAATTTTTTTAGGTTATAAATTCAGTTACATTATTAGAAGGCTAGAAATTGTAGAGTACACCCTTTTTTACAAATCTTTGGAAATGAGACAGAAAATAAAGGAAATTCATAATAATTTGAGAACGTCTTAATGCTTCTAAAATAGAACGAATTATGCATCCACCAAACTCAGAGCTTTAAATTTCTTGCCATGAAGACCACATTTTTATGCTACATTCAATAAAAAAATTCTACCGATCATTAATTCCAATGAATCAGCTGATCACCAAAATTGGTTAATTTGGAATAAAATGTACTTAATCAAATAATAAAATTAACTCCATTGTGGAACCAATTATTCATGTATCTAGACGTGTAGTAAATTTAGAATTTAATGGGTAGAGAGGAAAAAAAAATATTTCATTACTTCCTAGCAATTTTACTTGTTCATATGAAATTTTATTTGAAATTACTTGACTAGGTTTACATTCATCTATCGAAAATTTCTCTTTTCTTTAAACGCAAGCTTTCAAAATTTAAGGCACTGTTTGGTTTTTTTAGCCCTGCTCCTTAATAAAGATCAATATTTATAAAAAAATAAGATTTGTTTTATGAAATATAGCAGAGCATAAAAGGACAGAAAAATTGCATAAGATATATAACTATTGCTCTAGTTTTAGAATGAAAAAAAAAAGTTGATATAAACTTTAAATAAGGTGATATAAAGCGGTAGATTATTTTTCCCATGCTCGCGTACAAGAGTGTTGCAGCATTTTTTTATCGCCTTGTAACACACACACATTTATACAAAGAACAAATACAAAAAAGAATAATTTTAACCCTTAATTTTATTATCAATTTAAGAAATTTTAAGAGGAGAAAATTTTGATTATTATGGCACCTACCCTGCTACAAATTATTACAAGGGAAATATTTCAAAAATTAAGAATTTTTATATATTAAAATTTTATATATTAAAAAATGTTTATATATTATTTTTATACATTAAAATTGTTAAAATAATATTTTTAAAATTATTAAACTAATACATATATATCCAGTGAGCGCCCATGATGCTACTACTAAAGATATAGTGTAACATAGTTCAAAGTAAAAATGAAGGTGAACAAAACCGAAACGAAAGTAAAATAAAGGAAATCCGACCTGATGACTTTCTCAAGGGTCATCATCAAGCAGGAATTGTAAAGATAGGCAATTTTTTTGTCAACGGATTTGACTATAGTCCAAAAAAGAAAATCTGTTGATGACCCGAAAAATTCCCAAATTCAAAGTTTAAAAGAAGTATCAAATTTACGAAAATACAGAGAAAAACCTGAAAAAAACGTAATAATAAAACAAAGCCTAAATTCAACAAGCACAAAAAAAAACTAGCAACTCTTAGGAATAGGAAATTCAACCACATACGAGTAGTCTTAGAGTAACAAAATTTCTCACAAAGGAGCCTTCATTTGAAGACGCCTAAGGAGAACTACGCGACCCTGCAAGGTAAGAAGTTCCGAAAGAAAGAGAGGGGAAAAAATCTGTTAAAGTAATGGTGGCTGCGAAAAAGATTGGACAAATGGTAGGTCTCGGTTTCAACTTGGACTTGTCTGTGGATTAGTGAGGAGAGCATCAATGACAAATTTAGAAGTTTTAAGTCTAATTATTTTCCGTTCTACTCGTGTAGAACGGAAAATAATTAGAACCATGCTTTTTATTGAATCTATCATATGATCTTTATCGAGTATTTTGGCTACTAATTCCTGGCTTGAAGTTAATGATAGTATTGGAAAATAGAAGTTGTGATTTGGATGTGTTTCTTCTGAATCAACTGAAACAAACATTAGACGCATTATAATGCATTAGATTATGCAGTCTCAAAATCACCTGCCAGATTTGATATATTAATATAATTCCGTTTTTGTGTTAACTCGTTGGCATAAATTTAAAAGTATATGTCGGTGGACGTTCAGTTTCTTGTCGGATTTGTCTCAAAATTTGATAGTTTTTACTCTATAGAGGATAAATTAGTGCACTGAATTTCATTCCTCTATCTCTCTTTTACTTTATCTATCAAAGGTACGTCATGCTTGTACGGGGGGGGGGTGACCTAAGCTTCTGCACCGTAGGGTTTCAGATTCGAAATACGACTCTCTCGAAGAACAGCCGTGTAAGCGGATCTGGAGCACGCTAAATCCGGTAGGGCCAAACGTCCTTTCGCTGGTGTGGTGTGGAAGTTTGGAAAGGGAGTGTCATCCCCGTCATCTGATCGTGGTTCAAAGTATAAAGTACGTTCCGAAATAGTCATAATGTTGCTTTAAAAATCAGATGGCAATATAACTAAACTGAACTAAACTAAACTGTCATGTTTATAATGTTTGTGCGGGTCGTCATTTCCAATGTGAAGATGATGGAAGAGTTAACGTACTTTCTTGTTCTGATATGGCATGGAAGAAGTAGAAGGTGAATAGCCCAATAATTGTATGAGTTTTCGCGACTGTGCCTCATAACGTTGAACTTTTTCTCTAAGTAACTTATTTAACTTCACAACTATTGTACTAATCTGAACAAACGGAGTATTTCAAAAATATATAGTTTCATTTAAAATAAAATATTGCAGTCATTTATCGCAAGCTTTTTAGTCAACTGAATATTTGAATATCGAGGTTTATCAAAATGTGAGCAAAAGGGCTGGGGGGGGGGACCCACAATTTTTTTCAAAATGTCAAGTAGGTTTGATAGTTTTTTTTTTTTAATAAGATTTTTTTTCTTTTTCAATTCATTTTAAGGAAGTTATGTGCTTTTTATTGGGAAAATATCTAAACTAATTTTATTTCAAACAAATTTTGAACTGTCCTTCTGTTCGGAAAAGGAGACCATATTATTTTAATTGTTTTCTATTTTATAATCTTTAATATATAATTTGTTGCATCCCTTGTATAATCCTTTGTTTGTTTTCTCTTTGACTTCTCTACCAATACTTATCTGGAAAAAAACTGTAATTAAATGAATCGAATGACTGATAGTTAAATAATTAGAATTACTGAAACAGATAACAGTATATAAGTGGACCAAATTTCAAAAGAGAGTGAAAAACCTATTCAGGAAATGAGCAAAAAAATTCAATAAAATATGTCTCAAGTTAAATAAAATAATACAGTAAAACCTCCCAAATTCATTTTATTAAACAAATTTAGTAACATTTAACAGATATATGTTGGAGAATGATATTCCAGTTTTATGTTTTTAAGTCGGGAACTCTCATTAACAGTTAGATTTTTTTTTTTCATTTGAGCTCGAAGAATTCTTTTTTAATGCTCTATGGATTGACCTTTGTTGCCTTTTTTTCTTCCTCTCATAACTATAACAAATGGAGGAAAAAAATCAAAGACACCAGATTAATGAATTAATCCTTTATTTCATTTATTGGATTTAGAGTAGTCTTCCTAGCCTTCGGATATTTTCAGAAGAATGCAATCAGGAAAGCCGTTTTCATTCCGCCTCTTTATTTAACTATTAACTAAGAAAAAAAAAAGCGATTTATTAAATATATAAAAATTCTTAAATATAAAAAGATATAAGATATAAAAAGATATAAAGATTCTTCTGTAGATTGATTATATGACATTATTTAAATATGTAACTGTTATTACAAAAACGGTTTGTTTATTCAAATTAAAAGGTTTTCTGTTCAGCTACTAATTTATTCAATATAGTTACTTTGATAAGAAAAGTGAAATTTTTGCAGATAATATTGTATCTTAAACTGATACTATTATTATTATCTCTAATAGCGTGATACTTTTGTAGTAAAAAAACTTTACTTTCCAATTTCGGTATCCAGAATTTTTTTAAAAAAATTTGGACAAAATCTTTAAAATGTTTAAAAATATATTTTGCATAATCCTTAATATTGCACTAATTGTTGAAACGTAATTCAAATCTCTTTTCATTGTTTCAAAAATACTTAATAGGGTGGTTCTCTTCCTTTATGAAACTTAAAGCAATGCAACTTTTTTCATTGTTAGCGAGATTGTACGAAGAAAAACTCGAGATAGCTTGAAACTGGGCGAGAAGACCAGAATGGTTATTTTTTTTTTTAAATGCTGATGCATAAGAAAGTTTCATGGATGCAAAACTCGAACAAGTGTAAGGCTTTAATAACTTGGCTCGAAGATCTGTCTCAATATGACGAATAAAAACGATATATTGAGAAAATAATGAACACCAAATCCTGCATTAAGTGATTTAATTTATATTAAACACAATCAATACTTTCAGAAAACTAATGAGCAGTAAAGGCGCCCAGTTTTTCTTAACAGCGAGAAACCTCTATTAATAATCAAAAATATTTCACTGTTTACAATGAACTGAAATGTTATTTCGTTTATTTAACGGAATAGGAAACTTTTACTAAAATCTTAAGGGGCTATCACAAGATTTTAATAAAACCTTCCTCAAATATTATTGGGTGTATAAATTTGACTCTGCCCATTTAAAACAAGTGGCAAAAGTCGTACGACATGCCTGCAAACAAATTGGAAAGTTATATTTTATAACATGACAATTTGTAAGTTTATTTTCCTGTACATATAGTTCTCTAGGAAGGAGACAATTTTGCAGAACCTCTGATGATGTGAGCGGATGCCTGTTTACGGACCACCAGATTTAGCAACAAACTTGATGAGAATAGGGCTAAAAAAGAATTCCAGAATCTACAAGAATTTTGATGATAAGTATACTTCTAATAAAATTACCTCATAACGCTAAATTTAATTTTTATTAAACATTTACATATGTATATATTTAAAAAGATACGAATAAAAAATAATATTCATGGGAAAGACTTTGAGAAACGATATTAAAGGCCGAAATGAATCTCAAGACGTTCTCTAATCTTCACCCTTCCGAGTTCTCTGAAAAGCCCTCAAAACCACTGCTGACTAACTTTACAATGGAAGGCAAAATATATACAAGAAAATTCAAAGATTCTTCAGGATAGATGGAGAGCTAGGAAATGTTAAATTAAGAAATTATCTCCTAAGTGAAATTTTATTCTGAGAACTATATTTTTCAATAGCATTTTTTTAAATCTCCACCAGAAACTTTATTCTGCCCATAGTATTACCTTTCTTGTTTAAAAACAAGTTTGTCCGAACATATTTTGCTGATGCAAAGTTCTGAAGACTAAATAAAAACGCTTTCAATATCAATGGCTTGTTTTGAAA
>JAOUZG010053093.1:3626713-3643315 GCA_026289955.1 Argiope argentata
TATAGATAGATAGATAGATAGATATAGATATAGATAGATAGATAGATCATCAGTGTATACTTATTTTATAACATTTCGATTTTTTATATAAATATGATTAATATTAATTATTTTTATCTAATATGTTTAGAGATAAAGACTGATTGACAGAGACTACTTTCGTGACCAATAGGTTCGTTTAAATTAATGGTTGCTAGAAATTGCAGTAAGATATTTTATATAATATTTCTAAGTATAACTTTGCCAAATAATATACCATTATATAATATACCATACATGCTATCACTATCTATTTTTATCATCAACAATGGGAAAATAAAAACTATGATGAAATATTAATAACAATAATGAGAATGATTTAAAAAATAAAACAAAAATATTTCAACATAATGTTTTATTGAAAATGTTATTTTAAGTTTTATTATGATAAAAAAAATTTATTTTTTGCTGTAATATTTTCACAAATTATCTCAGATAAAAGAAAAAAAGATTTTTTTATAATTAAATTTGTAAAAATGAGAAAACGCTCCTAGGGTTCCACTTTACAATATTTGTCCAAGTTAAGTAGCTTCAGGTGAAATGATCTGGCCTATAGAGTACCAACACATCGCACTCTTATTTGTTCCTATAAATAGAGAGAGAGATTAGTTTATTTGATAAATAAAGTGAGTTGCTTTCTCTTCCATACCAGAGCCAGGAGGTGGAAAGCTCTGGTTCACTTTTTTTTCTGATGAACTGTCAAAATCAAATTTGGAAATTCATCGCAGACCTGTCCCTAATTAGAAATCTAATTATTCCTAGTCCTTATCATTTGCAAAGATGTGCAAATGTTATCACAAAAACGGAAATTCAAATTGTAATTTAGAGTTTAAAGTTTACTGTAAGAGACTCAAAGATGAGTACTCTGAAATTAGTGGCATCAAAATTTTCATCTACTTATAAATTATTGCATTTTTGATATACAAAAAAAAAAAAACAAATGAAGACTCCACAGTTGTAGCTATCTTTTTTGAATCGTATGATGTGGAGTAATCAATTTCCAGTGCTCTTTTGAGTTCAGCAGTTTTTTAATTGCTGTACTCCACGCGTGAATTAGCATGCAGATGTCTTTATTTATATTTTGACCTAATGGATCACACAATTCAGTTGTTTTTTCTTTTACGTTTACTATTAAAAGAGTCCAATGATTATTAAATTTGCCGTAATTAATAAAAATTTCATTTTCTGTACATCCTGAATTATTGGTAAGTGCAAAATATCTTTTTTTATAGATAAGTAGTAAAGTTGAATAAATTGAGTCTATTGCTTTATACGACTCTGAATCTTCAGTTAATTTTTTTAAAAAAAGAAGGCATCAATGATTCCATCGTATAGCCATCCTATCTTAAAAGATGGAGAAAGAGATTGCAAATATTTTTCTTCATCTTTTGTTACACTTAAAGCTAGCGATTTCAGCATGCAAATTGAAATGTTTATATAATTTATTTTAATAATTGTTTCATATGGTTTCTGCTTAATTTTGCTTAGTTTTAAAAAAGCATTATTCGTTTTCTTGTTTGAAGCATCACCCACTAAAATGTTAGAGGATGTATCAATATGTTCTTCCAAAATTGGTTCATTTTTACTACTAATTGGAAGACTTTCCACTGAATTCGACATTTTATTTTCCCCACTGCCTTCATTCGATATTCGTTTTTTCTTTTCACTAATTATCAAATCATTGGTATTCTTCCTTTTTTTAGAAGTTTCCTATAGATTTTTTTTTTTTTTGCTTTTTGCTTTTTGTAAACTCTATTTTATTTCTCTTTTGAGTAGTTTTGTAAAATTTCATCTGAGTTGCAATTTTTTTATTCGGTGGCACTGAATAATGAGGCATTGAGGAACATTTCTTGAGGCTGAGGAAAATAAAAGAGAAAGTAAAAATTTCATAATTTTGTATGAGTGGAAAAAACATATTTGAACGAATTTTTGATAAAAACATGAGAGAGAAAAGATTAAATTAGTGACTTTAATTGTCAATTATTTGGCTTTTCATAGGTTAGCATTTCCATAACTAAACTCACCTTAACAAAACTCCACCATTTAACTAACAATACTTCTTCTATTGAGTAATAAATACCTTTCGTGCGATTTTTATAACAAAATAATTAAATTTTTCAACATGTTTGGTCACATATATTTTGATGAAAGATATTGCACGAAGTGTAATTTTTAATGGTTTTTTTTTTTCGACAATAGAAATAAATCCTAACAAAAATTTCTTGTTTTTATTTTTATTATTATATTTTCAGAAAATTTCAAATAGATGAATTCGAATTGTTATATATTCCTTGTTTTTTATGGAAAATTTTTAAACCATGATTCATAAATATTTTCTTTTATACAAAAATATTAAATTTATATGAAAGTTTCACGCCACAAATTAAAATTATCGTTTCATTTTTCATTATTCTTTGTCATCAAAGATGTTCAATTTTTTAAAACAAAAATTAACACCGATAGAAAACATTAGAAAGAATTATCATTAAATCATTAAAAAATGGCCCTAAATATTTATGACAGCTAGATTTTTAATTCTAAAAAAATACTGAATTTGTTTGTCTCGATACTTGGAAAAATGTCTATTGAAGATGACATCTTCAAAAATTCAGCAAAAAGAGAATCTCGTGATAATAAAATATTTTAATGGAAATGTAGACGACAGGATACGAAAATGCACAGAAATTTGTACAAAACAAAGTCATTTCCTCTGCCTAAGGTCAAGAGTGAGGTCAATTTCACACCCTTGGCACGACATTTCTTGTTCAAGGAAACTATTTTGTTATGTTTTCTCTTTAATTTATGTTGTCTGGGAATTGCTGATTTTTCAGTCGGTTATCCAACGAAAGGAAAAATAATTTTCACGGATTTGGAAACAAATTTGAAATAAACCATGAGAGAAATATTCTGAAATTAGGTAGAAATTCTTTTTAATTTTAATGCATTTGAGTACACCATCCTTGTAAGTGAAATAAAAAAGTTGTTCATTTGTTTCAAGAAAAAAATTTATTTAGATCGTCTCTCGTCACGCTATAAGTGAAAAAAAAAATAACTAGTTAGAGAAATAGATTTTATTTTAATGATTTTCAAGATTCAATTTTTTTATGAGGATCTATTCTTCAATTTTTTATCCTTGACTGATTTTTCTAGCTTGTTTTAATTAATTTTTTTCGTACATCGCAGTATGTTATTATGATTATTAATATTTTTTATTGGTAAAAATAATAGACGACACCCAGAAGTAAACAAGGAATCACCAACAGGAGTTGTAACGGTTCTGTGTCACTTGCGCTCACTCTTATTATCGCTAACTCATTAGAGGGTGTCATTTGCGCTCAAGCCTTAAAAAGGGTACTACATTATAACTTTTATCTTTGACTGTAAAATTTGGCGATTTTACAATGTGCGCCATATGGTAATCATTCAATGTTAAATGATACTCCATGTCTCTGATAACGAAAAAAGATTTCCGCGGGAAAATTGTAATAAATAGAATGCGAGAAATGTGCTTAAAAAATTTTCTATGAATTAACATGTTCATAATTTTCCTACATTGAAGACATTTATAAAAATTATAATTTTGACGCAAATAATACAAATTTAATGTATTAAAGTGAATTATAATTTTTAGTTTTAGGAGGTTTTAATCTTTATATGTCTTAAAGTTTAATTTTATTTAACAAAATGAGAGAAAAAAAATACATGGAAAGTTATTTTTAAATTCAAATTTAAATGGAATCAACAATGTTTAGTTCTTTCAATATGTATGTATGCTTGTATGTATATATATATTCTACAAACGGATACTTGAAATGAGCTAAAAAAATTGCGTTAAAGCTGTTCAAATAAGTTATCCTTTTTTGCAAAATAATAAGTGCTTCGGCTAAAATAAATTATAAGAATCATGTTAAAAATTTCAAAAAAAAAAACAGCTGCGGGTTAATTTTCAAGGGAAAAAAACTTATTTTCAAATCGAAAGTTTTGATAATTACTGAAATTCCTTCAAATCTGAAATAAATTACTTCATTTCTTAGCTCATTTACTGTCAGATTTAACTATACATAATCTAATGTACCACAAACAATATTTAAATGCAGCATCTAAGCGTACAAATTAAAACGCTTAGTTCTCAGATACAGCATCATGTGCTAAAGTTTTATTCGAGGTAAGCATGTAGTAAATTTCTTTCTAATTTTCTTAAAAGCGCTACCAGAGATTTAATACCAAATTTCAATTTATCCTAGATTTGAGCATGAAAGAAAGCTAGAAATTAAATATGTTACTTTATATTTTATTCATTCTTTTTTTTTTTTCCTTCTTTTTTCGTCCCTGAATTTCTTGCGGGAAATATAGATTCATGTAAATTGAATCTTTATTGAGACCGAAATTGAAATTACAATAATAAATGTTTAAATATTAAGGCGTAAGATAAGACTAATTTCATAGCAATGTCAGTAAGGTTTCTGAAGTACAATAACGCTTTTAGTTACCAACATTTTAATAGGCTTAGTGGTTGAAATTAATAGGATCCTTATTTCAGCAGGTAGAACTAGTGAGAATAAAATGTCATATATATGATGAAAAAAATTGGCATTTTCTCTATTTTTTAGGTTACTGTTTTGCTACATTAGAAACGGTCAATTTAGAGCTCAATAGTCCAAAATTGATTGTGCAAAGAATATTTCAATTTTAATAAGTGGTATTCATACAGAATACACGACCTGCGTCTAAAATCAAATAGGCCGTTTCTTGAGCAAAATCAAATCTTCCTTTTACAAAAAATGTTGTTTGGAAAGACAAATATTGCTTTAATCTAGATAGAAGCATTAATTTAACTTTTAGCAAAATTTTCACGTTTAGAAAAGTGAGAACATTTCTTCTTGCAAGAAATTCACCATCACTCGTAGTTTTCTGTTCATATTCTGCATATTTCGGTTTTTAAAAGCTCTTTAGTTGGTCCCATTTTCAACAAAAGTATAGTTTAGGGTACCGATAAATTCAATTAATATTTAATGACATTATATCTGAACTAAGAAATGAATTAATTTTATCAGTGAATATTTGATAAATCTTGGGCGTGAGGAAAAAAGCGAATATTTCGAAGATATTGAGCTTTAATCATCTCGCTTAATCTTATCAATACGAGAAACGTGCATTCTATATAGGCCCTCTAGATGCACGCCACGTTTTCCTGCCAACGGTGATTAAATCCCAGTAAACCTACCATGTGAGCGGAAAAGACACCCTCTATTGTGTTAGCGTTAATGAGACTGAGCGCAAGTGACACCATCCCGTTGTGGTGTTGCAACATACACTCCTTTCATCTTTCCTACTATATTTAAAGAAAAATTTTAAGCGGCCTTTCTAGACTTAGTAGCTGAGTAGTTGAAATCGAGAGTTGCTAACATTCAGTGATGAGAACTTTCAATGTTCGAAATCAAAAGACGTATACATTTTGAAAAAGAATGCATGACTTGGAGAAATTCTTTCACTCATGAATATAAAATATGAATTATTCAGCATATGAGAAGAATTAAGATCCTTTTATATAAAATATTTTTTATGATAGGCAAGAATGAAAGTAAATTCATAGATCTAATATATGCATGTAAAATCAAAACTTGAGAACAGAAAAGATTCAATTATGGCATCGTATTTTTAAAATATCGTTAAGAGTTTCACCTTGAAAAAAGGAGAAATTAAATAATTAGACTTAATGAAAATCCCTTTGGTTTTTAGGGGTATATTTATATCATTAATATTATAAGAAATGATTGAAATTTTGATAAAGTGATTTGAGGCGTAGAAGTGTGTGTATGAGAATATACGGAGGTAAAGTTGTGGAATTTTGTTATGCATCAAAACGATTGATTTTCCAAAAAAGAAGTATCCATTGAAAATTAGCAACGAATTCTTTATCTCACGATTTTTCACTATTCTCTTTCAGATTGATTCTACTTTTGTAAAATGAGATTTTACAGATTAGGGAAACTGGGGTATTCAAAAGACATATTCCTGTTAAAAATAAGAAGGGAAAAAAACCTCCAAGCAATAGAGTTTGATTTCTTGAATAAGATTTCGGAAATTCTAAAGAAAAAAAAATGTTATAGAAAAATAATATTAATTTCTTAAAAACTGATTAGGTATTCAGGATTTTCCGCAATAATAGAAGTCTTTTTTTTTTTTCCCCATTAAGATTAAAATGATTACTGCTCCAATTTCAATTTTCTTCTACTTATATAAAATAATAAATGCATAAATATGAACTAATTTTTGAGTGCTAAAATTGTTTAACAGAGTGGGTACATTTTTTTCCATACCAACTTTTCTAGATAGAATTCAAAATAAATCACTAAACATAGTCGTAATTATAAGAAATCACTCTTATTCACTTACCAAGGCACTGGATCTCGGACAAATTTCTCATCTCGAATGTATTTTCTATTATATGTGAACTAATATTAATATAAAACTGATAATTTATGTTTAATACCTGCACTTTTTTCTGAATAAAGTTTGTTACCAAAAATTTAATTCAATAAGTAAAATAGTAAAGTTTCGAAAACACTACGCTTGTTCCGCACTCAATTTGTTCGTGACTCAATTTGTCCATTTTGGTTTTTGTATTGCTGATGTATCAAACTAAAACATCTTTGAAGTAATTTGTCCATTGAAAAGATAGAAGTTTCACCAATGAGGTTGACAAAATCATAGTTATGTCGACGAATTCCATATCCCAAGGAATACGAGGAGAATTTTGACATTCGAATACAATTCTTTTTTAAAAGAAATCACCAAACATAAGGGATTTGGTTATATTTCAAAGACTGAATGTGCCGAAACTCTCTTTCCTCTTTCATACAGTTGGCATGTATACTTTAGAAAGGTGTCGGGATTTCAAAGCATTATTCGGGAAAAGAATGCATAAGAATTATCACGCTGACTAACATATGTAATCGAATATTCCTTTTGGATAAAAATAAACGGTGACGCACAAAGGTAAACAAGTAATGACTGGCAGGAGTTGCAACATACATTCCTTTTATCTTTACTTCTATATTTCAAGAAAATTTTATGCTGTCTGTCTGTCTAGTATTCATGATTGAGTGGTTGAAATGAGGAGTTTCTAACATTCAGCGATGGGAATTTTTAACATTCGATATTTAAAAAAATGCAGACATTTTGATTAAAAAAAGTATGCACGGATGTAGAAATTTCTTTGACTTATGAATAAAACGTCAGATGTCTTCACCTCATGAAACGAATTATTATCCTCATTATATATAAAATATTCTTTTATGGCAGGCATGAATGAATGTAAAATCCTAGATATTATATGTGAATATAGAATTAAAACTTGTGAACAGGTAAGATTCAAATTATGCATTGAATTTTAATAATATTGTTTAAAGTTTCAACTTTAAAACAAAATGGTGAGCTGTAGGGAAGGAGTTTCACTATCATCCATTTCAGCCGGGGTCAACTGAGGTCATTCTTTCCCAGAACTCTTATTTTTCCACTACTTATTATGATTTTTTTACATTGAAACATTTTTAAAAAAATATCTTTTACATATTAAAAAAAACATGATAACTGCACCTGAACAAACATTTAAATTTTTAAAATGTTGAAGAATACTAAAATTTGCTTAAATATAAAAATCGTCCTCCGATTTTATTTAAAGTAGCTACCCCGTACGGCCAGGTTGTTGGCTGAATTTAATGGTTCCTAAAAATTTCATTTCAATATATTCTTGTGGTTTCATCTTAATGCTTCCTCGATAAAATATTTTTCAACTTTAAATTTTGATTTAAAAAAATATCTCTCATATTACTAGCAATTTCACGCCATTGTATTGGTTACACTATGTACGTTCAAAGTTCTTTGTATCTTTATATATTCATTTTATCATGGAAAATCATTTATCCTTTTCAATAGTTAAATTTACTCCCTTATAAACATTAATATTGCTTCATGCATTTTATTAAGGTGTCTGGTTTCAGAAGCACATTTTTAAAAAATCGTTTGATTATCAATTTTAACAGTTTTTTTATAGTTATGACTAAAAACAGTAAATAACATTAATTAGAGAAATTTAAAAAGTAATTTAATTAATAAAATTGAGGCATTTTAGGCGAAATTTTATGAAATTAGAGAAAACGCAAAACGTTCTATACTGAATTTAAATTATTTTTCTACACACTTATTGTGCTTATAAAGAAAATGAACTAAAATCTAAGAAAAATATGTAAATGAAAAAAGTTAAATATCTGTGAGTATATTCATGGTAAAAACATTGTAAAAAGACGCAATTAATACTAAATCTTGTAAAATCTCATATAAATAATGTATTTACTAAATTATGCAAAATTATATATTTGGAATTTTTTATTCTGTTCATAAGATAGTACAGAATTTGTATTTACTTAATAATTAGATTATACTTTAAATATTTTCATAATTATACTTTCTTATTATATTAGGGTTTGTTCGAAGTGAAATATTATTACATGCTAAAATTAGAGTTACATCTACAGTTCTTTGAATAGTAATTTAAATCTTTTCTTAGTCACATTTACTTGATTTATTTTATCAATATTCGAACATAAATTTATTTACTTCTGTAGTTCTGCCCAAGCAATAGATGAATTAAATAAAAAATAAAACGCTCATGATCTTGAATTACAGTTGATAATTTTATCAAGTTATTTTAGATATGTATAAATCTTGTAGATTTTTCACTTTATCAAAAAATAATGTACAAAAAAAAACCGAGTCTTGTGTTTTTGAATAAATCAATAAGCTGCGAATCTGCATTTAACTATTTGGCATTTTGTTAAAAAAGTAATCAATCATCATAAAGTGAAAAATGATGTGCCTTTAGCATTATAGAAAAAAATTTCTTTGGTATTGTGCAGGTCTATTTTTACATGCAAAACATTTTAAATTGATCAATTATAATGTTTTTTCACGAACTTGATTCACTTATATGGACCTGATAAGATTTGTCATTGATATCTTCGTAATTTTCCCGATTCAATTATATGTGTATAAACATAGGGTTCTTCAAACATTTTCACAGTTTCTGCACTTTCATAGCAAGATTGTGTTTTTTGTGCTGACTTTTTGAAATTTTGCGAAGAAATTTTTGAATTTAAGAGAAGAAGAGAAAGAAGACTTTTGAATTTAAGAGAAGAAAAGCTAATTTTATTTTTGGAAACCGAGTCTGGACACCCAGAGGGATACTTCCATAGCCTGTACACGACTAAATCTAACTATATTAAGCATTTCGTGTTAAGAATTAAAAAAAATGACATATGCTATTTAGCCCAATAGGTGAAGCAAATTATGGTACTTTATAATATGTTGCGTAATTGCACTAATCGGTTACGTGTCTGTAAATTTCATAACCTTTCAAAACCCGCAGATTTTTCCAGTTTAATTTCTTCTTCTCTTCTTTCCATCCAGCTATTACCGCTGAAAACATAATTTCAACTCTTGATTAAGTTAGGGCCCCTCAGAATCACGGAGTCCAGGTGCATAGCATCCCCCCCGCCACCCAAATGGCCGGTCTTGGGAGTACTGTTCTATACTTGCGCAACGCTCACTAAACTACTGATAAGAAATAATTTACTTAAAAATTCTTAACCTTCTGACTCCCAATGCGGCGGAGACAGCTGGACATACAGACATCCACGGATTGGCCGAAAGGACGAAATGCCACCTGCTTTTTTTCTTCCTTTTTTCTCAGAAGGGTCGTAAAATGGTTTGGGTGGTGCTTCCGTTCCCACTGTCACTGTTAATTAGTGCCCAAAGAAAGTGACGGTAGATACTGTCTGTCCATAAGGAGATCTCTGGCCGACAGTCGTCTATGTTTACGGCGGGCGTTATAGAAATAGGTTACTGCAGGAAGAGTCCATTTCGCAGAGGTAGAAATTCATTCAAGTTTCTTACGTTGGCGCGTTTAGCGCCTAATTGGCGTTATTGACATATTGCCTTTAATTTTCGAAAGCAAATTCGAAAAATAATTCACTGGGCTGAAAATCATTTGTATACTTGGAATTTTGAAAATATATATTATTCCTGTTAGAATAATATAGAAATTCCTTTCTGATTAGTACAGAAAGAACAGAGTAAATCAAATAGAAAAACTGAATAATTATTTATATGTCTAACGACTGCACAAGAAGAAAAAAATTAAGTAGAATCCAGCAAGACAAAAATTTAATTTTCATTTTATTTGTTTTAAATTTATGTAACTACTTAAGATCAAATTCTCCGCAGCAAACGCGAAGTAATCTGTCTAATTCAACATAAAAATAATAACATAATAATCGTAATTATTTCATATTTTTTATAAAAGGTTGCTGTTACAAAGTAAAATATCCATTGTTAAATATGCTTAAAACCTCTCCAAAATTAATTTATTTATTTATTTTTGATATATATACTATTTTTCGAAACTCAAAATTAACAATTACATTTTATCAAATTTTAAGGATAATCAAAAGTATGTTAAGCTGAAACTTTTGATTATCGTTAATTGAATAACAGAAAACAAGAACACATTAATGAAAAAATAGAAAATAACAAAAAGGAATCAATTTCGTAGCTTCAGGAAATAAACTAAATAAAATTCTATATCTTCTATAACTTATGATTAAATTAATTGAAATGAAACAAAAAAAGCAATTTTAAAATTCACTTTTTATTTATAAAACACATTAATTATTATTAAAAGAGTGCAAAACTAGCAGAGATCGTGTGACAGTTGTGTACTTTCAATTAAATGAATTCTAAATCACTGTGACAAGATTCCGTTTTTTCTGAATCGGAATCCGATTCAGTACTTCCAATCTGAATTACTAGTTCTTCTAAAACGCCATCTTTTTCCCAATACGAATTTTCAGCAAGTTTCAAGCAAAATTCTATAACATTATGCACAATTTTACGTGCTTGTGATTTTAAAGTCTCTCCATTCTTAAATCGAAAAGGCATTTTAAAGGATCTCAAAATTCAAGAGACTAAAATTATTAAATAATGAAATGCAGTTAATATTAGCCAAAGAAAATATTAATAAAATATAAAAGAAGTAAGCTAAGCAAATATGAAGATACGAGCAACTGCGGTAAAAGCGAGAGGACGAATGAGCAATAGTTTTTTTATCGCTTCATTTTTTCGCCAAGATAAAGAATATCCCCGCAGACTTGGGTTCGATCCACCCATTCGAAATGGATCCTCCCTATCGACGCCTGTTTCTATAACGCCCGCCGTAAACATAGACGACAGTCGGTCAGAGATCTCCTTATGGACAGACAGTACTTTATTTACCGTACAATTTCTGCTCGCCAGCTACTAAACTTTCTTGCTAAAATGCCCGGATATTGGAAAGTTTTAACTCGATAAGAAATTAATAAAATGCTGTTTGAAGATACAGATGAATCTGTTTTAGATATAAGTGATGATGAAGAAGCTGGATTTGAAACTTCAAACTCTTTTCAAAAAGAAAATATTTCTATTTCTATTTCTTTTCTCAGAAAGGTTAATTACACACTCCATTCTATATAATGTTTATATTAGATACCTACTGGTGCTCGGGTCTTTCGACTTACAGAGGCTGCCCTTTTCCTCCACCCATGAGTCTTGAAGCTTTCAAATGATATCCACATTGATTTTTTGAGAGTAAATGGACTCATGGACCTCGTCTAGCGTTACACACCTAGACATGGAGATAAGTACCAACCAACCAATTAGATACCTGCCTTCATTTTTCTGTCCAATAGCTGAGGATCTCTTTTTCTGGCATTAAGTGATAAACATCCAAACTAAGCAACATCGTATTCAGCCATAAAAATGAAATTCTCATTGAATAAAATAAATTATAGCGAAATGACCGAACTTAACGATTTTAGTTGTTAGTAAGGGGACCTTATGTTTAGAATATGTTTTATTCCCACAGGGAGTCAGGGTAAGAGCATAAGGAACAAATATAATTCATTATATTAGTGTATCATTTGTTTTCAAACATAGGTTTACGATTTCGTAATTTCTTCATGGGATTAAGTACTTCAGCCTTTTGAACAATAAAAGATTTAAAAGACGAAACTGCTTGTACATATAATATGAAATGTATGCACTGTGTCTTGTAATTATACAAACAAACTCAAATTTTTTTTCATTTCTGAAATCCTATGTGTTTAATAATAATAAAAAAAAACTAGAAAAAAGATTACAATGAAATCTACTCTGCATATTTCAATGTATCATATCAGAATAAAATTTCTTGAACGGCCAAGCACCACTTGCTCGTGCGAGTTAAATCCTATTTTTATTAATTTAAATTGTTTCTTTGAATGAGTCCCTTTAGTATTGCAAAGGATCCACAAAACTTTGTCTCGCATTGATTGTTTCAAAAAATATCGCATTTCATAGGTATTTCATTTCATATCATCACATGCTCAAAATGACATTTTTTAGCTTTTATTTGCGGTAGTAATGAACCTTTTTTTTATCGGAGCTTTTGTGAAAAGGATGGCAACGTGTTATTAAAATCTGATTTTTTTTGAGATGCTCGTGCAGATAGTAAAATTTTTATTTTTCACCCATGGATTTTTTTTATTTTTCGCCTACGGGCTTTTGTTTCGGCACAAAACGTAATTCCTAAAACAATATCATGTTCTGACAGGATAATAGCTTAATTTTTTAAAAGTAATAAATAGGTGCCAGATTTTTTAAGTTACAAATTCTAACATAGTGACAAAAACTACTTATTTTAAAGCAAAATATCGAGAAGTATATAAAAATAATTAATTTTAAAAATGAATTATTTAAAATGCTTATTGTTTCAGAAACTGTATTTAAATTAGTATTAGTTATTTTTCGAAGCTCAATCTCCGCCATACAAGTTCTTGAAACAGTTTTAATTATAAAATAGCAAAATAAATATTCCTTCCTTATTTGATTTTGCAGATCGTTTGAAATTTGGCTGATGCAACTTTTGTACAGTGTTTTTATTCAATTTCATAATTTAAAAAAATACCAACAAACGCTCACTTTGGTTATAATTCCGAGTTCCATTACTTTATTCATAAAATTGGATATTTTTTTCGG
Source organism: Argiope argentata (assembly GCA_026289955.1). Classification (NCBI taxonomy): domain Eukaryota; kingdom Metazoa; phylum Arthropoda; class Arachnida; order Araneae; family Araneidae; genus Argiope; species Argiope argentata. The sequence continues at coordinate 3,639,863 of JAOUZG010053093.1, forward strand.
TAGTATTTATTTTTTATTATTTAACAGCAAAATATCGGATTTTCTGAGTCGTTTGGTAGTAGGAAAAAGAGAGTTTTTGATTTAGATAGTTAGAATTAGATAGATAGAAGCATTAATTTCACGTTTAGCGAAATTTTCATGTTTGGAAAAATGAATACAATTCTTCTTGTAAGAAATTCACCATCACTTACAGTTTTCTGTTTTTATTTTGCATATTTCTGTTTTTAAAAGCTCTTGAATTGGTCCCCTTTTCAGCAAAAGTAGACGGTATGGTAACGATAAATTCAATTAATTTTTAATGACATTATACCTGAACTAAGAAATGAATTAACTTTATCAGTGGATATTTGATAAATCTTTGCTAACTTATTCAAAAAGCCAGTACTTATATCATATAAACTCGATCACATATTCCCAAGTGTTATTAAGATAATGCAATTCTGTATAGGTGTCAAAGGTGTTAATTTAGAAGAAATTTTTAAGCCCTGTAATTAATACAATACCGGGCTATTTTTTTAAAAATAATTTATTGAAAGGTAATAAATATGTTATAGGCATTAGCGAAGCAGAAATAGAATTTGAAACTGCTTGGTATTAATAATGTTAAGTTTTTTTTTTTTGTTGTTTTTGCTGTTGTTGTAGGGGAGGGGGTGTGAGGTTTCCCCTAAGGCGCTTAAATTAGATTTAAAATTATTTCTTTAATTTGATGTTCAGATCAAAAGGTCTTTCGTTATCAGTTATAATCATTATCATTAATTAACGTTTTAGAAAAACTAAAGCAAAAAGATCATAATTAATATGAAAAAAACATAATTAATATTATATCTTGCTCAATTTTTCAATCTGTAATAAAATACCTTTTATTCATCCAAGCAAGTTAAAGTAGATTTTTTAAAACTTGTATAGGATGACATTTGATGTTAACACTGTGTTTTCAAATATTAATTCATTCATTTTTATTAATTAATTAAAAACTAACTTTTCTCCAAATATCTTCATTTTCCTGACGTTAAATAAGTAACGACTTGTGTTTGTTTTTTCAAACACAACGGTTCGGCTTAACATGTTTTCAGCCGAAACGATTCAGTATATTTTCATAATGATTGATGCATTTAAAATTAAACATTGTTCATTAATCGACTTTTCCGATTCATTTTGAAGTACTTCCGAATTAAATTAATACAGAATAAATTTCTAATCTGTATTGCTTACCCCCAAATGGTGTAGAAAAATCACCCATTTTGCGTAGCCACAATTGGCTTTAAACCCTCAATTAGCGTTGAAAATTCAATGCTAGTATAATTTTTTTGATAAATTATTTATAGTTTTTGTAATTGTTAGGCCGGGATAATCTGGTTGGTAGGGCGTTGGATTCGCATCCCTTTTGGCTGCGAGTTCGAACACCATATATATAGAAAGGAGAATCCGCTTTCTATTTTGCCATTTCATATTGTGATTCTGTCATATTTATATTAATGGTAATTATTTAATATAAAATAACTAAAACAAAAATTTTCTTTGTTAACCTAAGTAGGAAATGATTTTTTAAATTTTTTTATTGCTTGCTTTGTAAAATATATATTCTGTATCAGACATAATAAGACATTTCTCTGTATAAAAGCAATATTGATTATGTAAATAATAATCATATGATGAATAATTTTCAAAAGGACATTTGATATAAATATTTGTTGAAATAAAAAAGGGGCATTTTTTTCCTAATTAATGTATTGCATAAAAAACGCAGAAATTATCTGCTGAAATTTATATGTATATATATTTAATTAGCAGAATCTCATAATCAAATTAATCCACATATGCACATTTTTTTTCTTAAATTTGTTTTTCATTACGAATCTGATTTAAGTAAATGTTAATGTAATCTTATTTCTACTAAAATGACATAAAACTTGAGTATTAGCGAAATTTAAAAAAAACAAAATGACATGAAAGCTATGGTGATAAAAATGTTTTAATACTTTTATATCTACAATAATTATTATTATAAAAATTGTATACATGTATAGTTTTCAAACATTATTTCAAATTCCTTCCAACTATATTACAAATACTTAACAAATAAACAATTATTGTAGAGGTTTGCTATTTAGAATTTGATGTATCTGTAGTTTTTATTGACAATTTTTAGAAGATTATTTAATTATTTTTGACTATATTACAATCAGGGTGGATATTAAATTTTTCTATAGTTAGTATAAATTATAGTTTCGCATAATCCAACAAATCAAGTAGTTTTAAGGAAAGGTAAAAAATGTAATAATTATATTTTCATTTTTAAAAATGTCAAATATTGATGGTAATTTGGACATTCGATAGCCTTACAATTATATGAGGGAAAACAAACTTTGTTTCCTTTTCCGTCGAATACAATTTTATTCAAATTACATATATTGTTATGTAATTATTCACTTTATTTGGTGGTCTCTATATAAGGAGCCTTTTCCACTACTGAAATATTTCATGTCTATTTTAAGAAAGATTTTTTAAAAGCATAGCTGTTTTTTAAATTTATAATTTGCTATGAAATAAATATTATAATTTTATGATGATTAATGTAGAATCTTTGAAGTATAATATCGGCCAAATATGATAGCAAATACATGTTAGTGATAAGTATTAAGGAAATGCAATTACTTTCAGTTTCATCGTCATCTTTAAGGTAATTAGATATAATTATTTAGCAGTAGAGATGTGCTTTTTAAAAACTTCTTTGCCATTCTTCATCGTTGTTAAGTGGTTATGCAAAATATCAATTTAAAAAAAACTTGTAGTAAAATATATGCAAATAGTTTATTCAGAAAATGCTAATATTCGAATATGTTACAAAAATTAAATAGATTCAATTCAACAGTTTTTAAAATACAACAAAATATTCTCTGTAACATTGCTACTTAAATACAATAAGATTTACAAGAATATTATAAGCAAAATAAATAAATAACCAATACATGAAAAAATTAATCATATTACGTAAAAGACATTTGTTAATTTGTTTTCTTAGTACTCAAGGTTAAAATGCATTTATAATCATCTAAGAATTAAGGTATTTATTCTATTTGTAGAAAATATCAACTTATATATTGAAATAAAATGATTTAAAATCCATATTTAAAAAAGTTAAACAGGCACAATTTAAAAATTGAAATTTTAAAAAAATTTGCAAGTGTAGCTGAAAATATTTACATACATGACCTTTTTTGAGTTTGTTTTAAAGAATGAAATAATAGCATTTCAATTTCCTATTGTAAATAGATCAAAACTGATGCATACACATAAAAATATTAATAACTATGCTACTATTTAAATTTTTTTAAAAGAGTTATTTAGAAATCTCAATACAGTATAAAAATCAATACTACAATAAGAGCATGTGAATCTTTTTTTTTTTCTTGGCATATCTATTCAAGAAGATCTATCGCATCTGTGATGCAT
>JAOUZG010053093.1:3649500-3674328 GCA_026289955.1 Argiope argentata
AGTTTCAAAAAAATAATAAATAAATAAACTGAATTAGAAAATAGTAACTCAGAATGCATGAATATAAATTTACCTAAACTGTACATAAATAAATATGCTGGTAAATATGAGGACTGGTTAAACTTTTACTCTCAATTTGAAAATTGCGTTCATAACAACGAAAAGTTAAGCAAAGTTGATAAGTTTAATTACTTAAAATCATATTTATGTGGAAACGCACTTGCGTGCATTAACGGATTTGCAATTTCTGATGAAAATTATGATAAAGCACTAGATTTACTGAAAGATAGATTTGGAAACAAAAATGTGTTAATCAACGCTCATTTGAATAATTTATTAAATTTAACGCCTGTTAAAAATTCTGATGATGTTATGAGTTTAAGGAATTTATATGACAACGCGGAAACACATATACGCAGTTTGGAAAGCTTGGGTATAGAAGGAGATTCTTATTACAATTTATTGACACCCATATTAATGAAGGTAATTCTCCAATATCTCGTTTTAGAATTTAATCGTTCTCAAATTGATAAGGAATTTGATTTAAATGCTCTTTTGAAATTTCTTAATTCAGAGATACGTACCCGCGAACGTTCATTTCAAATAAATATTCAAAAACCACCATCTTTCATTTCCGCACAAGAACGAATAAAAATTAAGAACTCCCATTTGTCAAACGTAATACCTCAAACATATCCTTGAAAAAAGAACAAGCCTTTCCGATTATATCTGGCCAAGAGCAATCAGCGCCAGTCATCGAAAAAGAAAAATGTTTATTCTGCAATAAAAAAATCACATAAAAAAGAATCATGCGATACTTTGAATGCAAAAGACAAAAGTGATATTTTGAAAAAGAAAGGCTACTGCTTCCGGCGCCTAAATCAAGGTAATCGTTTAGCGAATATTTTGTTAAAAAAAATTGTTCCGTTTGTAGGGAAGGATCACATCATTTTTCGATCTGTTTTCGAAATCAAAATTACTCCAGTGGTATAAGGACTGATCAAAAAAATGAAACTAATAACGTCGTTTCGGCAGTTTTTAAAACGAAAACTAATAAAAATAAAACCAATAATATTTTATTGCATACTTGTTTTGCGTTGATTGGAGACGAAAATGAAAAAGAAATATGTCGAATTTTCGTAGACAACGGAAGTCAGTGTAGTTTTATTTTATCGTCACTTAGCAAAAAATTTAATTTCCCTATAGTTAGAAGAGGAAATATTTCTATTTGTACATTTGGAAGTAATAAAAATGAAATGAAAGAATATAATGTGAAAATTAAATTGCAAAATAGAGATTATCCAAATTTATTCATTGAAATTGAAGCGATTGAAACTGAAAATATTTCGATCTCATATTTATCGACTCCCCCTGAAAATATTGATAAAAGATTTAGACACTTAAGAAATGAACAATTAGTAGATTGCTATGAATGTAATGATAAAGAAATGTCAGTTCTCTTGGGTGGTGATTATTATTATGAAGTAGTCACAGAATGGATTATGAGACTAAACAAAAGCTTAGTAGCAGTTGAAACGTTGTTTGGATGATCTTTACAAGGACGAAGTACAAATTGCGAGGAACTATTTACAATGAGCGTAATAGTTAATGATTTGATCAATTCCAAACAATTTAGTGAATTTTGGAATTTAGAAAATTTAGGGTTTGAAGCAGAGATATCAGATAGCGATAATAATGATAACGATATAATGTCCGAATTTGAAGCTGGAATTTCATAAGAAAATAAACGCTATAAAGTTAAATTTCCTTGGAAACCGAATTGAAATCGTTGTTGGAAAATAATGAACAAGTGGCAAAGAAGAGATTTATGAAATTAAGAACAATTTTAAGAAATGATCCAAGTTTATTTAATGAATACAGATCAATAATAAAGAACTACATTTCCGAGGATATTATTGAACGTGTTCCAGTTGAAGAGGAGAATTTACAGGAAAATACATTCTATTTACCACACCGAGCAGTGACACGCACTGATAAAAAGACTACCAGTGTAAAGATAGTATTTGATGCTGGATCATATGATAAGGGACAATTAAGTTTAAATGAATATCTGCATACTGGAAAAAATTTTATACCAAGCTTGTTTCTTCTTTTGATAAAATTTAGGAAAACCCCCATTACTTTCGTTGCCGATATTAAAATGGCCTTTTTAATGATTGAAATTAATGAAAGTGAAAGAGATTTTACAAGATTCTTTTGGAGTGATGATCCTGGAAATTCAGATTTGGAGAGCCAGAAGTTTGATGTGTTCCGAATGTGCAGATTTTTATTTGTTATGAAATCGAGCCCTTTCCTTCTTGCAGCTATGATAAAGCATCATCTGAAAAAATACATGGACATCTTTCCGTCAATTTACAAGCAATTGGACCAATCTCTTTATGTCAATGATTTTCTTTGTGGAGAGGACAATGTTCAACAAGCTTTGAAAACTTGCGAAGAAAGTGTACAGATTTTTAAACATGCAAGTATGAACCTTCGAAAATGGAGAAGTAATTCACCTGAACTTACCCAAGAATTAAAGAATTTAAAATTTGAAGTTGATGAATCTGGAAGTGCACTGGACACCAATTTGATATCTAAGGTCCTAGGAATTGGATGGAATGAGAAAACTGATATGCTTCAGTTTGATTTTAAAAATCTGGAAACTTTTCTATCCAAAAGAAAGAAGACTAAAAGATACTTGCTACAAGCAGCAGGTCGACTATTTAATCCTATGGGTTTTGTCAGCCCATACACAATTCGAGTTAAATGCTTGATACAGGAAATTTGGTGTTTAGGTTTGGACTGGGATGAAAAATTACCTAGACAATTAGAAGTTGCTTGGAACAAATGGTGCGAAGAAATCAATTATTTAAAAGAAATACGAATCCTACGCTGTTACTTTGAAAAATTGTTACCCAGTGATGTAACTGGCATACAATTGCATTGTTTTTCGGATGCTTCTAAGAAGGCATATGGAACTGTAGCTTATTTACGTATAGAATTAGTTGGTCGAAATGTTATTTCCTTCGTGGCTTCAAAAAGCCGAGTATCACCTATAAAGACACTTTCCATCCCAAGATTGGAGCTCATGGGTGGACTTTTGTCGGCAAGAATAAGTCGGAAAATTGAATCAGCATTAGCACAAATTCTTAAACTATTTTATTGGACTGATTCATCAATAGTGTGTTACTGGATCAAAAGAGACCCTAATAGACATAAACGTTCGTAACGTTTTTCCTGGAAAAGATGGACTAGGAAGAGTTGTTAAAGTCAGGACTTCTTCGGGTGTTCTGAGGCGGACAATCAACAAGATCGTTCCATTGTCGATTCCAGATAGCCCTTTAGACACGGACCAAACAATTTGAACTTTATTTTTGAACTCTTTTTACTATTTAGAACTTTACTTCTTTAAAATTTGATAATTTTCCAGTTTCATATAATGAATAGTATAAGATAATATTTTTTGCTTAAAAGAAATTGGATTATTTGTATTTAATTTAATTTTATTTTATTTTCTGATTTTTAAATTTCATTGAAATATAAGTGGGGTGAATGGTAAAACCCGCTAACACGTAGAGGGCGCGGTGAGCGCCCGGTGAAAAGGAAGGCATGTAGCCATGGTAGAGAGCAGTTGAGTTAAAGTTGAATTCGTTATTAAAGTTGTTATTGTTGTAAAAATGTGGACTCTATTGACTAATTACACTGAACCACGGTACTGAAGATGAATGACAAACCATTCGGCATTAATACTGGAGAACCGGCTGGTCTCCAAAGTTGGCTAGTTAAGTAATATTTACAAGTGTCCCTTCTTAATTCATATTCTCGAAAATGAGTATTAATATCCTTCATAAACATACAAACTTAGAAGAACATTTATAACATGCAAAACACAATAAATTTGGAATTGTTCAAGCTGCCACACAAAAATAAAAGAAATTATTAAAGTAAATAAAAAAATATCATCGTTTCCCAAATGTTAGGAATATTCTAAATTGTTTAAATATGAATATTTTCTTTCCTTATATTTTAGTCTGGAAATATAGACACTTATATAAAGGTTGACAAACGAAAGGCTGCAGTGTATGTACATTTCAAAATTTCATTTTTCGCCAAGGTACTATTATTCAGAATATATTAAATAATCTTTTAGACAAAAATGTTTCACAAATGAAAAAAGAAAGATTTACTATCGTTTGTCAAAATATTTACTTGAATGTTTATTCTTTCTCTCCCTCAAGTGGCAACGTTTGTAATTGGCAGCTTTTGTTTTAAATTTTCAATATCTTTTTTTAATACGCATGATGGCATCAGACCAATTTCAAATTTAGGTTGAAAGGCGACAACACGAAGTAATTCAACATTTATTCATTGCATTTAAAGAAAAAAATGGGCGGGTACGTTTTATGCATTTGTAATAAAATATAAAAATTTGATTGAAGAAATATTGCCAGAAATCACAACTTTAAAAAAATCGTAGAATTTCTTTTTCTTTTTGTTTAATATAAACTCAAATATTTCTAAATAAATCCCGCTTTTTTTTATCTCTTTTTATTCAAAGATGGCTGGCATCTTTTCTAATGTTAGGATTTTTCCCCCTTTTGATTTTGAATTTTATTTTAACTTAAATCTTATTACTAATTTAGTTCATTTCATTTGTGTTCTAGTTTCAGCAGCATTAGCGCTCTCTAAATGTAATGTTCTTTTTAACTTTATTATGGTTCAGGAAATTTGTTTAGCTTTTTTCCACATTATTTTTCTTCGATATGATAGTTACTCAAAAATAGAAAAAGATTTTTAACGGAAATATAACGGTTGCCGCAAATAACAGCAACAAAATATACTGGGGAGAATATAGAAAAAACTAATTTATTCTTTGTTTTTGCTACGTGAATATATTTTTCTTTTAACGGTTCTACTGGCGCCATTATAGCCGGTAGAAGTATTTTTCCAGACATGTCAAGGAGAACGGAAAAATGAAATGCCTTTGATGAGCGTTGAACATTTTAAAATAATTATTTATTCCTAAAAGAAAACACAAAGAAGTTTTACTTAAAAAACACAAGAATATGCAGTGATGTTTGCATAATTTAAATAATTATGTTTAATACTCTTACCGCTTCGTTAGATGATCAATCTATTCTTTTACATCTCGTATTTAAAAAAAAAATTTCAGTAAGTGGTAATACAGCATTCGTAAATTTTACCTACTGACATCTATATTAATAAAAATGGATCTCGAAATGCGTTGCTAAGCGCAAAACTAGAGAACGGCTCTGCCGATTCGGCTAATTTTTTTTAAATATTTTCTTTAAGACACGAGGATGGTTCTTATGGAAAGAAAAAATGAAAAAACTGCTAGGAAAATAGTTAACACGACACTTTTCTTACTTTCCCGCAAAAATCTTCATTTCCTTCCCCCACACCAACTGAGTAAGATAGCAGGAAGTAATAAATTATGATTTGTTTAGAATGAAATGCGCGAAGTCAGTTGGTTTTCATTTATAGATAACGGGATGTTTAAAAAAGAAAGAAAATAGTTGCTTTTATTATTAGTCTGTATGGATATTTAATCTATGCCAGCTCAAAATAAAGCCTGAGCAGGGAAGAAAAAAAGAATAACAAAAGGAAAAAAGAGTTTTTAGAAAGAAAAGTAGTGAAGAAAAAAAGGATAGAAAAAAAAGTGTTGTGTGTGTGTATCACCATTATTTCCTCTGAGTGGCATTTTCCAAGCTGTTTTTAAACTTTCGCCTTTCTTGAAAACCAACTGTGTCTTTATTTGTTTAGTGTGTTTACATTTATGAAAATTTGAATCTCATTATTCTATAAAAGCGTAGAATTTTAGACCTTTACCTCCACCATTTAAGTAAAATATCAATTCCGGGACAATCATTGTTCGAATAGAAAGGGAAAGATGAGTAATACAATAAACAGAACATTTGAAGAAAATAATACTATAAATGAATTATATTATTATCAAAATTGGTTTGGTTTAAAAATATTTTGGTGAAAAACCTGTTATGAGACACAGCTACATAAAATATTATATGAAAATTTTAGCGAGCATTAATACTGGCGAACCGACTGGTCGCCAAAGGCGGCTAGTATTTAATAAAAATGTTATTTTTTTCTTCACATTTTCTTTACAATAATGTGCTTGAGAAGAAGAATTTGGTTTAAGAAACGATATGAACCACTGCATCGATCTATCCTTTTTGGTTAACGAATCCGCAAATTCATGTGCTGGCAAATGTAAACAGATTTGTTCCTCAGTTTTATATAAATCTGGAATTTTTGTTATAAAAATAATATCAAAAAGTTTTCCATCAAATTTTTGCCCTTTTCCTCATAAAATCTTGAATCTTGAATCTTGAATTTAAATATTATGGGATATGGAGCAACAAAGGCTATAATCCCCTGGTTGCCACAAAGCAGCGGCTAAAAGTTCTCCAAATTAACATTCTTGTATTCCGAAATGCACAGAGGAAACATCACATGCTTGAGTGAGAAAAAAAAAACACAAAGAGTCTGTTTTTGCAACTTAAGAAATATCAAAGTACTTGAGAGAATTCAGAAAGATGAGCATATTTTTTTTGTTGGCGAAAACATGGCGTAAAAGGACATCTTTGTAAATATCGGGATCATCTATTTGTAGCTTGTTCCATAACACCGTTCTGTACGTTGAATATTTTTGACATTTGAGAAGAATATGAGAAATATCGTTTATCTCACCACATTTGCTGCATAAAGGGTTATCTGTAAGATTGTATTTATAAAGAAGTCCTGGAGTGATGATGGTTTTGCTGATTATTCGGGCAATGATTTTATCTTGCATTCTGTGCCCTGTCCATTTTGAGATGGATATTATGTCGGGAAATTCACCCATTAATGGTTGATATTTACTTTTTAGGTAGTTTTCGTTTGCACTTTGTTTAGAGATCTTTTTCATTGTAGAAAAAAAGTCTTCAGGAGAAATCCATTCTAGAAAAGGTGTAAATGCCGAGATCTTCTTCGTCAGATGATCAGCCTCTTCGTTAAAGGAAATTCCGGAATGTCCAGGAACCCACAAAAGAACTATTTCTTGATTTAGTTTCTTCCTGATGTAAATTTTTGAGGCGAGTCTTTGGATGACCTTAGGAGAGTGAAAAGTGACATTTTTAAGTGCTAACAGAACTGAATAACTATCCGAAATAATAAGGTTGGGCTTTTCTGGGATTGTAAGATCGTCCACCGCTTGGCAGATTGCCAAGGCTTCGGCAGTGAATATTGAATTTAATGTATGAATTCTGTAAAGAAATTTTTGGATGCTAGAGACACCTGCAATTCAGGTGGAATTTTCAGATTTCGAGCCATCTGTAGCTATAATGAAATGATTTTCAAAATGATTCTGTAAACACTCATTGAAATCTGCAGTAATAATCGGGATTGGTAAGCCTTTGTTCTGGAACCTGAATTCATTTAAAAAAATATTGCATAAATTTGGGTTATATTGTAGATGGAGTGGCATAGTAATTATATGATCCGGTACGCAATCAAGTTGTTGGAAAATGTTATTAATGATTTCTTTATCTTTGTCGCTCAAAAAACGATCCATCTCATTGTGATTATCAACCAAAGGTGAAAAGGGCTGGTTGGACATTTGTTTTATAAAAAATTGCATTGCTAGACGTTTTATCTTGTCTGAAAGTATTTCTTGGCCAGCTAATTTTAATAAGATGATGTTGGGGGTCCAAATTGGTACTCCGAGAGCAACTCTAAGTGCCATTGTTTGTATAGTGTTACAAGATTTGAATTGTGTTTCAGAAAATTTATTAATTATGGGGCAACTATACAAGAATATGCTAAGTATACTGTTGTTAGCGATTGTAATTAAGTGTTTCGTTCTTGCACCATTTCTTTTGGAACCTAGTATTTTGAGACCGAAGATTTTTTTGAGAGCCTTGGTTCTTAAATTTTGTAATATTCTGTTATTTTGTTTAGTTCTTGAAAACTGGATTCCTAAATATTTAATAGTTTCACTCCATGTTAAAGGAATACCAGCATATTTTATACAGGGTAGGGTTTTTTTTTTTTTATATATAAATCTATTATAGCACTTTTTTCTGCACTAATGGATAGTTTCCAGTAATTACACCATGTATAAATATTTTCCATTGTATTTTGTAACTTCGTTTTAATATAATTTATCGAGTCATGAGAGCAGTATACGAAAATGTCGTCTGCAAAAATGGAACAATCAACGTTTGAATCCAAGGTCTCGAAAAAATCATTCATGAATATTGCGAACAAAATTGGTGAGATGACGCTCCCCTGAGCCAGTCCTTTATAAAGAACTTTTACTTCGGAATAAACATTTCGCCATTTAATTTGGAATGTCCGTTCTTGAAGGAAATTATGCATCCATTTTGCGATATTTCCTGTAATGCCAAGTTGGATGCATTTGTACATTAAATCGTCAATGTGAACCGAATCATATGCACTCTTTATGTCTAAACTTATGCCAACGAAAAATTTGTTGTTTTTATGAGCTTCTGAAATTGCAGTGTAAATTTTATAAATTGCAGTATGGTTATTTCTAAAGGGTACAAAGCCGTGTTGGTTTGGATTCAGTTTTTTGTTAGTTGCAATATAATGAACTATGCGTTGCGATATGATGCGTTCAAACATTTTACAGAATACTGAAGTAAGGGCTATTGGTCTGTAAGAAGTTATTTTTGTTTTATCTTTATTTGGTTTGGGAATTGGAATGATAATTGCATGCTTCCAGTTTTTTGGGATTGCGGAACCATCAAGTTGTTGTTGAAACATTTGAAGTATTTTAACAAGTGATGTATCATCTAATTTTTTAAACCATGTTACAGTAATTTTGTCTGCACCTGGGGTAGAATTTTTTGATTTCTGAATTGCTCTTTTAAGTTCCCACATTTCTATAGTTTTATTCAGGAATTCGTTGTTATCATTATAGTCAATTGGAAGAGGTTGAAATTTCAGAGTTTGCATTGAAAAGTGCTTTGCAAAAAGATTACTTTGGGTTTTCGAATTACAAATATAGCGATTATTATAGAAAATAATGTCATTATCTTTAATATTGGGGTTGGTATGGTTCGATATTTTGTTTAAAATTTTTAAAAAAATTCTCGGGTTTTGTGATATTTTACACAGGTTATTCCAGTAATTTTCTCTTGCTTTTTTAATATGAAATTTTAATCTGCTTCTGTATTTTTTATAATTGATCCAATCAGATGTCGAAATATTGCGTCTTGCTTTTTTCCATGCATGTTTTTTTAAGCGACTAAAATTATAGCAAGCGGTATTCCACCATGGTGGGTATTCATTAGATATTGTTTTGATTGTTGTATAGTTGTTAATTGTATGGGAGATTTTATCAGTAATAGCTTCTATGTTTGGTTGGCTTTTTGAATTGAATATTTTATTTGTTTCTTTCATAATTAGGTTCCAATTGATATTTTTAAGGGATTTATATGATATTTTCATTTTCGACCATGATACAACTATGGGTACATGGTCACTTTCGAAAGTGCATCCAAAATTATAACATTCAATTTCATGAAAAAGAGAATTAGAGCATAGTGTTAGATCAATGATAGAATTACTATTGGAGCTAGTGATATGTGTTGGGTTTGTGGTATTTAGAATCGTGAAGTCGGAGTTATTCAGCCAGTCAACAAATTCCTCACTATGTGGTGAGTGATAATTTCCACCCCAAAGGGAATGGTGCAGATTAAAATCTCCAAAAATGAAAGTCGGGTAGTTAAGATTATCTAAAAATGTTTTTATCTGGTCTATGTTAAAACCACGTGGTGCATAAATATTTATGATTATGAATTTTTGTTTATCCTTATGAATTTCAACTGCAAGTAGTTCTAAATTCGGATCATTTTCTTGACTGAGGATTATCCTAGCAGCCAGATTTTTAGGTATTCCTATCAGTAAACCACCTCCTAACCGGTTACTTCGATGGGTACGAAAAATAATTTTATCGGGGTGAGAAAAATTGTCTGTCTTTTTAAGGTAGGTTTCCTGAAAAATCCAAAAGTCTGAATTTGAAAAGGGAGGTTGGTGTAACCAGATGCGTTTATTTTTAATACTACGGCAGTTCCATTGAACAAATGACATAGTTACAAATATATATATATATATATATATAACAATGGAAAGAAAATCCTGCTTTTCTAACGAAAAAAAGAAATTACCAAACAAAAGGGCGCAAAAAAAAAAAAACCTTGCCAAATTTCGGAAAATACACAATAATTCGGGTTAGCTGATGAAGCTGCAGATAAGAAGAAAATCAAAAAGGCAAATAAGAAGGCGTTACTTGACACCAATATAAAAAGTGATAATGTAACCATCCAAACAAAACAGATGTGAAACATCAATACAAAAAATGACAAAGTAAACAACAAGTCAAAAAAGATGTGAAACACCAAAACAAAAAGTCAAAACTAACGACTAAGAAAACAGCCTAGCAAACCAACAAAAACAAAGAACCGCCAACTAACCATCAGGCAGTTCTTCTTCATCATAAGAAACTCTGGTATCCCAGGGAATGTTAGATACATTTTGATTCGTGATAGAAACAAGACTCTTTTTTACGAGCAGGGGAAGAGGATAATTGTCCTCCCTGCGCGAAGATTTTGTAGATGTTTTCGATTATAGTGTCTATTGATTTCATCAACATATTTGTTATCAAAGTTACTTGCTTTTCAAATTTCTCGTCTATCGATTTCATGAGCGATTCAAACTTTGCGTTAATGGAGTCCTGAACTTCAGATACTGCTGGAGTTAATTTAGTTACTTCTGCATAATTTTGTCTCGTTTGTAAAAAGATTCTACGTGCTTCTCCTGTGGTTATATGATTATGACATTTTAACTCTAATATCTTTTTTTCATTTGCATAGATAGGACAGCTGTTGGACTTTGCGTTGTGGTTTCCCTTGCAATTGATACATCGGGTTACATTTTGGCATAAGCCATCGTGGATTTCGCCGCAATTAGCACACGCGTTGAGTTTGTCACAGACTCGGGATGGGTGAAAAAAAGAAAAACATTTAGTGCACTGACGCGGTCTGTCGACAAAATGTTCTATATTTTGGTTGATAAAGCCAATTTTAACATCTTTTGGAATAGCTGTCCCTAGGATTGTAACCAGCACAGGTGAGGTCACACGAGTAGAGTTCTGTTTCAGAAAACGCCTCATTTCCACAACAATCATGTCATTTTTTTTCAATACTTTCCGCAAGTTGTCCTAATGGTGTATCTGTAGGGATATCTTGAACTAAAAATCGAGAGCATACATTCTCCCATATAATGTTTGTGGTAATTTTTGACTCCACGAATTTTTCCAGTGACAATAGCTTTACCGCACATAAGGGGTCCTTAGTTGAGAAGATTATTTTTCCCTGCCTTGTATACTTCATATTATCTATGTATTCATGTCTGTTGACATTTTTCCTCACTAATTCTTGGGCGGTGAAAGGGTTCAATTTCGGTAGTTGTTTCTGTTTATCTGCATTTGTGAACACAACATTTATTTCATTAAATTGTTTCGATGCTAAACGAATCACCAGCTCATTAGTTTTCTTGCTATTTTTATAAAACATATTGTTTACTATTGTATCAATGTTAGAAATCATTGAATCTTTCATTTCAGCTTCATTATTCAAGTTCTTAACACAAAAAGATGAGTGAGCAATGACGGAAAAAAAATCTCAGCAACTGACGCACAAATAAAAACAAATCCAGACGCTTACCTAAAGGCAGCTGTACCCACCAAAATTAAATTGTTCAAATATCGTCTGTTACAGAAACAGCAATATCCAATTCCGCTTTGTTCGACAAAACCAACGACTTTCATTTTTTTTTTTTTTTCAAAAAAATTTCCGTTACCAAAATGGACGTGTTTTTTTTTTCCAACCGCTTTCAAATTTTTTAAAAAATTAATTTTTTAAGCTGCTCACTGTTCCTACTTGGTTCATAATTTCCTCATATTTATGTTGTTTTGATTAGATTTTTATGTCTCCAAATTTTATATGCAAAAAATGAAGATCGTGGGCCGCCGGAAATTATCGGTTGCAGGATTTTCTTACCTTCTTTTACCAGTATTGCTTTATTATTACGTATGGACAGCAGTTGAGTTTTTTAAAAGGCTGGCGGAGAAATATATCATAGCTGTTATTATGTATCGAAATAGGTCGAGCTTCACAACTTTGTTTGATAGCTAAACAAATTGAAGATGAAAATTTAAAAATAATAATAAATTCTACATAGAGACAGAGATAGAAAAGTCTCACGATTCAAACCGATTTAAATTGATAAATGACAAAAAATAATAATTCTCTAACATATCTTGAAATTTGTGATTTTTTCTCTTTTTTTTTTTTTTAAATTTCAGATTTATACCATATTCTCTTTGTGAATTATGCATTGCTGTATTCTAGATATTAATCACTTTACTAATTCTGTATTCAGTTTGTGATTAAGAAATCACTCAAATAAACTGTAGATTTTTGTACAACATATTAGTTAAAGAAATAGATTTAAATATAAGGAAATTATTTCAAAATAGGTACTTTAACTTCTTAAAGATAAGGTTAATGACTTAAATTAAGACAAATAATAACTTAAAAAATAATAATGTTCTCACAAGATAACTTGACATTTGAGACCGTGGGTTTCATTTTGTTTTCTTCCAGTTTTTTGCAGAAGTTGAAATGATTTTCAAAAAACTACGAATGTTTCAACTACTTTAATCTATATATTAAATACAAATTGCTAAAAATTCAAATTGAAAATCAGTATACTAATTGTTTTTCGAATTAAATCAGTTTCTTTGAGCATGGAAATAAAGTTTTAACAATATATGAGTTTTTTTTAATAAAAACTCTTTCTGATCAATATGACTTGACTTCCTTAAAAATACTGAATTTGCTTTATTTGATTCTCTTGCGTTTCTACCGTTCTTTTACCGGCTTAAAAAATATCCGAATAAAGTTTGAGCTGGATATTAAAATGTGAACTTAAATTGTGATATATATTTGGCCATTTTATAAGCGATCGACTAAGTTATATATTTATCTTGTGCTAATTAAACTGACACTTTAAAAACTGAATCGTTTAAGAATTAAAATCCGTTTATTAACGATAGTTAAATAAGATATATGGAAGTTCTTCAAAATTTATACAATTCTCTACTGATGTTTTTGAAACTTAGCTTTACGACAGACAGATAGATTAAGCATAATATATTGTCCTATTCAATCTAAATGTTATCGAATAACTTTAAAGTACTCCTGAAATTCAAATAAAAGCAGTATTTCATTTCTTTTCCAGGTCTATGAAATTTTATTTGTTTTAAATAGTATATCTACCATTTTCATTAGTAGAAAGAAAATAAATTGTTTAATCTGGAAATAAAATATGAATAATCTATGAAATTCAAAGTTCATTAATGGTTTTAAAAAATTTCAAATTTCTATGCTGAGTAACAAACTGGTTTGGCATTTAAATGGAAGTGCTACTCCAAAAACCAGGCAGTTTTTAACAATCCGATTTAGATCTTACTGTTACGAGGAAAATACAATCATCTCCTTTTTGTAAAACAGAGAAAATATATTTAATAGAGATGCATAATCCACCTTTTTTTGAGTAACAAATAATTTTGCTATTGCTATTTTTAAATATTTGTTCCAAATATCTGTTATTCCAATCATATTATTAATTAAAAAATTTTAATTGTTATTAAATTTAAAATTTATTAATAATATTTAATAATTTATTTACTGATGTACGAAACACGTGATCGAATTAATTTATCTATTTTAACATATTTTTTAAATCCTTTTTCAATAATATTTATTTAATTTATTTATTAGATTAAAGAATTTTCTGAAAAAGTTAAATTAAAAATAAATGTCATTTCTTTAAATTTTTTATTTCTAAATTCTACCGATAGATGGCGCCAGCAAAGTGAATAAGCGAATTACTATTGTTGGGGTCACGTGTGACCGTCCAGAGACGGTACGACTCACGTCACAGGCTGATCATAGAGTAGCGCGTTGTTAAATGCGAATATTCGAAAGTCAAGGTCACTATCAGTGTGAGGCCCGCTGTGATTTATAACTTTACAGGGACTTCACTGAAAAGGGAGAAGTCGCTGTTCCGATAGATTTCAGTGATATGCAATTCAGTGTTACGATTATTCCGAGAATACTAGTCCGGTCACATTTCAACCCATTCACAGATTTCTCCTTTTATCTTTATTCCCGTTAAGGAGACGGAACCCTGAGGACACAAGGGGAGAATGCTTTGTATTTCTAGGATTTCCTTTCCTCCCCCTGTAGGGTCGGGGATCACCCGACACCCTTCTTTTCTTTCAGAGCTGTCGGCTCAGGCCGTTTTCAGATAGCATAGTGTCAATACGGGGAGTTGTAACAATTTGCGATTTTAGGTTAAAAGGAATCAGCTACTATTTTTATTTCTCTTACACAACACATTTGCTTATAGCCAACTTAAAGTTTTTACATTAATATCGCGAATAAATTGAAATCGACTGACTCCTTCATTGTCTTTTTGGTCCATTCATTAAAAAATAAAACTATTGTGTATTAATTTTTAAGACTTATGAATACATTTTATTATTATTGTTTAATACATTTTTCAGTATTTCAAAGTAAAATTATCATTACTGAGATATCAACACAATATTGCGATTTACTTTACTTAAATTTCAAATTGCAGTTTTTGATAATTTTATTTCATTTTTTACTGTTTTTGACAACGAAGTATTGTCTAGTGTTTATCATGAGGTTTCATGGTGCATTAACAAGAGAATGATTAATTGTGTATTAAAATGTTTGGTTGGTTATTTTTTACGCATTATACAATAAAGAGATCTTATATTCATATTTGTTTCACATATTTTGGGGAAAGAAAGCTTTTGTGTAAATATTTCTTATACAAAAAGCATAGTTTTATGGATGTGATTTCAAAGATCGTTGTAAAAGAAATCATTCCTTTATTGTATAGAATTAGAAATAATCCTTAGTGAGTGGATTATTCAAAGCATAACCATATTCATTTTATCATTCATTTTAATATTATATTCATGCACATTCATTTTATATTTATATTCATTTTTATCAGGTTTTTGAATTCTGAAAAAAATATTTAAACTTTTTTTTTCTAAAATGCATGCTTTAAATATAATTTTAAGGAATGGGTGACGTAATATATTTATCCATTGCTCTGAAAGAAGATTCTTTTATAATTAAATTTCTCCATTTCCTGCATTGTTTAATATTTGCTACATTGTTAACAACTTTTAAGTGTGACAAATTTGGTAAAGATATTGTTTTCCCCTTCTGGACAATAGATAAAAATTAATTCCAGCCACCTGGAAACAGCGTCACTGTTGCTTATCGCGTCGTATTTTCGCTTTGTCAGAATATATCTTTTTTTTTTCTTCTTTTCTTTAAAATTACCTTATAATTTCAAAACGCAGCCATTCTGTGTGGGAATTGGAAATCGTTATTCAATTGTTATGCATACCACTGCATAAAACTTGCTTAAAAAATATATTTATAATTTTTACTTTGATGAGGTTCTAGCTGTTATAAATTAAACGTGTCCGATCTTTTGAACTTTTTGAAAAAAATGTAAACTTATTAAAACATTTTTTACTTCATATAATGGTAAAATTATTTCTCAAAATTAGGGAGAATCATTTATTTCCTGAAACAAAACAAAAAATGTATATATTTGCATAATTTTTGGGGGGGAAGGAATTTATTTCTTGTTCTACTTGCGTTTGTGTATTTTTAAGAATTACTAAAACTGGTTTGATTTCCTAGTATCGAAAAAATAGTATTGTTAAAATATTTTATAACCCTTAATGAATTAAAATCTTAATTTTTTACTTTGCCATTAAAATATCACATTTCTTCATAGTAAAACATTGTGAATACTAAGTTTGCTTCTCGTAACCTCCAGAAAAATGAAGTTTTAAAAGTTTTTTATTAAAAAGTTTTTTTATTAAAAGTTTTTTATTAAAAGTTATTTAAAAGTTTTTTTTATTAATAGTCTTATTATACTACACTATTCTGCAAGTTTACCGTAGAAGGGCTTGTACGTTTAACATTTTTTCAATTTTTCTATGGGTTAAATTTCCTAATGCATTGTCATAAGGGAATGCATATATTCTTTTGTGTTCATAAAAATAATGAAGAAAATAATTTGATTTTACAATAAAATAATAACTAAGTAAGACTTATAAGATGTAGAACTGTATTAAAATTCAAATTATAACAAATGGAATTATACAATAAGCGACAAGTTTAATAATCAATATCATTGCCTGGAATAAAATTTTAAATCAGTTAAAAAATCCCTAGGGTCCATCCAAATGTCATTTGAAACGATTTTCAGAATATTTTATGAGCTTTTTTTTTGCATAAAATCGCATAGTCTCCAGCGACTTCGTATTTTAACTTCATTTATTTTTTTCACATTAAGTCAGATAAATTATGTTTTGAGAACATTTTGAATTAAAATTTACAATAATACAATGAAGATTAATGAATCAACTATATTCACCAGAGGTTTAAAAAAGAGATTCTTAAAAATTATCAATTTCAAATTTAGTAAATAATAAAATAAAATTAGTCTCATAACAATTTTTTTTATTTAAAACTTTAGCTTTTAATTCTTTAACCTCCAAGCCCTTTTCAAAAAGCACTCCCTTCAACATCCAGACTTTCTCGGGTGTCTCTGGACGTCATGGGCTCTTCCAAGCTGAGGGCCAGTTACTTCCTGGGGTCCGAAGTAATAAATCTGTCACAGTTCCCCTTTGAGCTATTGCTTTGCGGTTTTCCGAGAAGGAGTTGCATTTTCAACCGGTCGAAGTCTTCTAATGTGTTGATGCTTTTTTGCGTAAAACATTTCGTTCATCGACTTTATGGGGTATTTTTTTCATCGCCAAATATTTGACAATTTTTTTTTACAATATAATTTCGAAAATAGTTTTTAGAAAATTTATATTAGATTTCAAACCATTGAAAGAAAAACTGGCATTAATGCCAATTTCAAAAACATTATAATTTTTTTTTTAATTTTCCCCGATATACTTTTAAAATATTAATACAATATTGTATTGTCAAAACTAAATAATAATATAGATATTAGAAGGCAATTTTTTTTACATTATAATAGTATGCGACGTGTATATTGTATAAATGAATGCAATTAGAATATTTTTTACATGGTTCAGATGTCAATTCAACTTAGTGACAGACGAGATAATGTTTTAAATCTTTATTTAATATTAAAATGAAAGCATACCTTCAATTTTAAAAAAAATGTGAAAACAAGCGCCTTTTGAAAGACACTTCTAAAATTTGTTCTTTTAACATTCAGTTGAGAATTCTTTTACTTTTTGCCGTCAGTATCAACTTTATTTAATATATATTGTTACTCTCATTGAATTTTTGAATATAAAACTTTATTTTGAATTTTGAATGAATTTTTTACCTTCAATTAAATTTTTAAAAATGTTTTCATGTTTTGTTTCCGAAAGCTTATACATTCTTGTTTCTGCTTAAATAATCGAAAAGGAGTGTGAGATAAATATATATTTAAAAATATTTCTATCTTATCTATAAAAGCAATTCGATAAATCAAATAACATTTTTTAAACATTATTTAATACTGATATTAAAAATTGATCAATAAATTTAGGGGAAAAAATTACTCAGTGAAATATATATCGCAAACACATTACTTCAGTTTCTAGTCAGAGCATTTTACTTTAGTTTGTCATAAATATTACTTCTTTTGGCATAAACCGTCATGATAAATTTTTCAAGCATAATTTTGGATTTTAAAATGTTATTTATTTTTTCTTTAGTATTGTTAAGACAAGATCTAATTACAATGAAATAAAATGAATTTTAGAACAAACGTTCCATATTAAGTTTCCATAAATTTACGCATGAGTGTATCACTCACAAATTTTAATAAATCACTTTCCAATCATTGAAATAAAAGTTAGAACAAATATCTACAAAAAAAAATCCTTATTTTTCATAAAACTTAAAATGTCATTAAAACAATCGTTTGTCAATGGTTGATAAAATGACATATGCTACTGCTTAATTTTTTGTTACATCAAAATAAAGCAGGAAATAGATGTGATAGTTTTAAAACTTCATTTTACAATGAAGCAAGAAAAATAAATGAAATTCAAGAAAATGTAAAACATCAAAACAGCTAAAACATTATTTTTTGGGCAACCATCATCTTCGTTTAACAGATCACTGTCACTTCATCAGTAGCAGGTAAAATTGTTTTAATTTAAAAAGGTAAATTTTTTTTAATAAAAAATTACTCTGATAAAAAAAACGATTCACAATTTGTATAATAAAGAGTAGAAATTCACAACTGAAGAAAAATTTGCAGAATGACATTCGGGCAAGGAACGCACCATTTCTAAAGCTTATCTCACTCTAAGGAGGGGGAAAGTAAAATCTATTTTTTTTTGGGGGGGGGGGTAATGCTGTTTGAAAGATGTCGTTTGTCCCCGGCATTTAAACTTCTGACGACTGTTTCATGATAGATTTAGTAGCTAGAAATATTAAACGATTGTCATCCACAGTAATAAGAGTCTCTACTCGTTTTCTGAGAAAGTTACTATGTAAATAGGTCACAAAGTAAATACAATAGTTTTTCTTTATACCTTTGTAGTAGTATTAATATTTAAAACGAGCTTATAATGTTTATCCGAAGGAAAAAAATTACGTTTCGGAATGCTTACATATCATTCATCGTTAACAGAGAACATCTCTGTGGAAAACTTTTTTATAAGTAGCCATAAAATCTTACCAATTTTGAGATAGCAACACGTTGAAATAGAAACTTAAAGCCCTTTCAAAACACAACATTGTGCAAACAACCTATTTTGTGAGTCCCTCCCCACCTCTACCGCCTTAAGGCAAAGGGGAATCATCTGTGAAAAAGCCGCGCTCGCCAGTGATAAAACGAATCTCCTGCAGTGCGTAACACAGCAGCCGCTTTTAAAAGCCATCTCCCCTAAAACGCAAACAAACGCCCCAAACCGACTGACTTGGAGGTTTGGGGGTAAATTTCCAAAACGCCCGGCTGGCATCGAGAGGGTTAAAGAAGCAATAAGCCGAAAACAAAATAAAACTGGAAATATCAGAAACAGTCATAGAGAAAAAAACTATTCAATTCTCCGCATGTGTTCGGTAATTGCCTATTTAAAAGAAAGATATTGATCTTTTTCTTCAGATAGTTTTTCCCGGAAATGGAGTCCTAAAAGGAGGTAAAATGTGATGTGAACCCACGAAGAGGGCGAATGAAAGACAGACCTCCCAAGCACAAAACATTTACTAATTTTCAGTAAACCTTTTACCCACGCACCAATTTTAAACAATAGGAATTTTGAACATTGCTTTGTTTCATATTTAACACACTTTGAAAAACAAATGGAAAAGTATCTGAATGAATTTTCATTTTAAATAATACTTTTCTAATGCCTTCACATTTTAAATCTTAATTCTTATAGAAAAAACTGACATGTTTTAAAGAAAATTGATTTAAATTTTTTTATATTTTCATCTATATCATTTAAGAAGGCATCAGTTCTCCAAAAATGAAGTGTATTTAATTTAAAAATTAATTTCAGTCTTTCTTCAAAACAATTTCTTTTGCGAATAATAATTTAGTGTGGAAATGTTAGTACTCATAAGACATCTGAGAATTACACATACATACATGAGTGCCAGAACAAAAGGCATGACGTATTTAAATTAGTAATTTTGATTGATGTATATATTTGTTTCATACGTGAGAAAGCTTTGCAATTTTGGCGCTAAATCTCTTAATTTTTTATATATGCTCTTAATCAATAACAAATTCTCAGAATGAAATAGTTCTATCTATTATAGTTATAGAATTCACAATAGTTAATATTCAGAATCTATAATAGTTATTACTTGTGACCCAACAAAATCGATTACCTTCCTTTTTTTAGAGTAGTAATGTCAATTATTATTAATTTCGCGTTGAGAAGATATTAGTAAACTTCAAGCGAATTTCCCCCCTTCTCTCTTATTTAGAAACGCAATTATCGTTAAAGAATATTCAGCAGATTTGATATTTGGCTCAGTAATTATGTTAAGGTATACAATTTTTTTTAATCGATAGAAATTGGCTCATTTTAAATCATTAGATTATAAATTTTATTTTCATTATAAAATATTTTTAAGGCATTTTTATCGGCTATAAGTTTAAAATTTAACATTTCAAGCCATTCCATTTGCTCAAAATATTACTTTTTAATTCCTAAAAGTATATATTTTTTGAGAGACACAAACACGCATTTATTTATATCCTTCCTACGCAATACCGATTTTTTTAAACGCTTTCTGTGAAACACGGCTAAAAATGTTACAATAGGGATTTCTTAAAAATGCAGAATTTTTTTGAATGTATAAGAATGTAAATTTGAAGGTATTTTAGTTTTTATAATCAATATTTTTTAGTTTATAATCAATATGGTTTAAAAAAATAGTTTTTATCCATTTCTTTTACTAAACCCTTATCTGAAAACATAAAATATAATTTTACTAAAAATAATATGTAGACAATAGAATATAGAGTATGCATGACTTATAATCGAAAGGCAGGTTGCATTCAGCAATTTATCATCTTTTACTTTCAGAAATTTCCATACGATTTTTTAACCCCTTCGTAAACATTGACATGTCTAACACGCGCATCGAATTATTTCAGTTTTAAGCCTGCAACTAAGTGAACAGGATTAAGCATTTAAAAATGAAAAAAATCACCTAGAAATGCTTCAACATCTCAAATGCTCGCTATATTAGTATATGAATGAAGATAACAATATATATTTAAGATAGTATGCGTCATCTAATTAAAATAACAATTTAAGTAAAACAAATTCGTATGTCAAGGGGTTAAAATCTTACGTTTAGATTGAATAAGACTCAGTATACATTACAGATATTTTCTTGAAATGGCGTTTTTGAAAATACAAGAGATTAAATTTTTGAGTCTAATGATATCAATTCTCTTTTATATACACTTAAAACACCTTGAAGAAGAAAGAAAGAAAAAAGGCAGAAGAAATATTATTTTAATTATTAATTTATTTAAGTTCATTTCAATAAAAAATATTTTAAAGAAAATCAATTAAAGCAAAAAGAGTAAAAGAATATCTTAAATGGGAACATTATAAATTATTTCCCGATGAATTCTGAAATCCACGAAATTTTAACAAACGAAGCATTTTTTTTATCATATTGCCAGCCATTATATTGATGATATCTAAACAAATTTATTGATATATACGTGATGCAAGCCTTTACATTCTCTGTTATAAAATTTAGAAAAAAATATTTAAATTTGCATGAGTTTTTGTGCATCTTTCCCAAAATGTTTTTATAAATCAATGAAGAGAAATTTATCATTGGTAATTAATTTAAAATATTTCTTTTATTTTTAAAACAGCTTTATAATAAGCCAGAATTCAATCTTTAAAAACTGGAAAATCCTTCAGAGCAGCGGAATTCTCATGATAAAAAGAAACAGAAAATTTAATTATGCTAATATCAAATCTTTTCAATTTAGGAAATTTAGTAATTAGGGTATTTATATCCAGTTAAGAATGAATATAAATCCATTTGAAGTTTGTTTCAAGCATTGAATATCGGCAGAAACTTGTTTTAAAACACAAATTAATATTTTTCTTTGAAGATACATGCGGAAGAAATCTAGTTTTCGTAAAATGAGAACAGCTGCGTAATAGCTTTCAGCGATGGGGAGAGTTGACTCTTTGTGAAATAGGAACCTCTCTGCGTGTGGTCAAAGGTTCCACCGTCAGCCAAAACTATTTGTGGGAGGTCTGTTCCAAGAAAGAGCATAAGTGGGTAAGGGACTTTCCCAATGCATGACTGAAATTGGCTTCGAGAGCGTCCATTGGACAGATCGTATCGATTGTTACTTTCTATCGTGATTCAAGACCTGAAATCGAAATATCAACCAATAAGAACGTGTCAGTGATTTGAATCACACCCATTTTTGAAAAGTATTGGTCACTGAGATTTGTGACTTTTTGATATTGCTTACGTAATAACCGTTTCTAAAATATTCGTCATCCCTAATATTTAACGCTGGAAATACGAAAAAACTTGGATTATGAGATTTATTGATTTTCTTATAATGCCGTAATATGGAGCCTTAAATTGTCCTGTAAATTCTTTATTAATTTTAATAGATGGAATTAATATATAATTTTTCTATATTTATTTAGAGTTACTCTTCTGAGCTAAAAATAAAGCTAAAATAAAACATTGTGAAAAAATAAGACATGTTTCACGAAACGATTTCTGTGATTTCTGTGAAAAAAGCCTTCAGTAGGTTTCTTTGTTATTATTGTCTTGTTTGATTTATAATAACATACTGAATTTCAATTATTATGATTCAAATTTCTCCAGATATTCGGGAACTTTTTAATAGGTTTAGAGAATCGATGTAGACTTACTTTAATATGTTTTCTAAAAAACTAACCGTTTTCTTAAGCTTCAAATTCTATATATATATTTCTGTAGCTTGCAGAGCATCTTATATTTTTAAAAATTCAAAACAAGACTCCAAGCGTTTCCGAATTCCATCGTTTTCTTTTATTTTCCTTTCACTAAAACAGCATATACAAGAATTCATCGAAATGCAATTAACAAAATATATTTACAAAAAAAATCGTTTTCTTTTAACTTTTAATAATGCTTTAATTAAAATAAAAATCGTTTGCTTATAACTTTTAATAATGTTTTAATTAAATTAAAATCGTTTGCTTTAACTTTAATAATATAATACTTCAAAAAAATCCAATTTGATGACAATTTAAGAAAAGCATAAAATAACAGATGAAACAGAAAAAGAAAATAAAACCAGAATAAATATTACTACATAATAAATGTCCGTTGACAAATTTATATTATGACATTTACCGAACACTTACTGTTCATATCATCTTGACAATATGAACAATCAAGACTAGATATTGTTCATATCAGACGATACGCTCATGAAGTCAAGACGATATTGTTCATATCTTTTTTACTAGCGTATGAACGCTGTTTTATTCAAATCATTTTAGAATGAGCGGAAAAGAGAACTGAAAGCAAGGAATTCTAAATATTTTGTTCCTGTATCGTTTAGTCAGTATTTCTAAAGCCTCTAAAACCTCTTTTATTCTCAAAAGTACATTTTCTCTTGAATTGAAGTCATCGTTATTCCTATTTTGTTTCATAATTGCGATTATTAATGACCAAACCATTTTTAATTGAACAATAATAAAGCGGAAGAAATGAGTGAAGTAATTTTTTTAATAAATTCTAGACAAAATATTGTAAAAAATTACTATATTTAAACTCGATGATTTTATCGATATAATTGGGTCAATTCATGTGACGTAAAAGGTATATGACATGTGACTTCTGCGCATGGCATTTAAGTCTTTGTCCGCAAAGATTTCCTCGACGAGTCTGTCATTAACGTCCTCCACCAAGTATGAAGCGGATTTTTTGTTTACATTTGTCGCTGTAATTTTGAGTTGTTTTCTTTCCTCCTGTTTAAGTTAGAAGATGAAATACTAATGTGCTACTGGATGCTTTAATGCGAAACACAAGTTTTTGCCATGATAAAATGCACTTTTTTTAATTTCCTTTGGGGGTACTTACCTTATCGTGGATGGTCGCCAAGGGTTATCGCCAAATAGTAAACAAAGGGAGCGATGGCTCACCGCCGTCGGTTACCCATTCGTTTCTTCCTTGCAACTGTTATGATGCTTGGATCTGCTAGATGTGAAGTGGTTATTTTACATCCGCTTTAGCAAATAGATCTCTGCTAGATGTGAAGTGGTTATTTTACATCCGCTTTAGCAAATAGATCTCTGCTAGATGTGAAGTGGTTCTTTTACATCCGCTTTAGAAAGTAGATCCTAATTTATTTATTTTTTTTTGGACTTTGCTGTAATCCGGTTTTATGCTTCCGCTTTGACATAAAGTTCTCATTAATATAATATTATTAAAAAAAGAACTTCACTTTAATGAGATTTTGAGATACCGTATTGGCATAAAGTGCCATTTTGTAAAGGAATTTGATTATTATTTAAAAAAAAGAACAGTAATGAAAATGGAGTTTTGTTATATGCTAATTATTAAATTAATTATTCGTATAATTAAACGCTATTTTAAATAAATTATTTCTTATAGTAATCATTTTTTTCCAAACTTTATTATTTTTTAATGATATCAATAATTTGTTTACTATATTTTGAATATCTAGGGTCGTTAGTATGTGTCATTGTATTATTTAATATTTTCTTTTCCTTTTCAATTCAAGTTTCAATGTAATACTGACGTCAATGGTGACAAAAGAACTGAAAATTTAAAAAATTGTTATATGAATAAAGTTCTGTAAAAATAATAAAAAGAAAATACAAAACTATAGGAATGTACTTATTTCTGTTTCAGTCATATTTATGTAATCTTTACACTTCCTTTGCTCATTATAATATTTTTGTGTGTTCCTTTTCAGAAATTAAGCTGACATACTCAGATAAATAGAAGGTGGGTGCCTAAAAATTTGTATAAAATTAGGATTAACAAGTTTCATTTTTTAAATATTTTAATTATGTATTTTTTATGAAAATTATATATATTATATATATATATATACACGTTTCTGTATTATAATTATCAATTAATA
>JAOUZG010053093.1:3691763-3730120 GCA_026289955.1 Argiope argentata
AATATTTAACAAATAATGATATTGATTCTATCAGTATCTTCAAAAATGTAGTGAAAAGTTCTTTTTCCTTTCTTTTCGAAAATAATTTTCAATTTTGAACTTAAAACTGAATGATTGCACGGTTATTAAGCATAAGAATGTCTTTCAATTACACTTCCAATCTATTTTCTAAATGTATTTATTATAAATACCTGAATATATTTTTTAAAAAGCTTTTCAAAGAAAAATCTACATATATCCGCCTCTATAAAATTACAAAGACATAAAATGGTAAAGTTTGATCAATAAGGTTTAAAATTTTCATCTTTCAGCGCAAAATATATCTTAAGTTAATTGTCTAGACGAGGAAAATAAAGTATAGGAGATATAGATTTTAAAAATTAATAAGGAATTCGAAAAAAATATTTATGTGCATTAAACATTACTTTTAAATTTTAAAGAAGTGTAAACCTGTAGCATCATTTTAGAGCTCTAATATTTTTAAACGTTTTTCTTCGATTATGAAAAGACAACCTAGTGACACAGAGTGACTTTTGTAAAAATATCAAAACAAAATATATATATATAATAATCAATTTCTTTATAGAAAAATCCTAAAAATTTTAGTTTGAAAAATTAAAACCTCGAATAGAATTTTTTTTTCTCTTTTTCCAAAATGTAGTGTTTTTTTGACAAACCAATTCAAACTTGAGTTTAGTTCGAAATAACATATTACTAATGTGAGAAGAAAATTGAAGAGAGATAGGAAGATTTCTCCCCACAGGGATAATTGCCCCCCCCGCACACACACACGGTAGGGAAGGAAGGCCAGCGAAAAAGCACGTTTCTTTTTCGAACACTCTCTGATATGATGTTTTTTCCATAATTTTTTACTTTTAAATAAAAATAATAATATTTAATTCAGATTTTTTCCATTTCTAATATAGGCGTAAATACACAGCTACCAGTTGGGTTCGTCTCATGCTGATCTATTCACAAGAAGCTGGTTTATTACTGTTTTCCCGCCAAATAAGGAATGTCATTGATTCATTACACCCTTCGGGGAAGCAAGGCGCCAAACTCCCTCTCTCAAAGAAAGAAAGGGAAGGGGGATGTTTATGACCCTATTTCCTGCTTTAAATGGTGTGAAAAAAAGATCCATTGCTGGACGAGACGGAACTATCACGAGATCCTGCAGACATGTAAGCATTGACTTCGCGTAAGGCTGTGCGTAACAAACGTCTATTTTTGTAAATAATTTTATGGATGCGCAAGATTTAAATCTATCTACTTCAAAAATTATTTAAAATTTTCCCTTCCTTTTCTTTGTGCATTTATTCTTCTTTTCCATTAATTCTCGTAAACAATAAATACTAATATTTGTTATGTATAATATTACTTAGTAACTATATACTTATATTTGTAGGTTATTTATATTTTAACATAATGTTAAAAAATATAGGTTTCTATAGTTTTGTAATTTAAATATCATCATTTCACTTAAAAAGCTTCTATTTTTACAAGCAAAACTTTTATGTTTTTAATTACACGACCAGTTCAACCCAAACCTTGCTAATTGCAATAGAGAGACATCTAAAAAATAATTATCTTTTTCTTAAGATAAGTTAATAAATAAGGATTTAACTTTTCAACTAAGTCTATAAACATTTCATTTTTGTGCTGCAATAACAAAAAATGTCTATACGAATATGAATTTGAAATAACCTAAGAAATTGATATGGAAATGAAGCTTCTACAGCATTTTAAGGATATGATTATCTTCAACATAATTCGTTCAATAATACTAACAACTTATTTTTTAAATATAATTTTATCCATTTATATACGGTTTTATATAATTTTATTAATCTTGTAAAGTATATCATTTTTTAAACAATAATAAATATATATATATATTTAAGTTTTTAAATATTTATTTGTTATTAATTTTATTTTTTGCAGTTCAATTATGTACATACGAAGAAAGAAAACAGTTATCTGTCCCGGTGCTTAAAAGATTTGCACAAGGAAAAGTGTGAAGCTAATGTTAAACAAGATGGAAACTTTAAAAGGTAAAAATTATTTGCTTTCCTCTGTATTCTCCTATGTATCAGTACGCCTTCCTGTGTTTATTAGCGCTCGTAGTGATACATTCTTTGAAAATGTATGTATCAATACGCCTTCCTGTGTTCACTAGACTGCGCAGAGATACATCCTTTGTAAATCCATGCGCTTCAAAGAATACCTTACTGCGCATACTCCATCACGCAGGGTTTACCAGAGAGAGCTGTGCAGAGATTAGCAGTAACCGGTTTGGCGATACAAAAGGTAAACAAGTTGGCGACATCCAGACCATCCACGGTAAAGTAAGTACCCCCTTTCCTTTCAAAAATCCTGACATTGGTTGTTAGCTTTGGAATAGAAAGTTGTTTTCGAAGTTGTGATATACGTCGTTTATTTTCAAGAATTCATTTAGTGTATTTATATTCACAAAATTTTGAAATCCAAAAACTGTTCCAGTAATTTTTTTTAGAAAACCTTCTCAAAGGAAAAGAAATCGGTACGTGTATTGCTGTCTAAAACAAATGGAGACAATTAAGCAAAATCCTCAGTACATTTCTAATTTTCTTTATTGACATTTGATGGAATGTTCTAATAATTTTGAATATGCTTAGAAGATTTTGAAATGTTTAAATGAATATTACATTACATTTATCCTACAAAATCTTATCTAAATTTGGCTCAGCTTTACTGTACGGTCACCCTTGGCGACTTTTTCAAAAGTTGGCGATAAATAATTTTTTTTGGCAACCTTGGTGATAAATAATTTTTTTTGGCAACCTGCCGAAAACTGGAATTTCCCCATTTCGAACTTCGGTGATATATGGTGAAGTTGATTTTGTCTTAGCTCCCACGTTCTTTGAATTTTATTGTGATGGCTGCATGGGGAGAATGATGTTATGTGGTATGATGAGCATGTGAATTTAAGGTATTTGTGTGGATTGGATGAAAGGAAAGAGACGTTTGATTTTTGTATGAAAGCGGGGTTGATTGCGAATAGGTATGAATGTCCGAAATGTAATAAAGATATGAAATTGGTTGCAAGGAAAGATGTTAGTGATGGTTATGAATGGAGGTGTAAATCTAAGGTGAAAGGAGAGGAGTGTTCTAATTTTTTGATGCTAATATGCCTTACATTTCTTATTTCCTAACATAACCCATAAAAGCTTTGCACTTTTATTTTGTTACAATCCAGAAGTTCGTTATTCCTCTCCGAAACTTTTCAGCCATTTTCTATGCACTGTTTTCATTGGTTCTCGCTTCAAAGTCGCCAGAATGGCGACTTTTGGCGGGATTTTGAAAAAGTCGCCAAGGGTGACCGTACAGTAAAGTTCTACCTTTCACGAAAGAAAGGTTTTTCTCTATATAGTCTTTTTTAAATTTTGAAGTGGATCCTCAAAAATTAAATATGTCAAAGCATCCATTTGATTTTTTAAAAAAATTAAAAATCCAGTTGATTTTTGAAAATAAAGACTCCAGATTCATTATTGACTGCATAGAAACAGATTAATCCAACAGAATATCAAATGATTTCCAGTTTTTATAAAGAAGCAAATATTTTAAAAGATATAATAGTCATAATGCTTTCAAGAGCTGTCAACTTCATTTCACCATTACACTGTGATAGCATATCTGACTAGGAATTTTTTGTAATTAAAAGCTACCTGATGGATGTATTAGAACTGAATGATTTTGTGATGACAGATAAAAGTTTTCAAATTGAACAAGAACTTTAAAAAAAAAGGATATAAGTGGGAAATAAAATTTTAAATCACTGTACTCAGTTTAATATCACTGAAAGAATTGATAACTGATATCTTATATAAGATTACAGTAGAAAGAGTCATTTCAAAAATTATAATGAATAAATATTTTGTAGGGGCTGTCCTTTATATGTGCTTACATAATATCAATTACTTGCATGTTGTATAACTTTCAAAGACCATTAATTAACATCAAATAATTTTTTGTATTTGTTTTTTAGTTTTTGGCATTATAATAAAATGCATTTTGAGATTTTTACTTTTTGAATGTGAACCTTAAAGCTATCTTTTCCTTGTAGTAATTCATATTATTTTGTTATTGCCATGTTATCACATCTAATAACTTAAATGCAAAATGGATGGCTTCATAGATCATTATTACTAGTTTTTCAAATACATTAGTTTATTTGTAATAGATTCAAGTCAAATTTATGTCAGGCAACTGTTGCTATAGATGGAATGAAATGTCATTAGTTTCTTTATTTAAACTGAAATTGATTGTTATCATAATATCATGCTATACTATTGTGCACTTCGGTGATTTCTGTTTTAAAAAAATATTGGTCTTTGCATTGAAAATCAACTTCTGTAGCAATATTTGTTATATATTTTTTATTTCTAACTTCCTTGTTACATGAATGTTTCACTTTTTTTCTCTACTTTAACCTATTGATTTTGAATAATAAAGTTCTATAAAAACATATTCTTTCAACTCTCCTTTATATCCTATTTTACTTTTATATTTGTATTTATCATGATCTTATTCTTGTTTATTAAATTTACAGTATTTTATGTTTTATTTTATATTCATTCTGAGTAATTTTTATCAATGTAACGTTAAAATTTAAAAATACATTTCCGATATGTTCTGTTTTAAAAGTGTATTGAAAGTGTATTGCTCGATATGTTTTTTATAGGTGATAAAGAATATGTTGTTCAGTATTCAGGTTGTTTCTGTTGAATGAAATTGATTTCATCATTCTTGCCATACTATGTTTATATTCTTTGTGTCTAGAAAAAGAAATGTTGATAAACAACTTTTGAGTGGTTTTTTTTAAATAGGTAAGAGCACTGAAACATCCATTTAATCATATTTTTTAAAAATAATTATATGCATTTTATCTATTTTTAAATGTGTAAATAAAAATTATAAAGGCATAATTTTATTTGTTTGTCCTTTAATGATTTTTATAAGTTAAAATAAAATAACTGGTTCTGGTTGCATAGATTTTAAAAAATGGTATCTATACCTTTTATAGTTCATAATTTGCAATTGTAAACAAAATTTATATATATTAAAAATTTGAGTTTCATGGGTTTTTTCTTCTGAGCAAACTGAAAACATCAAAGTCTCAAATAAAAATCATTTACTTAAGAAAGTTTCTTAATAAAAATTACTAATTAAGAAAAAAAATGTAATAATTTTATTGGTAAGCTTCAAAATTTTAACTTATCTAAAATTAATATTTATTTTTAAAATTTATATTTATAAAATTCAACCAACAGAAAAGGATAGGTCCTTTTTGTCTGTGATTTAACATTTAATTGAAAAAAAGAAAAAATGTAATTTTTCAAAAATACCACCATAGCCATTTTTCAAAATGTATCTTTGATATATATATATATATATATATATATATATAATATGGAAAAGTAAAGAAAAGGGTAGCAAACAAATTAAGAAATGATATTAATTAGACAAAAAATAATTGCATTGAAAATACTAATTGAAATTTTAGGATAAGAAATAAAATTAAAATACTACAAAAGTTTGGTGAAAATAATTAAAAATATTAAATTAAAAAATATATTTAAAAGTTTTTCATAATTATTCGGCTAGAGTAACATTCAACTGCAACAGCTGACTGCAATGCTTTCACCAACGTTATCGGCAGACATCCCGAGATGCGCAGAACGGTTGAAAATTGAACAGAATCGGTTTGTTTGGTACGTGACCCATGAATTGACCCCATTCTGAAAAATCTTTTAAAGTCCCCCCGCCCAGATAAGTATGATTTCAAACGAAAATTATTTGCTTTCCTCTTTACTCTCCTAGTAGTGATACATTTGTAGCGTTAGCCTTATAAGCTAAATAATATTCTTCGAGCTGAAGGGTCCCTTTTGCTCGATCGGTATATTACTCGGCTACAGGCCCAAACGTCGCAGGCTCGCACCGCAACCTTCACTCGCTTCATTGGTGACCTTGACAAGCAACCTTCCGCAAAGTCGTGGCGCCATCTACCAGCCAACAAAGCCGTCTCTTACTCAACACACCAAAGCTGTTGCTAACTCGACGCACCAACGAACTCGCATGCTCGCCATACGCTTCACGCTTTCAAAAATCGTTCGTCTCTCCTCCGACTCACTGGTAGGGGAGTACTGTAGCGTTAACCTTATAAGCCAAATAATATCCTTCGAGCTGAAGGGTCCCTTTTGCTCGATCAGTATATTACTCGGCTACAGGCCCAAACGTCGCAGGTTCGCACCGCGATCTTCACTCGCTTCACATTCTTTGCGAATGTATGTATCAGTGCGCCTTCCAGTGATACATTCTTTGAAAATGTATATATCAATACGCCTTTCTGTGTTTACTAGACATGCACAGAGATACATCCTTTGTAAATACATGTATCAATGCGCTTCAAAGAATACCTTACTGCGCATACTCCATCACGTAGAGTTTACCAGAGAGAGCTGTGCGGAGATTAGCAGTAACCGGTTTGGTGTTACAAAAGGTGAACAAGTTGGCGACATCCAGACCATCCACGATAAAGTAATTTCCCCCCAAAAAAGATATGTAATAAATTTTAACTTCAGAATAAAAAAAGGTATAACAATTCCAGGATACATATTTACTATCATGAGTATGCACGAAAATAAAACGCAATCAATGAGTTTTCGCCATAAATAAAAATAACAATGAAGACTTTTTTCATACTCATGTATTATCCTAAATTTATAATTATTATAAGCCCTTGATGAAACTCAGTTGAAAGATTACAGTGTAATTTAAATAGGAACCAGAATATATTACAATCAGCGCAAAGATTGCGATACGACTCACAAATTAAAATATAAGTAATAAGTGTAAAAATCGCCACACTCATGTCAACCTTTTAGGAGTCCAATCACAGCAATTTTCACATCAGCTTAATGATGCTCTTGTAAGCTGCGCTGTGATTGTACTAATTTTAGGTACCCTGGTCGCAGCGATCTCTAATTGGTTGTTGTTCTGTGACGTCAACCTTTCTGTAGTCCAATCACTCTGAAGTTCACATTACTGACTCTTTTGTAAACTGCGCTGTGATTGTACTCATTTGAGGTTACCCTGGTCGGTGCGATCTCTATAAAGTATCATATTCCCGTCCCATAGGGATTACGTTGCGATTGAGACGCTAGTGGGAAGTTTTGATAAAATTTCTAATCTACATTGAGATTTATTCATGGTGATATTGTTGTTGTTTTAATTTCACAATATTTGCTTATGGCCGCGGCAGTAGCTGTAATCAGCAAAGAGGTATTTTAAAGTTTAAATTCTTTTCTAAACAGTTGTAAAATTTGTGATTACAATTGGATGTTTTTAAAGAATGCACTGCATTTTAAATGTTAATTATAGTTATTGTATAATTTTAATTAAAATATTTGTTATGCGGAATTAAAAAGGTTGCAATATTTTATTTTATTCTTTGGATTGTTTTATATATACGTTTGAAAATGTGAAGAACAGCAATTGAAGAACTTAATTGACATGCTTTTCAGTTATATTCCAATGAAATTTCATTACATTTAATAGGTATCAAATGCAAAAAATATTTTCATGCCGATAATTAAAAAAAAATCATTTTATTAATATTATGAAATTTTCGATAATTCCCTTCTGAGGCATAAGGAGGGTTTAATTATTGTCCTTTAATAAATAAATATTTTCGAAATAAAAGCTGTAATAAACGTATAACCATTTGAATATATATAGAAATTTATCACTGTAGATTGATAGATGCTGGTAAAAATGAATAATCTTGTTTTTTATTCTATATTCCAGGAATGCAGAACCTTCGGAATCCGGGCCAAAATTGGCCCGTGTAGCCTTTTATGTTGGCCCGCAAATGCTGTTAATAAAATAAGACTAATTTAAAATAAAATGGGTGTATTATGAAATAAAGAGAGAAAAAAATCCGATGCAAAAACGGTTCTACAACAGAATAAATAATTTGCAGTTGTTTATTAAGTTTTATTTACTTTTTATTACGTGGCTTTTCAGGTTGTTCCCTTCATGGCTACCTGCGAGTGAGTACGAGTTTTTGTATAGGAGTAGCTCACAGACATGAAAAATTTCCACACATGAAAATGTAGTGAGAGGATCAACTTCAAATCTTGCATAATGCATTTGATGATTAATTTTCAGATTTTGAAAAGTGTCTAACAAAAATTGATGTATTTTCCTCTCCATTTTCTGTTGATGTAAATCTGGTGACTGAAAGTTTGCAGTTAGCCTTAATTGATTTACACTATTCTTATTTTTTCAAAAATCAATTCAAAGAAAAATCAATATTAGAATTTTATAGACTTACTCAAGGAATTTTCGTACTTAAAGCAAAATGCAGCAGCATGTGCAACTTTCTTTGGCAGTACTTACATTTGTGAGCAAACTTTCTCACTAATGACCATTTTAACCATTTAAACAAATCAAAAATAAGAAATAGAATAGCAGATGAGAATTTTTCTTCTGCTCTATGTATTGCCATAACCAATCTTAATCTCAACATAAAATCAATAACTTCAAATATTTAATTTCAGCCATCTCATTAATTCTAACTAATTTTGATAATTAATTTTTTTCTTCCAACTTAAATTGTGTTCTGTATAATTACTAAAAAGTTTTCCTCAGTTATTCCATTTCAAGTTTGCCACCTTTTTAGAAGGAATCTTTTTTTTTTTTTTTTTTTTTTTTTGGAGATAAAGTACTTTAATCATATCTATAATGTTTGTGTTTTATTCATTTATTTATTGCATAATGTGTGCATGAGAAAATAAATGCAATTCATGTCATAAAAAAACAGCATTTTCATATTTATAACATGTTTTAACATTCACCTGCTGCTTTGGCCCTCAATATGATCCTTTTTCATATTTTGCCCCCCCCCCTCCTGAAAAGGTTGTGCATCCCTGCTATATACAATATTCTTAATTCTAATTGTTATTAAGCTTAAGTAGAATTTCATAAAATAATACATCAAGTTTTAATGGTGTGTACAAAAAAGCTGTATTATATCGTATTTAATATTTTGCTGACTAAATTAAATAGAGCAGTTAATTAATTTTTCTAGCAAAAAATGACATGATTTTAAGAATTTTGAACATTGTTATATATCATTTTTACTCAAACTTAATGCTTTAGAGATATGAATTTGGAAATATTGTATTTCTTTTTTGAGACTTTGGATTCATTAAAAACATAATACATTTTATAAAGTTTTAGTTATCTGTTGTATGAAAAAGTTTCTAATTTATTTTGAAACTATCTGAAAAATACCTTTTTGATACTGAAGAGTATTAAATTTCAAGAATTGCTAGATTTTATTTCTCAGTTATTAATTGTACATGCTTTTTTTTACTTACATTTTATCATGTTTTACTAGGTTTATTAATGGTTTATTTCCTTTGAATCAAAAAAAGAATCACCCAAAATAATAAAATCCTAATCTATAAATATTTAATAAAGTGCATTTTTAAATAAATCTAAGATTTTACTTATTATTAAATAAAAGTTGTTTTCTATAAAGTGGGTATAAGAGCCCATTTTGTATGAATACTCATTATAGAAAACAACATAAAGTATAAATTATTTACAATAGACTCCTGTGTAAATAAATTTCCTGTTTTGTAGGATTTCCTACGATGTATGTATATTTATTCAAAATGTGCTTTTTTAACTTGAATGTGCTGCATCATGAAAATGGCTTAAATTTGAAAAACAGCTCCTACAAACAATTGCATTGAGATGTGCAAAAATAGCATTGTACTTGTTTTGTTTCTCCCTGCATTGAATATGATTAGTAGAAAGCAGACATGTACAGGTTTTATTAGATATGTCAAGGAAGAATTCAGACAAGGAATTAAGGGTGAAATAGATCCAGGAGTGCCAATATATGTGCTGAAATAAAGCTCATGAGTCTTTTTTCTGCTCCTTCTTTTTTCAAAATTATGCATTGCTATTTATTGAAATAGTTTTTCTGAAGGTGTGGTACAAAATGTATTCTGTGCCATACTTGTTAATTTTTTTTTTCAATTTCTCAAATGTTAAAAATATTTTTAATGTATGAAATGCTGAAGAATTTAATTTATTCATTATTATTTATTTATTCATTATTCTAAATGTTTCACCTTTTGTTATTAACCTATGTTGAAAAAAAAGAACATGCAAATTGGTCCTAAAAACAAAAATACAGCAGGAGGAATTTAGTACTCCAAAGAATATATCAAATATGATAGAAGTTGCTGTAAAAATACTTGCAGTGAAGCCTCTTAATTTTATTGCATATTTGCTCTTTTTAATATGTTGTTTTGGAGTAGTTCTTTGAATGAGATTTAGATTGATTTTGATGTACTATACAAAAATGTGATTAGTTGTGGCTTTTGTCAATCTCTTAACATTTATTAGGATGAGATTTTAATTTAAAGCCATAAGTTTTCAGTGTTTTCATTCAATTTCTTTCATAATATACTTTTTAAAGGACCCCATCTGTTTGAAAATTATTATTTATTGGACTAATTATGGCTAATTTTATTTTTACTGGAAGAAAGAAAAACTGCTAGTTCTGGATATTAAAATTTTAACAAATAAAAAAAAGTTTTTTTAAAAAAAATTTTTATTATTAGTTAGGATATTTTAATTTTATAATGAGCGTCTTTTTTTTTTTTGTTACTCTTGTGTAACCCCCCAAAGAAATTTTGCATTACACATAAAAGTTTGAGAAGCAGTGCACAACATAAACCATTGAAGTTAAGTACATCAAATTTCAAAAATTTCTTCTGCATTAGAAACCTAATAGGAACGAATATTTCAAAATTTTAGAACTTCAATTTAAAAAATAAAAAGAGTTTTGCTATGCTTTGTTGCTGTAACATCAAAGCATCATTGAAAGAAATAAGAAATTTTTTTTTAATATCACTTTTAAAGTTTTGAAAAATAGCTATTCTGTTATACCAATTTTATTCGATTGAAAAGGATTTTTCCTGTTTAGTTTCGTAATTTTTTAAAAATTAATTCATTATATAATTTATAGCGTTAATATTTATTATATAAAATTCAAAACAATATCACTGTTTTGTAAATGACGCTAGAATGAACAAAAGCTTTATTTCTACAAATTATAAATGCAATATTATTGTTAAAAATATGCTTTGTCTGCAAGGTTTAAATTTAATATTGTTAAAAATGTGTGGCTACAAACTTATCTATATATATCCAAAAACAAAGGCTTTAAGTATCCAATTTCTATTGTTATGAAGCAAATAGAAGTTAAATCTGTTTTATGTTAAAAAAAAAAAAAGAAGAAAAAAGGATGTGTTTTGGGAAAGTTAAATGTGTGCCTCAGCAGAGTAATATACAAGAATTTTTATCATACTTTCTTTTTTTAATTGATTATAAGGATTGATCATAGAAATTTTCATAACAAAATTTGTTATATATGTATATAATATAGTTCAGTCATAGAAGTTTTATTTCCTTCAAATGTGGAATTTAAATGAAAACAGATTTAAAAGCCATAGTCATAAACATCACTGATAATCTATTAAGTAGTTATTTATGTGTTTAAAATAATTAGGAATTCCACAGAATCCCTAGTTCTAACTACCGGTGATTTTGTCAATTTTTATTTCATTTGAAAACAATGTTTTTAGATTTGTTGTCAGCAATGATCTTTACTTCCTACTTTTAAAAGTAATCTCAAGAATGCCTAATATTACAACCTTGATGGGGGAGGGGGGCTTTTTCTGCTAATTCCATCCTTTGATTTCATTACTTTTTTTTATTTCTTTTGAAAGCTCATGATGTTTAAATATGCCAATGATGATTGCCAGCTTTCCTTCTCTTCCGTTTTGAAAGATATTGCAAGATAAAAATGTAATGCAATGAAAAATCCAGTTACTGGATTGTTTTTTTAAACTGTTATTATTTTATTTGCCGATTAATTTTGCCACTTTACATTCTTAGCCAACTAATAAGAATTTTATACATTCATTATACTTATATAATGTAAAGAAAAATTTTATTTATTTTTTAAAGATATAGTTCATTAGAGTTGCTTGACATTTCTAATTAATATTATTAATGTGGTAGGCAAACAACTTTTAGCTGGAAGTAGCTAATATTATTGTTATGGAAGATTATATAGATAAATATTTGAGCATATTAATTAATAAAAAAATATATGATTTTGGCATATAACATTTATATTTATCATATTGAAAATGTTTATTTCTCCATGTATTATTAAATTTACTATTTTTTTAAAATGCAATTATCTTTTTAAATAATTGTATTTCTTTATTTTAGAATTATCCTTTATATGTTAAAACATGTTCCCCTGGAAATGATTTAAAGTTTTTGTACACTATTCACACATCTCTGGATGTGATTGAAGAGAAAGTATTGACCGTCAACAAAGCTGCTTCTGACCTTAGAGAACTCTATCTTGGTTTGCTGTATCCTACTGAGGATTATAAAGTGTAATTTTCCATTCTTTTGTTTATTTAAGATGTTATTTTGACAATAATTTTGTGTAGTTAAGGATCTTATTCTCTTGAATTGAAGAATGGTGTCATAAATTTATTTATAGATTTTAAAATTGTGCAAAGTAAACTCTGTTGCTGGGAATAGCATATTATTTGCAGCTTTAATATTTGCAGATAATGTTTTCACAGATTTCTTGCCTGAACATAAAAGGTTATTTTAATAGTTATGTAAATTAATAATTGTAATTTTCTTTGGCAACTTTTTTTTAATAAATCAGTATTGATAATTTGCATTTTTATATATACTTTCACATTATATAAAATATCTTAACATTATCTGTTTTAAAATGAAGCAACTCCATCAAATTAGACTTTTAAACTTCACTTTTATTGTGGTTTTTAAAAGATAAAGGGTTTTTTTTAAGGTGGGTAGAGAGAAAAGAATTGAATTTTTTTCTTTCATAACATAAATTTAAATATTTAATTATCTCTGTTTGTCAATAATATTTACTTATATTTTAATAAACACTTTTTGAAATATTTGAATAGAAATTAATTTTTTAATGTTTAAAATAAATAAACAAAAACATGTTATTTTATATATAAAATATGAAGTCTATGTATGCTATGTATTTCCCAATTTTGCTTTAACCAAATGAATTTTTACCTAAGATGATAAATGTTAGTGAAAAAAAATTAAAGATGTAATAAAAACTTTTTTTTGAAGAAATATATTATATATTAGGATTTTACTGAAAAATACTTTCATTAAAATCATATTCACTCTTATGCTATACAATAAGAAGGTTTGAAATCATTTTATTTCTAAATTTAATTATAAAATATAATTTATGAACATTTTAATTATAAAATATAATTTATGAACATTTATTTAGTGAAAACTAATCATAGATTAGTTAGTGATAAGTGATAGTATTTTATGTTTAAATACTATCAGTTATCATTTTTAATAACTAAAAATTTTACTTTTATAAATTCTGCATATTTTGTTATAATATTTTGATTTTTTCAGTGTGTATGTATTTTACTATGAGATTTTATAAGTTGTTTCTTTTGAAGGTATGGTTATGTTACCAACACCAAAATTAAATTTATTGTTGTTGTTGAATCCTCTCATACTACTTTAAGAGATAATGAAATTCGGCAGGTAAGTAAAATTGTGCAAATTATCAAGTGATTTATTTATTTATTTGATAGTGCATTTTCCTTTTCTCTTAAGCCAATTCTTATGAATAAATATGAAAATAAATGTCCTGAAATTTTCAAATTTTGATTAAAAGAGTTATTGAATTTTAAAAGCTTTCATAAATTATGTATTTTAAAAATATGAAATCTATATATATATATATGTCTTGTAAAATCTTAGATTATAATATTTCCATCTCTTTGTTATTGTGGTTTTTTTACCCTTAACCTATTTAACTGGTCATGAATAGATTTCTATTTTCTAAATATGAATGTTGATTTATTTCAATACAAAAAAAGTTATTATATATTCAATGGAAAAAAAGAAAAGAAAAATGGTACTTATTGATTACCTTTTGTGTTAGTGATATATTTAAAAAAAATTGGTTCCTGCTTTATTATTATTATTATCTGTTTACTGTGTTAGTTGTCAAAATGTGACAGGTTTACACTCAGTGGTTGAAAAGAAGCCACATATTTCTCAAATCATATAAATTTCAATATAAGTTGCAGTTTTTTAGGAATTTGGGATGCATTAATGAATTTTTAGCTATTATGAAATAATGAGAATTATATCTTTTATTATTTTTATAGCCCTAATTCTATAATTTCAATAAATACAGATATTTTGATGTAAATAATAACTTGTCTTTTAAATATTGGAGCAGTGTATAGAAAGAGATGTTAAAAAGAAAGAATTGCTATTATGGAAAAAAAATTCATGTAATGTGAGATATTTTATAAATTTTCTAAATATCTGTTAAGTATTTTAGACAAATATTTTTTGATAAATTATTGAGAAGAATTTTGAGAGTTGAAAACATCTTTTTGATTTATTGCTGAATGATTTGTTTGTGGTAGAGTTATTATTTGTCCATTTTACACCAAATGTATGCAAAGATATTCTAAATGGTTATTGTTAAAAAATTTATGAAATTAATTAATTATGGACAGTTCTAAAGATATCTTGCATAAAATCCTGGTAAAAGAAGCAAAATGCTTTTTTTTGGTGCATTAGTCATTTTTTATTAAACTGCAATGTGCATATAGTTAAAAATGCTTTAAAATGGAATAAATAAAGAGGAAAAAATGTGTTATGAAAACAAGAGGGAAAAAAGCAGATTTCTATTAAGAAAGTAAAAAAAAGAGAGAGAGAAATGATCCTCTTTTTTTAGCTATCAGATCTTGCTTGGTTAGGAATGATGAATTGAAAAATTGTACACTAGTATACAAACTTCTATGAATTGGAAGTCACTATAAGAAAATTAATGGAATTCTATTCTAATAAAATTTGCAACTTTTTAAGTAATGAAGTTTCCAATTGGGTTGATTTTGAAGAGTATTCAAGAATTCAACTGATAATATTTTATCAAAAACTTTATCAGAATAGAATATCAAGGAATTATTAAGATTTTATTCTATTGCCAGATAATCATTGAAAGGTGATTTTTCCTTAAATAAACTTGGCATTGAAAAGTGTAGAGAAAATATGTAATTTTATATTAATTAAAAAAATGTGTTATGAAAAGAATTTAGATTATGCACAAAATAATGTCTATAATGAAAACATGAACAAATGAAGGTTTCAATCCTTAAATGAGGAAAAGAATGAATAAAGAGCACTCTACAGATATAAAAATTATAAAGCATTTAAATCAAGAGGATAGTTAATATGAGAATTAAAATAACAATAGTTCTAATGCCTGATTATTTGGCAGAATTGTAAACATCGAGTTTTTGTCTAAATTGTTTGACTTAACCAATTTTCCTAGCAAATCATTTGGTCTCTATAAACAACTAATTAGTTTAAAAATGAATAACATGGTTGTGTATCTTAAACACTAATAATTTTTAATTTTAAAAAAAGAATGAAAAACAAAATGTAGAAATCAAATGTTCTTTGGGTAATAAAGCTACTGTCTCTCTCACTGTCTTTTAATTTGTGAAATTAATTTTCTTAAATGTTTGTTTTGTTAGATGTTTCGAAGAATACATGCAGGCTATGCTGATATGGTTTGCAATCCTTTTTATACAGCTGGAGAAGTAATTTCTTCAAAGTAAGTTGACCTTGTAAAATTGTTTTTAATTACAGCTGGTATTTTATCATCTAAATGTTATCATGTTTTTATACAATTATATACAATGTACTTTTTATATACGTATTAAATAATGGTAAATGATAATTTTGTTTCAAAAATATTTGTAAAAATTCTTTTGGTATTATTAGTTTAGAAACTAAGTTCTTTTTCTTGTGAATATTTTATCATAATATTATGCAAACTACTAACTAGCCAACATAATAACTATGCAAACAAACTATCAGGGAAACAACAAATGTGTCTTTTTTTAAAAGAAATTTAAGATATTATTTATAAACTATAAAAATGTTTCCTTATTTATTTAAATTTTATGAAATATTAAGGAAAAAATCTTATAAAATGTCCATTTTCATTTATTTATTTTGTTACAAGAATCTTGATAGAAAGAAAACTTTAGTACTGCATAAAAATATAACTTTTGTGC
Source organism: Argiope argentata (assembly GCA_026289955.1). NCBI lineage: Eukaryota > Metazoa > Arthropoda > Arachnida > Araneae > Araneidae > Argiope > Argiope argentata. The sequence goes on from JAOUZG010053093.1 coordinate 3,708,035, forward strand.
TTGGTTTCCAAAAATTTACTTTCTTCTCAAAAATATTAATCTCTATAATAAAGATATTGTTTGTTTATGTGTGTGTGGTTGCAGATATACATATTACATTTTTTAAATCAGTTTAATTTTTATTTCCAAGGAATTTGTGTTAAAAACATCAACAAAATTTATTCTTATATTTTGTAACAGTACAGCTTATTTTTACTGAAATAGAAATACTACCTTATAAAATTTAATGAAAAAAACTAAATTTTGATGTTAATATCTAACTGCAGATTTTCATTTACATAATTATCAGATAAGGAAAAAAAAACTCAAATGATCCCCCCCTTTTTTTTAAATGAAATTTTTAAGGAATATTACCAGTTAAAAGAGAATTAAACTAAAATTTTTGTATGATCCTTAGAATTTTTGCTCATTGTATAAAGAGTAAATTCTAATTTCTTATTATCCGTTATGTTGAAATTTACATTAGGAAAAATAATTCTTTTTATTTATTTTTTCACTATTAAATATAACTCATTTTCCAATTCATTCATTATTGAAAGCAGCTGATTTGATTTTAAGTGAAGGATAAAAATTTCTCAGGATGTGTGACATGAAATGCCAAGAATTATTTTCTTTAAAAATGAGGACATTGAAAAGAAAAACATGGATTGATTTGAAAGAAAGGGGGGGGGATCAAAAGGAGATGTAAATAATTATAATTGCTGATCTTCACATGTATTTGCAGTATTGTTTCTATTTATAGTGTGTAAATGATAATTAACAAACAATTCAATGAAAACTAATAATTCATTTATGTTCAATAACGAATTCAAAAAAAAATATTGCTGATTTTAACATTTGTAAAGCTCATATTTTATTGCCATCTCTTGGTGCTGTCATAGGAGAGATAAATAGAAGAAATTAGGGTATCAAAGTGTTGCCAGAAAAAAAACAGCAAATGAATGAGAAGGAAAATTGAAATGAAAAAATGATCAGTAGTGAAGAATATGTTTCTTTATATGTAAGAATGGTTTCAGAAATAAGATTCTGTTTAGAATGTAATTTTTTTTCCTACAAAGTTTATTTCTGTTGTCTGAATTTTCATTAGTTCTTTTCTGAATTCTGTATAAAGCCAAGGGAGGGAGATCAAAAGAATATTATTATCATTTTTTAAATAGATTTTCAAGAATTGTTCTCCTTACAGAAACAGACAAAAACTAAGCATGTTTTTGCATATAAATTTTTTTAGAAGAATTGATTTTCAGATCTTTAAAAAAACTAATCAACTTCCTATGTAAATTAATAAAGGATCAAATAATGAATAATTTTTTTTAACTCTTTGTCAGTTATTATTTTGATTTCAATAAAGGAATATAATTAAAGCTAGTGGAATTTATTGTACCATAGAATTTTTCTTCTTGTACTGCATATATCTAGTGGTGAATATGTGTTTAAATTGTAGCTAGCGTATCATATTCTTAACATTTTCTCTTTTGAGCTCCATAACACAAAAGATAAATGAAATCTTTTCTGAATGTGTTCAAATAAAAAATTTTGAACCTAACAATCAGGTTTTTTAAAAATATATATATCTTTAAATGTAAGATAAGAAAAATTCACTCCAAAAAGTTTGATTATTTGAGATTTAATTATTAAAAAAAAAAGCTAAATGTTGAAATAAATGAATCTCGAATTTTATGTCTGCATAATAGTTCTAAAAATTAATTTTTTTATATATATAAAAACAACAGCAACTTATGAATAGTCAATTGCAGACTTGCAGTACCACCAAATTCCTTTAGTATATGAATTATTAATTACTTAGTTCTTTAGGTAATATTTTAAACAAAATCATTCTTGACATGCTCATTGAAAAAGAGAAATTCTAAGAATGAAAAATTGACAATTTTGAATTTACTATAGGATGTTTTTCATGTATTGTACATTCTTAGTGCTTTTGTTTTAACATCAAACTCTGGAGTTGCTCCTTTACTTTTATTAGTTTATCTTCAAGCTTCAACAGCTTTCATAAAAAGAATTTTAAACTTTTTCTAGTGAAAAAATAATTCTCAAAAGACCAAGATTTTTAAGTAAATAAAGTGTTAATTGATAATAAAAAATGAAATTTGTTATATCTAACATTTTATAATACAAATTATTTTTTCATCATTTTTTAAAACTTTAGTTGTAAAATCTAAATAAAAACACTTAGGAAAAATCTATTGTCTTAAAACTATCTTTTATGGTCATATTTTGGGTTGTGAAACCTTAATTAAGAAAATCGACTTTTAAAATAATAGACTACTTAAAGAAATATAACTTAAAATGCCATTTAAATATTTATATTCTTATTTTATTTACACCATAAAATTTATCTTTTTAATGGATAAGAAAGTAATTTTTCAATGTATATGCAAAATTTAAGGTGCCACTAAGTTCTGTAAATGTGAAGAAAAGAAGATAAAGAATGCAAGAAAAATTATTTGAAAAATGCATTTCAAATTGAAATATTTAATTTGAATCAATATTTAAAGTACTTCAATGAAAATGAAATAAGCTTTTTCATTAACTAAGTATTAAATTCAAACTTAATTATAACGACAGAAATATAAGTGATGCAAATATGTATCATTGTGCTGAGTAATTACAATTCTTCAATGATTGCAGGCTGTTAAGTTACCAATGCTAAGAAGAAAGAAAACCAACAAAGAACAATGAAAGTACAGTTTAAAATCAAATATCTGTTGCAAAATTTGTAAAGTAAAATTTCTACAACTATGAATAAGATTTTTTTATGTGAAAACTTTTAGAAAACATTCCTTAGGTTAATTTTATATGTTCAGACTCCTTCACTCATTAAGCAGATTCTGCTGAGATTTTAAAATAAAAAATGATTTTTCTTTATTTTGTATATCATTTACAGTATATATATATATATAGTACTAACCCTAACTTTTAATTATACCTTGTAAAGGCCCTAAAATTCTACAGTTCTGCAATCTGCTTATTCTTTGTGTTTGCAGGTAATATGACTGAAAAACTATTATACTAAATATGTCTCTGGAAAAAAAAGAAAGCGATAGTATATCATCTTCAGAAGAACAGCCTGTCTGTTTAGAACATCAGTGCAGTAAAAGATATTTGTTTTCTATGTTACAAGATCCTCCTCAACAAGGATATATGTACCCTTCATCTGTGCCATGTTTTTATGATGTGATCGATCATAGAAATTCAATTGTGCAATTTGATGAGAACATCAAAACAAATGCTGGGCAACTGACAATGCCTGTGATTAATCAACATGGATGTCAGTCATCATCACAATCAAATTTTAATCGTTCCTTAGATTCATCAACTTGTGAAACTTCTCAAAGTACAACCACTTTAGAGCCACATCAGAATATTTTTATGCTAACTAAAAAAAATGATTTTTACGAGATTGGTCAGGACAATGTAAGAGAATGCAATTCATTGGAAATATATGATATAAAACCTACTGAAATGGAAAAGTCATATGAAATTGGTAACAGTAAGTATATGCATAAGAAAGGACGTAAAATGGGTCCTCGATGTAATTGCAGACTTAGTACTCGAAGTGCAAAATTCCATTGTAATGAATTTACTGATGAAGAAAGACAGACTTTATTTAATTTATTTTGGGGTAACATGGATTGGCATCAACGAAAGATGTATATATCATCTCTTGTGAGATGTTGTTATCCTAGTGCAAGAAGAAAAGATTGCCAAGATCCTCATAGGAAAGAGTTTGCATTTCAATATCATATGAAAAAAAATAATAAACTATTCCGTGTATGTAAGGTTATGTTTATAAACACATTTAGTATTGGAGAATTTTCAGTACGAGACTGGGCCATGCATAGCACTAAACAACAGACCTTGTGATATTCATGATGTACAAATATTTAACTAGAACTGTTTTCTTCAACAGTAAATAGCAGTTTTAGATAAAGTTAAAATAAGTAAAAGAAATTAATTGTAATGTCCAAGAGAAATAGCATTATTATATGAATTCTATTTGTATCATTTTTTGATTCAGCCTTTTAAAAGAAATCTTGGTCTTTTAAAACTGTTTAATTTTCTAAAAGCAGAGTATGTGTAAAAATTATTTTAATTCATTCTTGTTATAAATTTGTCTCAAAATATTTTTAAAAATGAGTATAAATTTAGACTATCCTCTTATCCTGATGAATTCTGTTTTTTAAAACAATTTAAAATAGTGTTTTATATTAGATTGTATGTTTAGAATTAGTAATATGTTAAAAAATTGTTAAACCATCTTGAGTTTCATATACTTGAGTATTCGTTTTTACAAATACTTTAAACAGAATTGAGAAACTTATTATGATTGATGAACACAGAAAATTTAACAATTCTTTAAAAATTTTAATTTAATAATATTTTTATCTGGCTTAATATTTTAAAATAAATTTTAAGGAATTCTTTTTTATAGTTCATATTTGAAAAAGAATAAAAATAATAGTTTTGTTTTTAATGTTAATGCAATTAAACTTTAGATTTATGTTATCAAATATGAACTGAGTCATAATATATCATAATATAAATTTATTTAGAGAAATTATTACAAAGGATTGCATCTAAATTTTATTTGCTTAAAATTCTAAAAGTTTATTCTCATTTCAATATAGAACTAATTAGTGTTAATTAAAAAGCAACAGTAAAGTAAATATTAATTTTAAAGTAAAAGTAATTAAATTATTTAATTTTAATTAAAGACGAATCATTAAAAATATGCTCATGTGTTAAAACCTAATAGTTAAAGTTAACATGGATTTGTTGAGTTCTTATTAAATATGGTAACAAAAGATTTAGGATGACTTGAATTTGACTACAACATCTAATAAGTAACAAATTTCAGGGTTTTATCAAAAAAATTTGGGGGAAAAAAACTGAAGATTTAATACAGATATTAAAAGTGAGTTGATTTATAACTAGTTCTAGTCTGCGAATTGATCAAAGCATGTGAATTTCATGAGTCTTGTGTTCTGCAATATGGCTTTTTTTTTTGACAAATTTTCTTAGTATATATTTAGAAGTGGGAGTATATCTTGTACTTTTAAACAGTACAACTCTTTTTAACAGTTTTATGTTGATATCTTTTTTCAATTTTTTGTAAAGATTGGTATATGGCAATTCTTTAATTTCTAAACAATATACCGAACATTACTTTGAAAATGTGGTTCATTTATGTGATTGATCTGAAGCATTTTTATATTTAAGATGATTGAAGGGCGAACTTTTTAATTTTTAGTATTCATTAAATTTCATAACCAACAAGAGCTCCACTGTCTTTGACTGTATAATGTCATGCTTTCTGTTTATTTTTCCTGAAACAAGGACAGGCTTTAGCACTTGCTCTTTGAGGAAGAATAATGATTAATTTACTTTCTCTTTATAAAATTTTATATAAAAAAAGTAAAAGATTAACTAAGATAATGGTTGAAAATAGAAGTTTTAACCTTAAGTTAAAGTAAGTTCCAGGCGTAATTTTTATAGTATAGGATCAAATTGCCTTCTCTCAATACAATTTCATCTTCTAATTGAGTACAAATTTTTGATACAACTAATTATTACTGCAAGAATTTTAGAGGACTCATTATGAATTTAAATGTTCATTTGGCTTTAAATAGCGTAACTGAATGATATCTACCTCATTTTGATATAAACTTTTAAATCGCAATCCTTTACTATATAAGAGATTTTTTTTTATTCCTTTGTATGTCAAGAACGAAAATTGCATGCACTGAAATCATATGTGATAATATACTACACAGTTTTATTTTAAATTTGAATTTTAATATTGGATCTTAAGCTTTTTGAGTTGAGACTCCATGTTTGTCAGAAAAATTCTGTCATGAATAATCAAGATAATATTAATAAAATTGGTAATCGATATAAATTAAATATCATTTAATTGAATGATTTATCATAATATTTTGTAAAATCAAATGATTTTTTGAGGTATTTTTATCAACAAACGCTAAAAAAAGTCATTTCAAGAGCTTTTGTAATGAAAAATGTTTTAAAAGTGATTATAGATGTAATTTAAAAATTTAAATTTTCATTTTGCTTATTATAAAGCAAAAAAGTTGACATTTTTTTCTTTGCATGCAATAATTTCATTTTATAGACACATAATGTGAGATCCCATTTTATAATATTTAATTGCTATTAAAAAATTAATTTCAGAATTAATTTTGCCATATATTGTAGTCAAATTGAATTATATTGTTATTCTTAATTTAGTGAAAGGAAAAATTTTAAGTTTATATATATATATATATATATTATTTTAATTGTGAAAACAATTATTCAAAACTAATTTATCATTGAAAATTTTTTGTATTTATTTCAATCATTAAAATGTGCTCACACTTTTTCTACTCTGTAAAAAGTATAGATTTGCTAAGAATTGTTACATTTAATTATTCGTATTGTTAACACTGATACTAATGTCAAGCATGTAAATTTTATTATTTATAGTTGTGTAAGAATTTGGTATAAGTTACTTTTAAAGTTGTATATTAGATCAAAATATATCAGTATTATAACAGCAAACCATTAATTTCAAAAAGATATGTCAAGTTAATTCTACATGAAAACATTTAGCTAAATAATTTTTTTTAACCATTTGTTCCTGAATTGTGGGATACCTTGTTTGCTTCTGGTACTATTTGATGTACAATTTCATTGTAAAGTGGAGAATATTGAGTTTCGAGTTTTGAAAAATTATTTTCTTACTGTTGATATTGACCCTTAAATTTGAAGATATTTCTATTTTTAATATAAAAATCATGCAATTAATGTCATATACCATGTTTTTAAGTTATTTTATTCGTATGAACAAAGACAGAGTATAATTGTTATCAGTTCTGCCCAAAATCTAATTTGAGATTTTTCAGTTTTATATTGAATATTACATTGCTTCAATTTTTTAAAATTTAAAGTAGGACATTTAGAAATCAAATTTTTGCAATTAGAATTTCTGAACTTTTAATGTATTTTGTATTAGAATGTAAATTTGGATCGTAACATTGACATTAAAAAAAAGTTTTTTTGTAAAAAATATATATATATATATATTTTATAAATTAGGTTTTAAATTTTTGACAATTTGGTTAGTATGTATTTTTAAAATTTTCTCATTAATTGCAACTCAAAATTTTTAATACATGTAAACTTATTGATTTGCATTTCATTTGTATACTTCTTTTCATATTCTTACACATGCAAAGCTGTTTAAAATTAGTTCCTATGAAAAATGTTTGGTATTTTAATTTTTAGTGCATGTATTTTATATTACTGATGTATTTCAACTTTTTAAATAACAAAAAAAAAAAAAAATCAGGTTGCTTATGTCATATTTTACTAACTATTCTCACTTTTTTTCCATCCTCAGCAGAGTTACCTTTTTCAAAAGTTTGTATTCAATTATAATAAATACTTAATACTGTAAAGATTATGTTTCTGTTGGTAAAATAATTATACCTACTTAATCATAATCTTCATTATTATTTTCATTTCAGGTCCTTTGAAGTTATCATAAAAAACCTAATGTCTACTGAGTAATCATGTATAGCTGCAATATCTGAAGAAAAATGCTTTGTTTTACTTTGCACGCTACATTTTTTATGTTAATCTGTAAAGGAGAAAAGTTATTTCTATATAATTCTTAGGTATATAAACATAATAAGTATTTTATTATTTATTAAAAACTATTCATATTCATAATTAAGGAAACTAAATATAATGTAATAATTTTATCTATGTCAATATACATTTATATTCAGTGACAATTTGAGTTGACAGAGTGTAGAAAGCTATCCGATACTAGTGTGTGAAGTGACTACATATAAAATTATCTCTATATTTGAGGAAAAACACGAATAAAAACAATATTTTAAAAATTGGCATAGTTTTAGAAAGGAGGATTTTTTTCAATTCAGTAGGCCTTCTTAAAAGTGCAAATTGGTACATCATATAGCTTTCTCCATACTGTCCAATGTCATATAGATGAATAAGGATTGAAATGATAATTAACTGATTTAATTGTTTATTTCATCTTTCAATATGTCTGTTATTATTTGTCAGTGAAATTTTTTCTTTTTTTAAAAAAATAATCATCTTAATGGTAATAAAGCAATACTGAAAACTTAAATGTATTTTTAATCAAATGGTTTATCTTTCACTATTGATTGTACATAAATATAGAATTTTCAAACAAAAGTAGTAATTTATATTCATGAGTAATTATTTACACAGAAAGAAAGGAATTATTTCTTAAAAAGAATATTGTGATATTATGGAAATGATTCAAGTTTCTTGTGTAATGAATTAGGAACGAAGAATATAGGAGTAATAATGCTTTGGGAGCCATTATGGAGAGGGGTAGCTTTAAATATTTTATGTGATTTTCATGCTTTTAAAATACCTTTTTCTTCTTTACATTCTTAACCCTTCATTATTTCATAAAACTTAACATTTTTTATGTAAAGTGGAATAAAGAATTATACTTGCCACTGTTTAGAACACAAAGCTTAAAATCATTTTTTAAAAAAATTATATTTTGTTATTTAAAATTTTGGGTATCCACGGGTTTGGGGTCAAGATAATTATATTTATTCAGCCATAAAGGTATAAACAAAGAAATTTAAATATTAAAAATGCAGCTATGTGAGTAAAAAAAATTAATTTGACATTCAAAGCAATGTTATTTGGAAAAGAAGCTGGCAAGTAGTTTTTCGCAGTAGAATAATTTCAACATTAACTGGTTTGTCATCTGGTGTTTTTGAAATTCATGAAAAATAATTGAGAGTGGATAAAATTCATGTTTCTAGTCAGTAAAGAGAAAGACACCAAAAAAATACTCAGCTTTTTTTGTAATAATGCTTTGGGAGCCATTATGGAGAGGGGTAGCTTTAAATATTTTATGTGATTTTTATGTGATTTTTTTTCACATTGTTTTGTTCTAGAACATATTCCCATACATAACACAATTCAGTGCAAAATTCCTTTCCAATTTATTTATTTAAAAAAAAAACAACTTATGTCACTATATTTTATATGAAACAAACCATAGAAAATGTTGAAAAATTTTCTATGTATTTTGACATAAAAATGACATGGTACAATGTATTTTGACATAAAAGTTTTTAAAAAATCCAAAAGAATTATCTTTGAATATGAATGCATAAATATAATGATTAGAAATTTGTTTTGGGTAAACCTCTTAAGTTTTCTTTGTATGTGAATTATATAATGATATTCAATATAAAATGAACATACATGTGAGAGTCTAACCAAATCTTCAGTAAAAAAAAAAATTAGAATCTTCAGATAGTGGGGTTTTAGTGGCATGATGTCTAAGGTTTTTTAAAAAAAAAATATTTATGGGTTAGTTTCTAAACCAAGATTAAAATAATGCGAATGAAGGATGAAAAGAACTAAGAAAAAAAAATTTATTTAGAGTTATAGGGGAATATTTACAGGGAAATATTTAAAGAATTAAAACATGGAGATATTAGATAAACAGAAAGCTAGATTATTTTCTCTAGGAGGACGTTAGAAGTAGGGAAACATTGTGACTGAAAACATATTACCACGTAGCCGCATAGCTTAGCGAGTGGGAACCGCTTGACGCGTGGAGACAGACGTCTTTCTTTTACGGATGTTAGTAGGCCTCTGCCTTAATATTAATTGGAACAGTTTTTCAAAAGCTCAATAAATAGCGTTGTTCTGGAATATTATACTAATTAAAAGTAGCGTCCTCTGGGAAATGACCTAACCTTTTACAACTCTTGCTTTGAATTTCATATATCATCGGGTGTTGACAAAACAAAATGAAGGCAAATGATTGTTAAATAAAATAGCTCTGTGGAATATCCACATACATATATTGATAAATTATTTTAAAACAAAGGCCTTAAAGGAATTTGTATTTCTGATCCTTTCTTTTAAAAAACTTATAGTACTTTAAATTGGAGTTACCATTCAATTTATTTTTATTTTAAGAACTCAAATTTGCCCTTGCAGTTCCATTTCTTCAAAAAAAAAAAAAAAAAAAAAGGACCTGCACAGATAGTGAAAACGGGAATATAAGCATCGGCACTGAAGTTGCAGCGATGTTTTTTGGTTACCATTTTAGTTTTTCTTGAATGTTCTTAAAACTCACCAGTTCTCACACTACAGGCTTATATTAAATTATAGAATATAAAATTGCTTACATTGGCAAGCTTTTATTTTTCTTTGTTTTATTATTATTGTATATATGGATTCTAAACTATTTTTTCGTTTTCAGTAATTTAGCACTCCCTAGATCATCAAATTTGCATGTACCAACACGGCGGTGGGAGAAAAAGAAAGAAAAGAATAAACCCCTCTTAAGAATATGCTTTTGCTTTTTAAAAAATTCATAGTCGTAACAACATTTTTTATTCTTTCATTATTATTATTATTAGTTTTCAACATTTTTCTGATTCTCTATATTTTTGCGATTTTTACCTACTAAACGTCGTTTGGGATCCTATGTTATTCGGTCATTCTTTATCCTCTTGATGTCTTCTATCATCTCTCTGAATTTGCCAGTCGAATTCGGCAACAACCTGTATATTAAAATATTTGAAATACCGAATTTCGCTTGGCAAGGTTTTTTGAACTTTTTAAAAAAAATAATAAATAAGACATGAATCGCTTGCTGATCAATCTTACCCATATATGAATTGGTCAACAAAATAAAAAAAAATCACAAATGCACTTAGTCTAACATGTTATTCAAAACAATCTGCTGAACAATCGGAATATTAAAGTATTCATTTTAAACTTAATCTATCATTACTAATATTTTTGAACTTGCACTCAGTTTGACCGTAGTGAAAATGGGTCCGCGATAGTACTACATGACATTGTCAGCATCAGTACAGATAGAAAAAGGCTCTATTAGTTAGTAATAAAAAATGTTGTTATTTTTATGTGTGTGCATATAAAATTGCGGTTTTTTTTTCAGGAAAGATACGCATATTGAGGAAAGAAAATAAAAATATTAAATATATAAGTAACAAATAAAGGAAAAAGTACGCCTCTAACCCGCAACACTTGTGTCTCTCATGTTGTTAACTATAATGCACTGCCAACACTTCAAAGTGGAAATTGAATATATTTATTCTAATAGTTTGGTATAAATAAGTAATATAAAAATTTAAAATCAATTCCTACTTTGGATATTAGGAAAAAACTTATTTTAGTTACTCTTTATTAAATATCTACAATTTTTTTTCTCGTGTTCCGCTTTACTACGGAAGGAAGGATGCAGTAGCTTCTGGGGATATGGACCCCTGAGCACCTGCATAACGATCACCTTTGACTCGGTACCCCCAGTGGTATAACTCCTGGTATCGAGAACTTTGCAACCAGGTTTGAACTCACAACACGAGGGATCGAATCCAACGCCCTAACATCCGTAGAGGGACAATTGCGTACAATCGGTTTGCGCACCAGTCGTAAAACTGTCAATCAAAAGTCTTGTTTACAAGGCGGTTTTGTTACTGTAAAGGATCACTTCTAGAAGAGGTTGCAATATATTAAATGTTGTCTTAAAAGTGTCAGATTTGGCGAAAGTTAGCATGATGGTTAACTCTATTTGGAATACTTAATGACTTATTGTTTAATACAGTATAGTGCATTTTAAAATTCATTAAACAAAGCTTCCACTTTATTTCCGATGAAACATGAATTGCCTTTAGATGAATTTAGTCAAAAATGTATGATAAAAATCAATGAATTTCTTCTCATATAAATACTGCATCCACTTCTAAAAATAATCTACATTTTAGAAAATACATTTCTTTACATAAATTTTACGATTTGCATTAAACGAAAGAGTTTTGTTTTCATTAGTTTTGATTTTGTTTCTTCTTGATTCATTTATTTAATTCAATAAGTTCGAACACTGAAAACTATGTTATTTAAATATAAGTTATTTATTAAGTTTGAAGCATAAATAAATGAGGTTAATATTATTGAAATGATTTTTAAGAAGGAATTAAATACAAACACAATTCTTGAAGCCGGCTTTCTGGCACAGAGGTAGCGCGTCTTCCTCGTTTTCTGGGAGTCCCAGGTTCGAGTCCCGGTGAGAGCATGGTTGTTCTTCTGTGTGCTATCTGTGAGATGTGTTGTTGTTCCCCCCTGTAAAAAGGGGCTGCTCAAGTAAATGTGGTGAGAGTGTAGATAAGTCGTACTCTTGGCCCTACTTCAAAAACAAGAGACGCTCATTTCGGCTTAAATCAGCTGCTGTATTAGCAGGGAGCTTGTCCATAGTAAGTGCCATACGTAACAACAACAACAATTCTTGAAATAATTGTAAGGAGTAAGAAATGCCTTCATCCAAAGATGTTAAGTTTCCATGTTATATAAGTTTTAAAAAAACCAGCTTTACATTGGAAGCACCATTACAAATTTAAAATTTTCTGTTTGTCATCGTAGATTTAATTTCAAGGTTGTATCAATTTTTTAAAAATATATAATCTGATAAAGATAAATCATGTGTTCATTATATAACTTCATTTTTTTATATGAGATATCTGTAGGAGATGTTAGTTGAATTCAAATGTAATTTTCTTTTAGATGAACTATTTAGTATTCCATAACCCAAATCTACTGCTGAAAAATAAACAGAATAAAAAGTGATTTTTGCATTACTATATGCATTATATATTCTTCAGAAATTTATTAGAAAAATATTCAATTATTTCCGATTTCAAAAAAATTTAGAGCCGTTTTAAACTTTCTAGGGACCCACATGAAATGCAAATCTCGAAACCCTTTACTCCTTTGTAGATTTAATTTCAATGTTGTTGCATTTTTTTTTAAATCTGTACTCTGATAAAGACAAATTATTTATTCATTATAAAGCTTTTCAGTGTTTATATGAGACAAATTATTGCAAGTGCACTTTACATCAAAATAATGCAAAAAGAAACAGCCTATTAAAACAGAAGTAAATTAATGTTTTGTTAACTAATCATTTGCATCTAAAAATCTATAAAAGATGTTAGCTGAATTAAAATTTAATTTTTTTAGATGCATTATATATTAAACCATAACCCAAATTTACTATTGAAAAATATAATGAAACATGATTTTCACGTTACTACATGCATTGTATTTTCTTCAGAAATTTTAATTTTTTTTAAAGATCGTTCTTATATGTAAAATAAGCCATTAAAAATCGTGATGAATAAAGTAATATACTCTTCAACAATATACATCTACATTTCTATTATAATTTTCTACTGTTTCACTGTGCTTTTATTCCATATTTCAAACAATGTAATTACTTCCAATTTCAGAAAAATTCACAATTTTTTAAAGCTTTCGGAGACTCTGATACAATAAAAATGTCAAAGGCCCTCCAAATTTTTTATCGATTTTAATTCAATTTTTATTCAACAGTTTTAAATGGCAAATTTTGAAAAACAGCAGGAGCAAATCCCCTTGTAAATAGTCAATTTCAATATTTTACATATAAAAAAAGTGCACATTTAAAACGAAAAATCAACTTTATGTAAAATATTAAAAGCAGAAGACAACTCCTCTAATACACTTTAAATAATATTGTAAAAAGAAGGAACATTTTTCTAAAACTGAAACTCCAGATTTTTTAGAATTATAAAATAGCTTAATAAGTACATTGTAAATGTAATTAGGAATATTTCTAGAAGTTAATTTCAAAAATAAATTAAATCAGTACCTGATTTCGACTTGAATAAATTTGATTGCACGGCTCTCTGTCATTAAATGAAAGTATAAAACTAAACAGCTTTCAAAAACTGCTAAACGTATTAAAGACCTGAGGGACTCCTTGGCAGTTGCCATCTTTGCTTACTTAATAACTTTTACCTTAATACCTATTTTCTCCCTTTTGATTAGAATTATTTAAATAATCTCTTTGGACTGTTAACATTACTGCTGCCATATTGTAGATTCAAATCTCTTGGAAATTTAATTATATGTATTAGAAATAACTTTAAGGGCTCGTTCCGATGTTGTCATTGATTTGGAAGTTCTTAGGCAATTATTTTTCGTGAAAACAATGCGCATGGTTCAGATATTTTGTTATAGGAAAAGTCTGGTTAGTTCGCAATGAACCCATAGTTTGCAGAAGTCCAGTTCAGATCAGTATAATATTTCAAAAGCATATGAATCTAGAAAATTAGTTTCTTTATTAAAAGAAATAAAGTCAGATTTTTGCCATTGCATTGCAAGAGAAATTATTGCTGTAGCATTAAAAAAGTTTTTAAAGATATGTTTTATTTTTCATTATTATAAAAGTGAACATTCATTTCTATTTCTGTAATTTACTATCTATTATAACACATTGAATCTTGATTAACTCTTCAGTATATTTGCGTTATAGAAATTTGTAAATTTTTATGAAAATGAAATAAATTATTTGCTACTGATATATTGTTAAATTAAAAAAAAAAATTGCACCTTTGGCCATCCTGTTAGTAAGCTATGATTAATGATTGGTGAAAATTTCAATTGTCCCCACCACAAAACGTTCTTAAACTTCAAATTTTGATATATATATATTAAGTATAAAAAAATACGGTAAAAAATTTGATATTAAATTTTTTAAAAATTTTAAAATGTTGCAAAAATTATTTTTATTGTAACATTTTAGAAAGGTATCATGGAAAAAAGTCAATATTTCTGTTAATTTTTCGTTAGTTAAAATTAAAAAAAAAAATCTCTCTCTCTTTTTGGTCTGATTTGTACAGAGCCATTACATGCTCACAAATACTAAAGTTTTTTTCTTTGTGTTTAAGTTTCAAAATTCAGTCAAAAGGCCAATACTTTTCCTCGCCAAATATTCTTGGCAACAAACAACATATATTTTAACAAACCTAGACTAATTACTCCCTTCCTCCTTTTTTTTCAAAGAGATACGCATGATTTATTGGACTTTTACGACCTGTACGCATCTGTCATACAACCCTAACAACCAGGCTATCCCGATCCAACTATTACAACTACTATAAAGAACTATTGTAAAGGCGAGAAAGTTAGTTTTTATTTAATTAATATAAAAATCAATGAATTAATATTTGAAAAAATTGTATTAACATCAAATGTCATCCACTACAAGTTTTAAAAAATATACTTGAACTTGATTGGCTGAATAGAAAGTATTTTATTGACGATTGAAAATTTGAACTATATATATATAAAATCCTATCTAAATATAAAATGTGATCCAAATTGTTTTAGCTGTTTTCAAGATACTCGAAATAAATCTATAAAAATGCAAAAATTGCTTGTTTAAAATTATGATTTTGTATTCATCGTTACTAAATTAAAATAACATTACCTCAGATAATATACATTAGAAATCTATTTCAATCATATTGTTTTTACTAGTTGATTATTATGAGATGTTAAACAGTTTTGTATTTAAATTGTGCAATTTTTTTATGGATAACTATATAGATCAATTCAAGAACATTTATTTTTTTTATCATGAGATTTCAGTTCTTTCGAAGAATGTATGCTCTTTTCACCACCTTAGATGAACATGATAGTTTATACTGTTTTATAGAATAAGTATATATATACATTTTATAAAAGTATGTATGTATATTATAAACATATATTTTTCCCTTTTTTAAAACAGTATAATAGCTGTTTATGCATTCGTATATTTAAGAAGTATTTATGAAATATATATATTTTTCCAATATGTGTTTCCATTAGAAAATATCAACACAGACTTTTCCCCCCTTGGAAACAGATTAAAATTTACTCAATATGATCATATTTGATATTTATCAAAAGATTCATTTGAATGTAACTTAGTTTTGGAATATTCATAAAAATATGCTCGTTTGCCAGGACTTGGTAGATTTTTGTTTGTCATATCTATTGATCATTTCAGCTACTTATATTTGGTTGCTTTCGTACATGTTGCTCTTTTTTCTTTCTTTTTTTACTGACAAAAGAAATTTAAATCACTGTTCCAAACCACAACAATTTATGATAATTATGTCTCAGCATTAATCTATTTTAAGGTTGATCGCCTAAGAATGAAACACATTTGAGACAAAAATTTTACAACTGTAAATAATAAATAAATTATCAGCCATCATTGTATTGAGTCCTTAGGGTCGGTACCAAAGAATTAAGCGCCTCTACTTAAAAAAAATTTGAATAAAAATTTATTTTGTATTCATATTTAATAAGTGTAAACAATTTTGATTACATTTCTTATGAGAAAAGTATGCAAATCAGATAAAAAATGTAAACGAAATCTACTTTCAGACATGGAATGCCGAGAAAAATGACTTTCTTAGTTTGAATTTTAAAAGTTGCATTATTAATAACAAACTCTCTTTGTAAAATAAAAATATTAAAAAGTCAAGGATCAATATTAGCTCTAACCAAGGTTAATTTTACATCATTACTACACAGTGCATAAGGCTGTATAATCTGAAATTGATTACAATAAAAAAAATTATAAGCAAGATTAATTAAAATGTAGTTTCTAAGCTTATTAAATTTTATAAACATGGCTAAGTAGCACAACAATGACAGGGAAACATCGTCAAAACACATTTACTTAAAAGTAATGAAAGGGTAAAAATTGATGAGTAAATAAGATACTTCAGAATTTCAAGTGTCACTTTACAGCAGATATCTTTTCTCTAGTTTTTAGTTTATTGATGTGTGATTTTCTTTCTTTCTTTTTATTTCCAATAATACATATCATAAAAAAATATTTTTCAAAAAATTCAATTACCAGTGTTATCAAATTATGAAAAATATTTTGTCCACTCTATATTTTTTAAAAACCTATTGTTAAATATCAAACAAAATTGTTGTTTTCGCCAAGTCAGATGATGGTTCGATAACTGTAACCATTCTTCTTGTAAATTCTGATTTTTGTTTTCAATTCGTTCTTGTGTGTGTCTCGTTTGATTGTTGGTGTTCTATGGTGAGCGTCTTCTAATTAAAAGTATGGAACTGTTAATTAAATATTGTGGAATAGAAATTAATTTGATCATTCAGAAAACAAGCCAGCATTCGTCGAAACTTTATTGAAAGACGGATGTATACAATCCATTTAGTATTTTAATCTAATCTTTGTTTAAATTCTTATTTTTTTAAAAAACAAATGCGACTCATTTTATAAAATAATTATTTATGTGATCAATTCACTGGAACATTCAATAAAATAATTTGAAATGATAAAATTCAAATGTGATGGGTTACTCATCATCTTAAGTAAACTTGAAAGTAAGATATTGGGATTTATAGCATCAATGACTGTTATCCCCGGTTTCCAGACGTAGAGTGGAAAAAAGTTTCATCAATAAATACAAGAGATCAAACACAAAAACAGTTTGAAGTTTCAGTCAGTTTACAGTTAAAAACAGTTCCACTGATACGATTTAATACAGATTCGGGTGAAAAGAAAAGGTGCAATAAGATGGTTTGTTCTGGCTACTCATAATGGTGATAAAGCAAGGCGAGACTCAAAAAAGGTCTCTGCAGAATGTGGTCAATAAATTTAGTAGACGTTGAAGTGCTTTATCGTTTGAAGAGAAACTTGCAGATTAGTTTTGCTTGCAGTAATTTTACCCAGAACATTTTTGAAGGAGATGTCTTGTTTATCTAGCTGGGGAAAAGTCCATAATTTATAATATGTATACTTTTTCCATGAAAGAATTATGTGTTCAATATCATTAATGCTATTACATTCGTGACAAAAAGGATCATTATGAAAGGTAAAACGATTCAACAGTCCTGGAGTTATAATTATTTTGATGATTAGCCTGGACAAGACAACTCCTTATCTTCGATTTTTGGATCAAAGAGACAGTGCTTCAAGCTGTCAAGGATCGTCTCCTAAGGAGATGAAGTATTTACCATTTCTGTAATTACTGATTGTGATCTGATGCGAGGTTTTCTTCAAGTTCAAAATTATATCTCCATTAGAGATCCATTCAATCCAAGGTGTATTTTCTGAAACTTCTTTGGCTTAGCAATCTGCAAGCTCGTTTCAGATTATAATCGAATGACCAGATACCCAAAGGAAGGATATTTTTTGATTTAGTTTGGTTAGAGTTTCAACTTTGGATGCTATTCGTTGGATAATTTTTGGCGATTGGAGAAAAACATTCTTCAACGACGTGAGCGCAGAGTAACAATCTGTAAGAATAGAACAATCTTTTCCAGGAATGACGCGGAAATTTAGTGCTTCAGAAATGGCTAAACTTTCTGCATAAAAAAATGGAATTAACTGAATGGACTCGAAATATGAATTTTTGGAGAGAAGAAAAATCAGTATTTGATATGTGCTGGGACGTTTTGGATGCATCAGTAGCAATAATAAAACGACCAGGTAAGAAATTCTGAATGCATCCATTAAAATAGGTATTATTCTATCAAAGGTAAATTTTTATTTTCAAATTTAAAGCCCATAAGAAAAATTTCAAAGTGATTAGAGTTAGTCGATGAATTTTCAGGCAACGTGAAAATTTGGTTGGTAGAGGCGTTTAAGTTCTTGAGAATAAGCGAAATGGTTTTTTTGTCTTTGGTAGTCAAATGAATTTCCCGATTATTATTGGAGTGCTCTGTTAGAAGTGGAGAGTGTAAAACATTTGCTATTTTCTTAATAAAAGGGTAGGAATCAAGTCGCTTTATTTTTTCCGAAAGAATTTCCTGAAAAATAACTTTCAGAAGGACAACATTCGGGATCTATTTTGGGAGGCCCAAAGCAACTCTCAGGGCTATACTTTGAATAGTATTGCATGATTTAAACTGAGTCTCAGAAAATCGGTTAATTACTGTGCAAGTATAGTAGAAAATGCCTTTATTCGTTATATTAATAATATCTTTATTTCTGGGGCTACGTTTTTTTGATGCGAATATCTTGAGTCCATTTATCTTTTTAAGTGCATGATTTCTAAGATGTTTTGAAGATTACTGAGTTTTGATTCTGTTTAGAAAAAAGAATGCCAATAAATTTAATAGTTTCATTCCATTTTAAAGGGTGTTCTCCGTGAAAGATGCGCGGATAAATTGCAATTTTTTTTCCTTGGACAATTTAGCTATTTCACTTTTTTCTGGAGTAATTTCAAGTTTCTAATAATTGCACCACCTGCATATGTCCTCCATTGGGTTTTTTAGGGCAATGGGCCGATAGGAAGAAGCTTTTGATTTAGTCTTTGTTTGGTTTCGGAATAAGAATGTTCAGAGCGTGTTTCTAATGTATGGGTAGGCTAGCCGATTCAAATTGGTGTTGAAATAGTTTCAAAATAATTTGAAGTTGATTGTAGTTGAAACTTTTGAACCAGATGGCTGTTATATTGTCAGCAACAGGGGTAGAGTTTTTAATTTTATGATTGCTTTCTTAAGTTTGCGAATTTGCTGTTGAGGAAAAAATTTGAACCAGAGAAATCTAAAGGAATAGGTTCGATATTTGCATTTTGATCAGAAAAATGCTTTTCAAAAAACTCTCTTTGATGTGCTGGCTCGCAAATGCAACGATTATTTTGTATTATAAGATTTTTATGTTTAGTGTTCGCGTTTCCGTGATTCGAAGGTTTATTTAGAATTTTAAAGAACATTTTTGGTTACGAGATATTGAGCAAATTCTTTTCCAGTATTCTTTTTTTGCCTTTTGAACATGAAAACATAGCCGACTTGCAAATATTTTGTGATTCATCCAATCGGAAAATGTGTGTGTGTGTTTTGTCAAAAAGACTTGTTGAGTTTTTCGTAATTATGGCAAGAAATATTCTCCAAGGTGGATAAGACTTATGTAACAAAGATTTAAATGAAGTATTTTGGGTTATTACCTTTGTTGCGTTCACCTTTATTCCGTCAATCGAACATTGCTTGGCATTATTAAAAATATCCTGTCTTTGTTGTGTTATCCTCGTCCAATTAATTGTTTTTATGTTGCAGTTGATGACTTCTTTAACCGACTAGGAAACAACTATCGCATATCGATCGTTATCGAAAGTTGAATGCATAACATAACAAGAAGTTTGATTATGAATATCAGATGGATAGAGAGTAAGATCTAAGATCGATTGAATTCTTAAGGATCTGTGTGTAGGAATAGCTGAGAATGATGAAATATGAATAAGTTAGCCACAGCAAAACCGTTACTCAGAGCCGAAGAACGGGTTGCTCTCTAAAGAGGGAGGAGTTAATTAAAATCGCCGAAAATGAAAGCAATTAAGGTTAGAAAATCAAAAAAGTGTTTTGCCTGATCAACATTAAAACCTTGTGGAACTTATAAATTAACAATGTTGAATTTAGTGTTCTGGAATTGTACTTCAACTGCCAAAAGTTCCATGTAAAAATCTTCTCTAATATCATTGGGAATTATTCTTCCGGACATGTTAGTAGGAATGCCAATAAGGAGACCACCACCTGGCCTATTTTGCCTATGTGTATGGGAGGAAAAGTTTGGTTTCGGAAAGTTTCTTGAAAAACCCAAAAAGAAGAGGTAGAAAAAGGAGCAATTGGGAGCCAGAGCTTTTTCCCTTTAATTTCTCTGAAATTCCATTGCAGAAAGATCATAAAGAAAAGTCAGAAAAAAAGATTATTAAAAATTGCAACCAGCTTGGGGCTTTAGAAAGGACAAAAAGCAAAAGGAATTCGAAAACCTGGCTCATAAATTCGAACTCGAATTTTGAAAAAAAGAAAGAAAAACAATTCCATTGTTAAGGAACCTGGAAAACAAATATAGAAAATAAAATCTAAGCTAAACTTGAAGGATCACCTTCAAGTTTCATCCCACTACATCACAATGTCCGTA
Organism: Argiope argentata; assembly: GCA_026289955.1. Classification (NCBI taxonomy): domain Eukaryota; kingdom Metazoa; phylum Arthropoda; class Arachnida; order Araneae; family Araneidae; genus Argiope; species Argiope argentata. Next base: position 3,728,883 of record JAOUZG010053093.1, read on the forward strand.
GTTTCAATCACGACTTTTGTTGCTTTCTTTTTTCTACCAGGATATTTACTGGTTTCTCCTTGATTACATACGTTATTGACAAGATTTTGCAGTAATTTTTCAAAAGTGTTTTGAAAAATTCCAATGACCATATTTGTTTGTTGTTCTCATTTCTCTGTGATATTTTCAATTACACAGAGAATTCCTCGACTTCAATTACAGAATTGAGGAATTTTTGTTTTGACTACATTAAAGTAACTTGATTTTAAGGACTGTTGAAAAAGGCGCCTGGCTTTTCCAGTAGTTAGATGTTTCGGCTTTAAATTTTAACATTTGTCGTTACTTGATATAACGGTAACAAGATTTAAATGTCGCGGAATATGGACCCTGGCAATTTATGCATTTCTCGAGTTTTTTTCATTGGCCATCATGTGTTTTCCCACAAATATGACAGATCTGTTTGGTGCATATTCTTGTTGGATGCATGAAACTATGATATGTCGGGGTTTGTCTACAAATTTTTAGATTTTTTGATTCGTAAAACAAATTTTAATGGATTCTGGTATGGAGTGCCTTGTACATTTTAACTATTTCGATAACATTTTTGGGGGTTATTTCTTCAGCCAGTTCATCAAGCGAAGTTTAAGTTGGTATGTCAAAAATTAAAAATCTGACGCATTTTCTCAAATGTCAACGGTCGAAACGGTGGTGGCAAAAATTTTCTCTAACCTTAGAAATTGGGTAGCGCACACAGAATCCAATGTTGTAAAAATGATTTTTCCTTGCATTGTAAATTTGAAATATTGTTGTGCCGATTTATTTTGTTTAATGCAGGATTGGATAAAGAATGGATTCAGTCGAGGGATTATAGATGTAGCATCTTTGCTGGACACAATTATGTTTATTGTTTCATATTGACTTTGGTCAATACGAATAATGAGTTAGTTAGTGGATTTTTCAATCTTGAAGATGTTTTCGTTAGTTTCACGGATGCATTTTGAGCTTTCATGTAGGGTGTATCATTAAAAAATCATTTTCGGTAGACGGGTACGAAAAAATAAATGTTGATCTACTCAGTTTTACAAAGTGTAGATTTTGCAGCTCTTGAATAAATAAATATAAAAAAAAGAAATTAAAGCAGGAAAAACTTACCCAAAGTTCAGAAATTAATACAAAAAAAGAAAGAAAATTAGCGAAACAAAATTAATTAATCAAACTTTGACAGCACGCCTGTAGAAACAACCAAAATTCCTTCGTCA
>JAOUZG010053093.1:3745120-3775738 GCA_026289955.1 Argiope argentata
TTTAATAAATAATATATCAAATCATTGAGGTTCTGGTCAATAATAATTTGAAAGAATTCAATTAAGGCCTCCAGGACAGTACATAAAGAAATCAGCCATTGTACTATCATCACAGCAGCCATTTGTACTATCCAAATCAATCTATGTTTTCAGCAAATTTAGATCCTCAAGCAAAAAAATGAATTTTGAGAATACAAAGAGAAAAAAAGAATGTTGTAGGAAAAAGTTAATCTATCTGCAATGGATAATTCATATATAATAACATTAAATATTCCTTTTGACCATTACAATGCTCAACCAGAACAATTCAAATGGAATGTTTTGGATCATTCCTAAGACATTCAATGTCAAAGAGTCACTGATACTGTTCAACATGTCTGTGGTGAATCTAGAAGTGCTTTTAAAGAACAATGTTGAGGTGATTTCAAAAGAGAATGCAATTGTCTACTTGATTTCCAATAAAAATAAATATTAAATATCTTAGCAATACTCTTCAACTATAACAAATCTTTACATGATTCAGATATCTATTGATTCGTTATTTATTGAAGATCTTGCATATCTCAGAAAAAAAAGATATCTTCAAAGAGGACAATTTAAAAATTATATGCATCGTTATAAAAAATAAATATATAAATTTTTTCTTCTTCTAAAAATGCATGTAATACAAATGCAATTGAGTTTCAAAAGTATTTCTTTGTATTTTTTAAGGCAAGATCTTAAACAGACACTAATAAAAATTTCCTTCACATAGATAATGATATTTATACAATAGGTAAAAGGAACATATCATTTTATAAACCATTACCTTAGCCAAGTCAGGAATATTGGAATGATTTTTAAAATTTACATGCAGACAAAACAATAATAATAATCACAGATTTACTCAGAGCAGATGTTTTTTTCAAAACCATGCAATACTTTAAAAAAAAGATATACTAACAGTAATTAATCTTGCATACCGACACATAAGAAAGTTTGGTATTTAAGTCATGCCAACCAATAGGTCCTACTTCACAGTCAGCACATACCAAATATTTAACACCATCTACAGTATTACTGAAACCAACATTTTCGAATGCATACATGTTTTCCACACACCAATATTTGTTGATTACATCTCTAGTTGCATTTTCTCCTTTTAGATCAGGCAACTTAAACTAAAAGAAAGAAATTAAAATCATGAAATTTTAATTTTCTTATATACCAAAAATTCCTAAGTAAAATAAACAAACATAACAGTGCATTGTCATTATACATATTTAACAAATCAACATTAGTATTATTTGAATCGACACTAGGTTAGTGTTGGTAAAAATAATAACAGAAACTAATAGGCAATTTACTGGTCACAATTCTAAAGATTTTGATAAACAAATTTCCACATTCTGAAGTTTCAATATCTAATCATAGGGTTTAAATAAAAATAAGAAATGGTATCTGTTGGGAAGTAGAGCCATTTATTAAAGCAGATTCTTGACATTTTTACTAAAAGTTTACATTTACAGTTTTTTTTTATATTTTCACTTATCCATTACATTTTTATTTGTTATATAAACTAGAAATGCTCTTCCAAAATATATATTGATTCTTTAACAAAAGTTGACATTTGTTAGAAAACATTTTGTGCTTTAAAATTAAAGAGGTCTTCTGTTCATGAGAGTACTGTAATTAGAGAGGTTACATCTGTTCATGAAAGTACAAGCTAAATTTATAGTGGGAGTATTCAAATAAAATTTAATTTGTATGAAAGATTATTTTATTAAGAAAAATTCAAGCAATTAGATAATTTTAAAGGAGTTACAATATTTAAAATTCTATACTAGAATTCAAAACTGTCATTAAAGATGAACTTTCACAAATATATATATAAAAGATTTTAAACTTTGCATCAGTCTTCACAATAATTTATACTTTGGAAACAACACAAACTTATATAAGTGCATAAAATTTGATCAAAATCAGTAATTGCATGCCATTTCTATAAAATCTTGAGTCATTCTTTTTCCATTTATCTGTCATTCATTTAACAACTTATCTCTGTGATTGTAAATAATTATAGTTTAAACAGCATGTGTACTTACGAAATTCTCTGCAAAATCTATTCTCTACTTAATAATAATTTCCAGTTTAGAGTATAAATCTAACTCAGATATCAAGAATGGGTGAGCTCATAGCTTTTATCATAGTATTTCAATATAATATTTAGCCCCCTTAGATAAAATTTAGCAACTGCATATTTTAGTCATAATCATAATGATCGTACTTTTTTTTTTAATTTCAAAAGAGTAAGTTCTATAACAATATAACATAAATAAAAATCAAATAAATTCTTTTTAATTGAGAAGAAATACGGAACAGAGCCATCATTTGGCAGTTATTTTAAATTTCTGAATGCATATTTTTTTCAAGCAGCATTTAATTTAAAAGTACATTTTAAAATGACTGCAAAGATTTCATGAATAAATAAAATGTCTTTAATAATATTAATGCATAATAAAAATTTAATATAGAAACTAAACTTACTAATATATATATAAATATTCAATGTTGTGCATCTTTAAGATATAGCTTTGCAGCATTCAACTTAATTGATTAACTACTCAAAATTAAAATTTATAATGCATAATCTTTAGTAATAATAATAATGAATGTGTGTTTATCTATATGAACTCTTAATGAATCACACCATTACAACTAGAGCTATCAAATTTGATATTTAAATATATACTCTGGAAGGTGAAAATGCGAATCTAGAATTTAAAAATTCTAATTAGAGAAAACATAAGTAGATGTTTGGCAAATTTTCTTGATAATTTCCAAAATTATGCAGAAATAATCTTCACAGCATCTGGAAATTTGAGTCATTACTTTTTAAGTCATACTAATTTTTGTTATTCTTTAAAATTGAAGTATATTTTACAACAATATATTACATCATTGAAATAAAAATCAAATTATCTTCATCAGGACCATTAATTTTTTATTCTGTTCTTTCCCCATTGTCCCTGATCAAAATATAAAGATTCAGCTTATATCCCTATGTTGGGTAGGTTTCAGCATAAAATATGCCTTAATGAGAATTCTTGAGATTTTGTTTTAAGGTTTGACTTCAGAATAATCTTCATTGCAATAGGCAATGCTTTTCTCACGGTTAGAATAACAATAACAAAATACAAAATCATCGTTACAGTGACAGATAGAAACGTCTTAAAAATTTTCTTAATATTAGCATCCATATTAAATAGAATGTTCGATTAAAATACATTGGTGAAATTTGTTTTGAAGTGCATCCATTTTTTTAAATACCTTTACTCTTTTTTGTGATATAATTGAATATAGACAACAAATAAGAGAAATGCCTGATACAGTAAAAGCTTATAAAATGATAAAACAATTTTGCCAAGAATTTCCAAATAACCAGAAAAACAAATATTTTAACAAAGTTGTAATTAAACAAAATACATAGAATACAATTTCATTAAATGGAAATAACATTTTCTTTATCAAATAATCTATTATAGAAAAACTATATATTTGATAAAAAAAATAGATTGATAGATAATAGGCAGTAGGAATATAAAAGAATTTTTTTAAAAAAAGCACAAATTAAATTATTGCAAATATTTTGCTTCTATAATACACTAAAGATTTTCTTAAACACAGAATTATATTAATTTAAATTAAACATGACAATCAGATACCTCATGTGTCACTAAGGTGGCAATTCCAGGAACTAAAATTGTAGATTGACATATATCACATTTTATTTGCTTAATATTTCTTCCATCAGTAGTAACAGTATCATCTACTTTAAAAATAGTTTCATCTGTTTTGGTGCATTCGTTTGCTTCAGGAGGATTTACATCCTCAACTTTTGGTGGAGTGACCTCAGCCATCGATAAGTAAGCACCTAAATATAGTAGAATTAAATTAAAAGAAATCGAATGTCATTCAACAACGCAGAATATGTAAGTGAGTTAGTATCTCAGATTTCAAAAATTGTTTAGTATAAAATAGGAATTAAGATAACATACAGAATTATGTTTTGATCAAACTTACTGTTCACAAAATATTTCAAAAATAATCAGCACTTGGGTGTAAAAAGTTCAATGCTCCAATACATGATACGCAGCGAAGCGTTTGAAATTTTGTCTCTTACGATCTAGAAAGAAGTAAAGGCTAAGGCAATAGGCAATGCTTTTCTCACGGTTGGAATAACAATAACAAAATACAAAATCATCGTTACAGTGACAGATAGAAACGTCTTAAAAGTTGTCTTAATATTAGCATCCATATTAAATAGAATGTTCGATTAAAATACATTAAATAAATTATGGGCTTGATTGGGTTGAAACAAGGATTTTTTAAATAATATATTCATTTCGCAATTCCTTCAGAGTTTCTAAATAATGATATATGCTATCTAATTTTAAAAAGCAATCTCATGATTTTCAGAAGTGAACTGAATTTAATTTTCGTTGAAGAAACTGTGAAAACGACTAGCGTCTGAATCCAAACGTATTCCCTATGGGATGGACGAATCCATCGCGAGCTGTATTTTTCACAGGTAGGGACGTTTGAGTGAGAGGGGCACCAGGGATAAGCGTTGGCTTTTGAATGTTGAGTTGTATCACAACACTTTTCCCGGTTCAGTCGAATCGTGTTTCGCAGAGCAGGATGTGGGTATTGTTTTGAGTTGCATTTCATAAACGGATCATTTATCATATAGAAATGTATAAACTACATAATGAATGAAGAGGTAATGTGGAATAGATATGTAAGTTTCATAATATGGAAATAAAACAAATCTTTATCTATATCATGCATGTTGATTTTTTTTTGTCATATTATTCTGGTGCTTTTGTAGCTCTATGTAAATGCAAGTTAAATTTTTGTAAAAGTGATAAACTAACAGGAATGAAATAACTGACTGAATTTAAATAACGAGTTTTAAGAGTAGAAGACATATTATCCAAACATGATTTATTTATTTTTTAAAAAAATAATCAAAACTCTAATTTTGCATAAATTTAGAAATTAATTAGAATTTTTTATAAAGTACTAAATGTATACTAATGTTTCTAATTAAACCATAGTGTTTAAATAGAATTGGCATATAATATACATGGTAGATATTGTAGATTACAATATTATAAATTTCTAAATTTTTTGTTACAAGTTATTCTCCACTTCTTGATAAATAAAACAAATTGAGTTTTATTACTTAACAGATAAATCTTAATAAACAAGCTATGAAAATATGAACCGTCTTAATGCATAAAATAAAACTGCATTTCAATTCATGTTTTATTGATAATTTAAGTACTTACTGTGAATTAATGATGATAACTGTGAATTAATGAGCAGAATGCAATCAATTTACTTGCATAGACTGTGGTAGGCACAGGGAAATAAATAAGAAAAAAAAAACCCTATTTAGTGCAATATATCGTATAAAGGAAGGGGTTATATTGAAAAGGTTCCACATGAGCCTTGGAACCCTAATGTTTTATTTCTAGTAGCACCAATGTGTCTCTGTATGAAAATCCTTCCCCCTTTAATAAAGGTTTAATGCAGTTTAAGTTCATTCTATTTAGTAGCAGATGCCACCAATTGGGGACAATTATTATTTTGGTCACCCTGTAGTTTAATTACACCAATGTTTTGAAATGTGATATGAAGAATTCATATTAGAAAAGCAAAAATTGGAGCAAATAAATTATAGTTAGGAAAGAATTGATTTTACCTGCTAAATCATGTAGCAGTTATTTTTTTTCATGCTTATGAGTATGAATATAATTTCCTGAAAATTCTGTAATTAAATAACAAGCTAATGTTACATTTTGAATGAAGCAATCACACTCGGAAAAATAGAAATATAGTCAAATACCAAATTCTTATTGGTTTGACAGCATGATATAAATAAAAACAAATTAATCATCATATGAAATGAAAAAAAAATTCAAATAATATATAGCACTGTATTACCTAATTTTTTGACTAAACTGTACTAAGTTCATGTCTTAACTAGGTAGTTTTTAGAGAAACAAAAAATAAAACATCAATTTTTAGCTTTATAAAGCTTCAAAATGTAAATAAATTTGTACATGGTAATTTCTTATATATTGTTGTTCAGTGATATAAAATCATGTTAGGAATGTTTGGGAATAAAGTCTTGTTTCATCATCCTTTTGTGAATAAATGAAATACTTATTAATTTATTTGAAAAATCTTGATTGGTTTTATTTGATTTGTCCAAGTTTTTCTTGCCTAAATCTTAATGTTTATCTGATTAAAATGATAGTGCAAGTTTACACATTACTAGTTTCTACTATTTTAACAACAAAATAATGTAAAACACAAAGAAATCCTTACCAAATATGAAATCATGATAAGAAAAAATTAAAGTTTACTTGAATCACGAGGAAAACAAAGTTAAATTTAGAAGCTAATTGTTTTTTGAGATGTTATCTACTTAAGAGATATTGCTCACTAATGGTAAAATGCTTAATATATAATAAAAAAGCAATATATATGGATGGACAATCTATAATGTATATATTAAAAAACATAATGTAATCAAACATAAACAAAAAAATGATTAATAAATGATGAAAGAATACTATGCAATATTAAAATATATTGTTTTCATATTTATTATTGTCTATTCTATCATTCTGTTATGCAATTCATAATATATATGTTCTTGTCACATTAGGTGACCAGTTTGACTGTATTTGTATTCAGATAAATTGTTTAGATATAATTTCATATTAATGAGTCTATCAAGTAGTTTTAACATTAAAATTGTGATTTTCATTATCTTACTTAAATATTCTTCATTATTCTTTCTGACTGAGACTGTTACTTGACATGCCACTTTGAAAATGTAAATAACCCTTTTGTCTTCTAGATCTTCTAAATTTGAGCTATTGTAACTTCATTTTTTTTAAATTATTTAGATATTAAGTAAAATACTTCTTACTTGACTTTCAATAATGGATGAAAATCATGCAATTAACTACATGAGGACATAATGAAGGCAATTTAGATTTTAGGGTAATAATGTAACCTAATAAATGTAAGAGGAATATATGTTTATTCTATAATTCAATTGATATAAATAAAGAAAATTTCAAACAATGTAAAATTTTTGTTTGTTCTGTGATATTATTGTGGAGAAACGACACATTACAGCTTAAAATACTAATTAAAATTTAAAAAAAATGTTTCAAGGTTTTCATGCCCATTATTCAAGGCTCTTTTACTTTTATTCCTTATTGAAATTCATCAGAAAAATCTATCATGAGTATCATTTATATTTAATATAATAAATTTCTTTTTCAATAATATTTTATAGAATAATTATTTACAGAAAATTTAATGCATTGTTTAATTCATATTTCAACAATAATGTAAATATAAGAATTATAGCATAAATATAAAAATAAGGTATCATTAATTGGTAGTGATTTTGTAAATATCTATTCAGTTTTTAATCATATTTTATCAAAATCTCTTGCTTGCTATTCAAGAACAAATTGTTAAAAGACACGTGCGAATTAGTGTACTAGCAATCATATAATATATTTTAAGAATAAATTAGTTCCAATTGTCCAAAAAATAATTTTATTGAGTGAAAGAATTTTTCTTTCCATGTTAATGAATATTTATATAGATAATGCAAACAAAGATATTACGATAATTCTGTGCATGATGACTTTGAATTCTGTTATTTGGTTAAGTGTTACAAACTATATTTTGGTTCATATATTATAATTATGCTAAATTAACTAATGAATCTGTATAACTTGCAGATCTCAAGAATTGAGAACTTGGTGATAGCTGAATTATAGTTAATAGATACTTTATAGAAAATTTTAATTTAATAAACATTCAACTTTCTTTATCATCATTATTAAATATAGCATAAGAAATGAAATATTGTTTTAACTTCATACACAAATCTTAATTTTCAAGAAAGTTGTTTTTATTCAATTGAATTTAATTTTTTGATCTAATAATTAAAAATTAAGCTTTCAGCTTTATTAGAAACAAAGCATCTACAAAAACATATAATATATTTCAGGATTTCATAAACTTAATTTTTGTTGACTTTTTGAAGAATTTAACTTTATGTTATAAAATATATTAAAAGAATACAATGAAAATAGTTTCCATTTTTTTATTAGTATTTATACAAAGATATGCTCTTTTCTATGAGTAAAAATATATTTCTACAATTTTTTACACAAAGTTGTAACAAGTCTGAAAAGTCAAGAAAACATAGAGATCATGAATGAAAGTATTTTGGTTAAAACTCATTTTAAATATTTATATACCAGATGAATTGGAACCAGAATGGTTAAGAGAATGATATTTTTGTTTTCATTCAGTTTGCTTGAAAATTATTGAGAAAACAAATGTATAAATGGCTGCTAATCATAAAACTTGCAATATACTCTCAGTTAACATAAAAACCATTGAGCATGCTCTGCTATCAATATAAAATAAATATTTATTCACATAAAATATAGGAATGTTGCAGTAATAAAGAATAGAATAAGAATATTGGTATCCTTAGGGCTAAAATCCATTGAATGTTTGTTAAACATTTCTTTTGGTAGTAGTTAGCAATTAAAAAACCAACAACTACAATATTTTATTTATTTACACTATATTAAAAATGTAAAACATTAAATATGGATATTTTTCTGAGCTTCATCAACAGACATTGATATTGCATAATATGAAAGCTTTGGACATAGAATATTTAACTAAATCATTTTTACAAATCAAATAAAAAAAAGCAAATTGCTCACCAAATATTTTAAAATCAATTGTTAATTTTAGAAGGTGGAATTAAAACTAACAAAAGCAATGAATAAAGACATATAATGTGAACAAACTATATACAAAATGGTAAGCAAAATTTGTTTACTTTATAAAGAATAAGACAATGGATAATATAAAAAATTTAATTTAACTGAAAAACATGACCATATTAGCAGTTTAAGAATAAAAAAATCAATAAAATATGGAAAGATAAAAGACTGAATTATTTACCTAAGTAGTTAGAACACTATTACATCTTCTTACTAATCATAAGGTTACTTTTTATATTTGAAAAAATGTTCAGATTCAAACTGCCAATTCTGCAACTACTTTGAAAAAATCAATTTTTGAGCACTTGGTACATTCTAATATAAACCTCCTGAAGCTATGTACAGAATATTGTAATATTTTACATTTTAAAAAACTTTTTCAAAAGAATTTCTAATTGCATAATTCTTTTTAGAAGTTTTACAGCTGAAATTATCTGAAGGAAAATAAATGCAACACATATTAAATTCCCTGATAGCGTCTGAAATATGTATGTATTTAAGGTATGAGAGCATGATAGTTTTGGGAATTAGATTTAATGCCATGAAATTAGTCAGCTATAAATATCTTTAAATTGGAACTGCGGAAAATGCAAAATATTACTCCAAAATGTTTAAATTCTCATTAAAACAACATCTACTCCTAACACTAATCAAATAATAAAAAATACTTCTACAGTAAAAATATTTCTACTTCCAGAAGTTTATTCTTTTTAAAATTCTGGATTCTTCAATTTTCTAACACATTTTAATTAGCTATGATTTAATAATCCAACCTTCAGTAAAATCAAAATTTATTTTACAAAACAAATGTTCTCACATCATAACTTAAAATTAGCAATAGCAGAAGAGAATTTAATTTTTTTTTCTTAAGAATAGGGATTTTTTTTTTAAAGAATAGAAATGTTGAGCTTAGAAATTATTAAAAAAATAGACAGTAGTTGTTCTGTGAGTGTGAAGGGAAATATAATCATCAGAAGAATATTTTTCTCTGACAACAAATATATTGTATTCATTCAACGTTTTAAAAAACATTAAAAAAAAAAAACAGAAACAGTGCAAATTAGATGTTAGTGAAAAGTATACAGACAAAAAGTACTTTCAAGATTCATTAATGTCAACCAATTCTGAACCCTCTAAAAGTAGTAATAGAAATAATAAAAAGCCATTAAATACATAAAAACCACAAAACTTGTTTTAAATATCCATTAAATAAGTAAAATGTTTACTGATAAAATATGTTTTAAGTTCATCTGTCGACACGTGGTTTGGAAAAAGTGACATCATTCTTTCCCAACTCGCCGGGAAAAGTGTTGTGATACAACTCAACATTCAAAAGCCAACGCTTATCCCTGTGGCCCCTCTCAATCCAATGTTCCTACCTACGAAAAGTACAGTTACTGATGGATTCGTCCATCCCATAGGGATTTACGTTGGGATTGAGACGCTAGTGTGAAAACGTGCGTTTAGATTGATTGTGAATATTCGCTGCAAATTGATTCTTTCGAGTCACAACTGTATAATTATTTTCAAAATGTTGTTGATGTATTATTTGAACGAAAACGGAGATCGTGTTTATACACTAAATGTATGTATTCTGTTATCATTCAAAACCAGCATTGGCAAAACTTAATTAATTTCAATAATTATTTGAAGATGCTTTCATGTGAAATGATCTAGAATAATCATAATTTTGTTTCTTACAATCAGATGGTATTTTTTTATTTTACTTTTCTTAATATTTTGCCTTTGAATTGGGATGGAATTGGGGTTTTTTGATGTATGCTCTTCGCATATATTGTTTTGTATTAAAAGAATTCTTTGTTGACTAAATAATTATATGCTACTGTGATAGTTTCTAAAATGTGGAAGAAAAAATTACAGAAGTTTTGTGCTGAAAATTTTTATAAAATAACTTAATTTTTTTTTAGAAAGTGGATCCCAATGGAAAGCCAACCCTTTCTGCCCACCCAGGTATGTGATGTTTGATTTTAAAACTGTAAAATACTTTTAAACTCGGTATTTATTCGTTTTAAAACTTGCTGTCTCCTGTCACACCTTGTGTGTATGTGTGCGAGAGAGAGAAAGCAAAGGCTATTGAGAATAGCTGAATCTTGTATTTTAAACTTTAGTCAAGAATTAATAGACTGCTCTTTAATCTTCCAAAATACTTCATCTTTAAAACTTATGACTATGACCCATAAATGATGTAATGTGCATTTAGTCTGCATGAACATCATATCTTTTTTTGGGATGATGATATATACCACTATTTTCATAGCTGAGGTCCTTTGACATTGATGATATTTTGTGTTTTTGGCAATTCCTAGAATTTTATAAAATTACCTCAATAACTAACTAAGATCAGAATTTATAGGGATACTTACTTTACTGTGGATGGTCGCCAAGCTTTAAGCCCTAGTAGTAAATAAAATGAGCAATAGTTCCACAATGGTGGTTACCAATTTATTTCTTCCCTGTGAATGTTATGATTGGTTGATCTGTTAGGTGTGAAGCGGTTCTTTTACATCTGGTAGTAATCGATTGTTTTTTTTTCTGTCATCTGGTCTTGTGATTCCGCTTTGATATAAAATTCCATTTTGTAATATAACTTTAGTATTATTAAAAGGAATAATAAAAGTTTATTGATATCCTAATAAATAAATTTTTGAAATAATTAAACATTTTTTTAATTAAATTATTCCTTGTAATCATTTTGGTCAAATATGTTATTCCTTTTTAATGCTATCAATAATTTCTCTTACTATATTTTAAATATTTAGGAGGATTAGTTTAGGCACTTTATTTTATTTTCTGCATATTGCTAAAGTTTTTATATCAATAAAGAGAAGTATTAAATATAACATTTTGACAGGATCATTGATAAATAATAATTTGATTAAATCTTTTGATCGATTTTATTACCAGAAATAAAAGCCTAAAACATTAAAAAAAAAATTTTTACTCAAGATATAAAAAATGCATTTATTTTTTTAAAGTTAATAAATGAAAATTATTGTGAAATATTTTTATTGTTATGCAATTATTATTAATAAGTGCAAGCTTTTTTTTTAATCAATGGATTTCAAAAATTTATATTTCGTGGTGTCATAAAAGTTCAGTGAATATAAAAAAACAAATTGCATAGCTTAATATGAATATTTTCAAGTTTTTAAATTTTAAATTATTGTTTTTTTATTGTATTTACTTTTTTAAAAAAACAAAAATTTAAATTATTGTTTCACTTAATTAATAAAAAAAAAACATTGCCTTACAAAAAATTTAAATAGATCAGGCTAGAACTACGAATTCTACTTCCAAGCAGTACAATTTGTTTAAGACTGAGATGCAAAAGTAAGTTGGAATAAAGAAAAACTTACTTGTTAAACAAAACTGGGAAAAAGGAATTAGATAAAAGGATGCTAGCCTTCGCTAAAAAAACTAAGATAAAAACTTGTTCTTTAAACTATCCTTATTTATTTCCTACGGTAAAATTTCACAAAAACCCAATTAAATTTAGATTCGTAACTTGTAGCACAGGAAGTTACAATTATTTTACAGGAAAACATTTCTTTAAATATTTGAAAATAATTTTAAATAAAATTAAAATTGAGGATAATTTTATAATTAATAGTAATCAAGATATTTTGGACTTTCTAAAAGATAACAATATTAATAAACTTAACACATATGATTTTGAAAATTTATATACCAGTTTACCTCATGAAAAATTAATAGAGGTTTGTAACTTAATTTATGACGATTATTTAAATAGAGAGATCATAACAAAAAACAACTGGATAGAGTTATGCAACTTTAATATTAAAGAAAACTACGTGTTTAACGGGATTAATTTTTATAAACAACTAAAAGGAATTCCAATGGGTACAGCCTTTTCAAGTGCTTTAGCTAATATTTTTCTACACTATTACGAGAAGAAAATATTTGGGGATAATTTAATAAATGGTTATAGATATATAGACGACCTATTGTTGTTAAACGTAAATAATACCGATTTAGTACTTAACTGTTACCCCAAAGACCTAATTTTAATTCAAACAAACAATAATCAATATAAAGCAAACTATCTAGATTTAAATTTAGAAATTTCAAATGGGAAAATTTTAATAGGTATTTATGACAAAAGAGATGAATTTAACTTTAAAATAATTAAACTTAGTAATTACCACTCTAATTTAAACTCCAAAATTTTCAAAAATCTTATATTCTCACAGTTTAATAGGATTAAAAAAATCTGTAATAACAAAAATGCTTACATAGTAGCAACAAACAACTTAATTAAATGCTTAGCTACTAACGAATTTCCCAAAAACTATTGCAACATACAAACTCTAATAACTAAAAGTTTAATGTATTTTCAAAACTAAAACAAAACTATAAAAACTGTAACCTTAACTTAATAGATGGCGCTTCAGATTATCTTTAGGGCTATATATACTGAACATGCTTAGAGATTCAAATTTGCGGGAAATTCAGGCTTTTGCAATCTCTATGTTTAACAAGCTTCAAAATTCTGGAGTCACTTTTTGGTATGTGTTTGGATTTCTTTATAGTGTTTTGTGTGAGGGTTCGAGTATTTCTCTGTAATGCTATTTAGTTTTAAAACATTCTTTTTGTAAACTGTTTGCTTGTGTGTTTATAAATTTGATATATTCTACTTTGAATTCAACTTGTTTCTTATATATACTTTAACTGCTTGCTTATACTGCTTTATTCTGTTTACGATCTTTTATAAGATCTAATCTTTTTGTGTAATCCATCTGGATTCAAATTTAATTTCTATATTTCTGTTTTGTATTGTATTTTTTATATTTCTGTGTAACTAATTTGTCTCCAAGGTCTTAATTTTTCTGGGATTTTCGGGTCACGAGGGGTCATCTTTCGACAAACTTGTCAGATCCCTCACAGAAAAAATCCCTGGTTTGAATCCCTGCCTGAGGGTGACCCTTGAAAAAGTCTTCAGGCCGGATTCATTATATTTCTTTCTCTTTGGATCTTAAATTTCACTTTAAATCCTATTGTTTATTGCTATGTTAGATTAAATCATTGGTATTCTAGTAGTAGCAGCATTAGCGCTCTCTAAATGCAATGTTGTGTTGTAATTTTAATTTTATTCTTTAATTCTTAATATTTTGGTTCAAATAATTTGATATTTCTTCCATCTTTATCTTTGCTATGATAGTTAAAGAAAAACAAACCTATAATTTTTCAGTTAAAAAAATCGTCTCATGGAATTAAAGGAACTTTTTTTAAAATTTGTTAAGTTTTTTAAAAGATATAAAGAGATTAATTCGTCATTGTTTGGTTAATTTATTTTCTTTAATAGTTAACATATTTTTTGAAATTTAATAGAAAGAATAAATTCTCTAAATTTTATGAGATTTATAGGTGCTACATCAATAGTTCTTTTAAATATTTTTTAAACCCTTTTTTCTATGTTTTCTTTTTTAATCCTACATAAGTGTTGAATCTTAATTTATAAGAAATTCAAAGTATCAGGTTGGGTTTGATTGGCTCAATCAATTCACAAGTTATTTCAATTTGAAATTCTTTCAAGAGATATTTTTTTCAAAATCCAAATTTGTAATAGTAAAGGATAGAGAATTTTTATTTTATATAAAATTCCTCTGATAAGAGGAAGAAAGATTACTGGCACAGTTATTAATTTTTGAAGTAAAGATAATTATCTTATACTTTTTAATACTCTAATTGAACATTAATTAATTTAAGACTAATTGAACAATAAAACTCTAACAAACCCTTCTGTTTTATCTCTTTTCTCAAAAGAAAACAATGAAAGCCTCTTAACGTGATTTTGGTTAATATTAACATTCACTTTATATTATCAAAATCTTCTGGTCCCAAAATTACGAGAATGTACACAAAATTGTCCATTTAGTGGGACTACAGCATTGCTTGATTTTTCAAATTTTGAAGTCAGGTATAGAACATTCTGTCGTTAGTAACAAGAGGTTGATATTCATGGAATTCTTTGCACTTTCTGAGAAAACATCTGCAAGCAGAGTCATTTTCCCCATCCAATGGGGATTCTCATTCTTTTGTCTGTACTAAAGCGGACTTGGATTTTCTGAAATCTAATGAACAGACATATACTGAATGTATAGTTGATTTTTCCTATGACAGAATTATGAAAGAAAAATGAATTAAAAAAAAAAAAAGATAACTTATTTGAGTGTTAAAAGACAAAAATAAAAGCCTTCACAGGTATGGAAAAAAAAACTTAAAATGACTTATGGTGCAGCTAAAATTTCAAAACCTCTTTTTAAAATTTTGAAAAATCATAACTTTTTTTGTGAGCAAGACCAAGCACTAAAAATTAATGATTCCAGTGAAGACAAATATATTGAAGGAAGCTCACCCTTAAAAGTCAAAATGAGACAAGCATTGTTTAAAATGTGATGTGATCACCAATAATATAAGCTTTAAAAATCAATACAAGTATGAACTTTATACAAGTGTACTATTAAGTGTATCTTAATAAGAAACAAATAATGATTTTTTTTATATGTATATATATTCTTGAAGCATTATTTCCCTTTTCGTTCAGATCTGATAAAAGTATAGTTGAATTTACTCAATTCATATATTTCTGCAAACCCTTCAATATGATAAAAATTTTAAGTCCCGAAATGATAATATAAAAGAGATAGCCACTGTACATCAGTATATACTGAATGTCAAATAAAGTTAATTAATCCAAAGCTATTTTTAAAAACCTATAATTCTCAAATGTTTTGTTTTGTAAGATTGTTTTTTTTTTTCTGATAAAAAATAGTTTTAGCAATAAATTTTTAATAAATAATTTGTCTATTTGGTATATTATGTTAAGTTTCTCCATTTATGAAACAAAGTGAAAAACAAACTAAATAAGAATTTATCATAAAAATATATTTGGGTTTTTTTTTTTACCGGAAAAATTTAAACATCCTATCAACTAAATATAAAACACTTTACTCGGCTATTCCTTTCTATTATACAAGAGAAAATAAAAAGTTATGGATTATTTAACAGAAAGAAGAGAAAAAAGGATACTTAGAGAGAAAATATAGTTTACAAGAATAAGAACTTAGAAAGTGATAGGAAACTTTATTGTGAGAAAAAATAATATAGATAGATAAAAATTTTCAGATTTGAATCACTGGACAAAAAAAATGTTGATAAATGATCACTATTATAAGATTTTTTTATTATTTGTTTAAGTTTGAAATAAATGTTTCTTTCATTATGAGGAAAATAGCAGAATACACATTAATGATGCTTCTTTTTAATTAGAATTGTTAAATGATTTAATTTGTATCGTAAAGAAATTCGATAGGATTGTTGACTCAATTGTCGTCCTCATAATTTGATTGAAATTGAAAATGATGATCTATCTAATAGCCATTATGGTGGACGAATTTCAAAATAGGATATTAATTTAACTAACATAACTTGGTAAATGGAAATATCTTAGGAACGGGGTATCAACTTATGCTTCAAACATTTGTTACAGCATTCCTTAAAATTGCCATTTATAGAATCTTCTCCTTAAATAGTTAGAATCTATAAACAAAAGAGGATCGCTCTTTTAGCATCGAATTATAACATCTATGGATGACTTGATTTTAAATTATAACTTTGAAAATCTAAACATATGCTCTT
Organism: Argiope argentata; assembly: GCA_026289955.1. Lineage (NCBI taxonomy): Eukaryota > Metazoa > Arthropoda > Arachnida > Araneae > Araneidae > Argiope > Argiope argentata. Next base: position 3,761,689 of record JAOUZG010053093.1, read on the forward strand.
TGTTCACTGTACCGTTGTTTAGAGGTTTAACTTATGAAATAAGATATGACCACCCAAATTTCTTATAATTTAATGTAGATTTTTGTTTATACTTAATAAAAAAATTTATCGATATTTTTTAATAATATGCATTTGCTTTTTAAAAATCATTTGGCACAATTTGAATTTTTTTTGTGTGTGTGCAGCTACAAGATTTTAAAATTATTCAATCAAACTGATCTTCTGATTTAAGAAGCATAAAGCTTCAGATAAGAAAATTATATGTATTATAATATTTCATATAAACATGATTTTTATATTACATTATACTATTCGTCTGTGGTGCCATCATCAATTCGCTTGATTTGTTTCAAAATAAAGCAAAATCATATTCTTCATTTAACATCATATGATATTCTTATAATTGATCCTTTGACTCTTAAGAGTAGTAATTAATTAATTCTTACACTAAAGCTCTAGTTTTGTATTATGGAACTCAATAAGGACTGACAAACTTATTAAGTAAAATAAAATCTTATTTTATGAACTCAATCTGAAAAGAAGAAAATAAATAAATAAAGATGATAATTTCTTATTTCAATTATTGATCATGCAGTATTTGAACTTGAAGTTCTTAAACTGCAGTCCTAATAATTTTGAAAGAAAATACAAAACATGCAATTAGATGGAAGATTTGGTTAGTAGAAAAAAAAAATTGTATTTAAAACCTTTCCAAAATATATTGATGAAAATGGAATTAAAAGATATTCTAGTATTACATTATTGTTAAATACAGAATTATAAAATAATTTACTTTAAAAGAAAAAAAAATTATGAACATTTTCTTAGCTTTCTTAGCTTAGCATGCCTATACTACTAAATATTTTTTTAGATGAATAATAGTAATGTTAGTTAAACTATTCAGTAACATGAAATTACTAAAGCTTCCATTAATTATTAAGATAACAGTGTTGTGTTCAAAAAAGCATATAAATAGATCAATTATTTCATGATTCTATGCTAGAAAAAAAGGAGCAATTCAAGGAAATAAATTTAAAATTTAACATTAATAAATGAAAATAAAGAGTATTATTATAAAATTTCGTATATAACCCTTTTTTATATTTTTCAATAATTTATTTATTATTAATTCTATAATTTAATATTTTCACTTTTTATCACATGAAAAGAAAGCAATAAAGTTATAAGTAAAATGTCCATGAGAAATATCCCTCCTTCTTGGTTTATTTTAATTCCATTATTTATATTTCCCATACATTATTTCTTGTCCTTAGATTTTTTCAGCCAATTTTTATTGCCAGAGTTAGTTTTAGAAACAGAAGCGGAAACACTTCAAAGATAAAATTCTATCAGATTGTCTGTACTGCATAGTGATACCTCTATAGCAAATGCATGTAACAGTACACTTTAAAACATATGTTACTGCACATACCTCTTCATATAGGTTTTATACCAGTACCAGTACTTAGGCACCAGGCAGTAGGCACATGAAAGATAAACAAATTGGCAACATTCGGAGCATTCACAGTAAAGTATGCACCCCCAAAAATATTGTGATCATAAAAAAAAAAATTACTTAAAGATTTTGATGAATGTTCGCATTTCAGACTTTTCTATGTTCAAACTATACATTTTGTTAATACATCTGTCTGCCAATATAATAATTAAAAAAAGGATTTAAACTAAATGGAGGAAATTTGATAAATGAACTATACATTACATTTATAAATTTCTAGCAAATTTCGAATGAAATCCATTCAGAGATTGTCTGTCCAGTTACTCAAGTATGAGTGAATATAACTACGAAACAAAGATGAATTAAATTTGGTACAAAGGTTTTAGAATTGAAATTATATCAGATTTCAATTCATATCAGATCTAGTTTCAAATCCATATCTGATTTGATACTAGCTCTGCTTAAAGATTGATTGGTTGTTAGTTTTGCAAGCATGTAAATACTATAATTCAAATATATGGTTTAATTAAATGAAATTTGGTTTATGATAAAGTGATTATAATTGCATTCCTATGATAAATTCTAGTTTGAATTAGTTTTTAAAAATTGGATCCAAATTATGTATTTGATTTTTTTTGTTCTCTCATTATTAGCATGGCAATGATTAATTATTAAAGATTGCATGTTAAATTCGGTAAGTATACTAGATTCACATCAAAGATAAATAACTCATTGTATTTTTCACCATTGCTATGCAGTGAATACAAAAGTATTGGTTTCCTTTATTGCATTCATGGCCTTGTCTAATATCTGTCATTTGTTTGAAAAAGGATTAGAGAAAATTCATGAAACTTTGGGAGAGAGATCTCCCACTGGATTATTGTTCAAATTCTTAAAAAAACACATTTAATTTCATTAATAATTTTGTGTTGACAAATTTATAAAAAAAATATTAATTTTGTAATTTTTTCATTTATAGAATTTATAATATTGTATTATACTATTGGACTAACTATTTTCATTATATATATATATAAAATTTACCACAAATAATAACTTTGTGTTTGAAGCAGAAGGCAGAGTCATGGCCTGTTGAATTTTTAAGTTCGTTTTATTCCATCTCGAAGCATTAACTATAAGCAGCACAGCACAAAAACAGAACAAAACATTTATCTCTTGTCTTATATACCATATCATATCTCATAAATCTGACACGTCGAATTTTGACAGGAATTCTCACAATTGCCGATTTTGATAAGAGAAACACAGGAATCTTTTAGAAGAATCTGTTCGTTAGCGATTTACTTGACACATGGAAATCGATGATGCAATACTTTCAAAAACTTTATTTGATTTAATTAAATAAAAAAAGTGGAATGTGATTAGGAAATAAGAGAATGTTTTAGAATGTCTTTAATATGGGAGAAATTAAGGAAATAATTAGGATTAAATTAAGTTTTAAAATACTTTAATATATGTATAATACATTCAAATCTAGAAAATTGAAAAGTTCTATTTACCTACACATCTTTTTCTTTGTGATGATAAATTCCAAAATTAAGTTTTTTTCCAACTTAAAATGTCACAAGTGAAGAATTGAATTTCTACATCCTGTTAATATGCATATGAGAACTATATGAAAAATTTGGGGAAACAAAATAAGATTTTCTTCCAGCGTAGAACATAAACATAATTCTGTTTAGTTGTGTCATTAAGATATGTTCCTTATTATGTATTTTTTCTAAAGTACCTGCAAATATATTAATGTGATTATGTATTTTTTTCTGCAGCTCGATTTTCTCCAGTAGACCCTTATAGTAGACAAAGAATCATGATCAAAAAGAGATTTAATTTATTGCCAACACAGCAAATGAAACTTGCTTGCTAAGGTATATTATTTTTAGCTTGTATGAAAGTAATTAATGAAACATCAATACTCCTGTAAAAATACTTTATTTCTTTTGAAATCATACCTAGTTTTGAAACTTCTGTACTATTCTAGCTATGTTGGTAGAAGTTAGATTATATTAAATTTTGTAATTTGTTAATACACCTTTTTGCAGTAATGTACAAGTGCCATATTGTATTTAATTATTTGCTTAATTCATTATACCAATACCTGAAGAATGACTTTTACTTTGTTTTGATTGTTTGAATATTATGATAAATACTTGAATAAATTGCAATTATTAGTAATCATCCAATAACTGCATTTAATGAATTTATTACATTTTGGTTAAATTTTATTTATATATTTGCTTGTATTATATTTGCTTGTAAATATTATATTTGCTTGTAAATTAATTCAAATCTTTTTGATATTCTACTTTTTAATATTTTAAATACAGGGTGTCCAAGGAGTCTTTGACACATTTCGAAAATTCGGTTTAAAAAAAAAAACGAGATAGAAAGTAAAATTAAATTACATTTATTACCTCATATAGTAAAATTTTTTTAAATGCAAAAATGGTCAGTAGATGGCGGTATTGAAACGTTAGGAAGAGTTATTTAGAAAATGTCTTCTCCAAGTGAGCACGCATTTTGTGTTATGTGGTTTTTTGAATTGAAATCTGTGACTCAAGTTCAACGCAATTTCCGTATGAAATATGGAAAAGACCCCCCATCTCGTAACAGCATTATTGCATGAAAAAAAATAAGTTTTTGGAAACTGGGAGTGCTCTGGATCGACACAGAAGTGGAAGACGAAGCACGTGCGCGGCGGACGTCGACAGAATTCATCAGTCTTTGGTCGTAGCCCCCGAAAATCTGTACGAACTGCCTCCGTGGAATTATGTATTCCGCGGTCGACGGTGTATGATGTTTTGCATAAGAAGTTGCGTCTTTGTGCGTATAAGGTGCTAATAACGCAGGAGTTACAAGTAAAAGATTTGCCCCAGCATTATGCTTTCGCGTTAGAAATGCTGGGCAAAATGGAATATGATGATAATTTTTTTAAGAAAATTATCTTCACCGATTAATCACCGTTTCATGTTTCTGGAGTAGTCAATCGACACAATGTCAGAATATGGGGCTCCAAAAACCCTCATGTCGTTATGGAACTAGAGAGGGATAGTCCAAAAATTAATGTTTGGTACGGACTTATGCGTGCTCACGTCATCAGATCGTTTTTCTTTCACGAAAAGACAAAGGAAGTGTACTTAGATATGCTGCAAATTTACGCCGTACACATTTCACATTTACAACCAAATATCCTTTGGCAACAAGATGGTGCTCCACCTCATTGGGGAAAGATTGTGCGGGAACTTTTAAATAAAAAAATCCCAAACAGGCGGATCGGACGAGATGGTCCTATCCAGTGGCCCCCGCGTTCTCCTGACATTACTCCCCTTGATTTCTTTTTTGGGGGATTCATCAAAGACACTGTGTATTCCACCAAAGTGCACTGCATTTCAAATCTTAACCATCGCATTATTGCTGCAATCTCACAAGTTACAGAATCAATGCTGCAACGAACTTGATCAGAAATTGATTATAGGGTGGTTTTTCTTCGTGCGACAAAAGGGCTCATATCGAGGTGTATTGATACATTAAAAAAAAATTTTACTATATGAGGTAATAAATGTAATTTAATTTTACTTTCTATCTCATTTATTTTTTTGAAATGTGTCAAACACTTCTCGGACACCCTTTATTAAAAGAGTGTTTCATGTTGACTTCAGAATGCTATAAGTTATTCAATTTTGCTACCATGCCTGTTATTTCAGTTTAATTCTTTATTTTCTTTTATAGTTTATTGATTTTTTAAGGTGATAAATAATATAACAGGTACTTCTCATTTCAGGGACAATATAAAACTGTATCATCAAGCAAATTTAAAAAAATAATGTAAATTTTGCTTAGAATAGCTTTGTGTGACGAATTGTCTTCATTGTACTCATGTTTCATCAATAAAAAAAAATGTTTCTGAATGTCTGTATTGGCCCATTTATAATCTTTATAGTTTTTAAATAAGAATTGTCTTTTACTCACAAAACTCATATTTATAACTAGCCGCCTTTGGCGACCAGTCGGTCCGCCAGTATCAATGTTCGCAAAAATTTTCATATAATATTTTATGTAGCTGTGTCTCATAACAGGTTTTTCATCAAAAAAATTTATACCAAACAAATTTTGAAAATCATATAATTCATTTAAAGTATTATTTAGTATTATTTTCTTCAAATGTTCTGTTCATTGTGCTATTCATCTTTCTCTTTCTATCCGAGCAATGATTGTCCCGGAATTGATATTTTACTTAAATGGTGGAGAGAAAGGTCTAAAATTCTATGTTTTTATAGAATAATGAGATTCAAATTTTCATAAATGTAAACACATTAAACAAATATAGACACAATTGTTTTTCAAGAGATGCGAACGTTTAAAAACATCTTGGAAAATGCCGCGCACAGAGGAAATAATATTGAAACACACACATCCTTCTTTTCTTTTCTTTTTTTTTTCTGTCCTTTTTTTTCTTCACTAATTTTGTTTCTACAAACCCTATTTTCACTTTGTTATTCTTTTTTTTCTTCCCTGCCCAAATTTTATTTTGAACAGGCATAGATTAAATATTCATACAGACTAATAATAAAAGCAGCTGTTTTCTTTCTTTTTTAAACATCCCGTTATCTATGAATGAAAACCAACTGACTTCGCGCATTTCTTTCTAAACAAATCATAATTTATTACTTCCTGCTATCTTACTCAGTTGGATGGGGGAAGGAAATGAAGATTTTTGGCGGGAAAGTAAGAAAAGTGTCGTTTTAACTATTTTCCACGCAGTTTTTTCATTTTTTCTCTCCATAAGAACCATCCTCGTGTCTTAACGAAAATATTAAAATAAAAATTAGCCGAATCGGTCGAGCCGTTCCCTAGTTTTGCGCTTAGCAACGCATTTTGAGAACCATTTTTATTAATATAGATGGGATTTCATCGTGCCTTATATGCCATTGTTACAGAATCTCCCTCTTTTTTTAAAAGTAGTTAAAGCTAAATAAAGATGAAAAGGAAGGGTATAATTTGTTATACCAAGAACAAATATTTGTATTTATTTCAAAATTCTGGTTGATATTTTATTTCTTTGTTCTTTAAAAATCTATCAAGAATGTATTTCAATAAATATTTACATTATTTAAAAGATAAAAATCCATTTGTTATTTAAGTACAAAAACTGCAATGGCAAAATTACAGTTAACATATATATATATATATATATATATATATATATAACAATTTAACATTCCACATATCAAGGAATGATTTTTGCAGCAACAGCAATGCTTTCAATACCACATTCATTAGTACCTCTACGAATTCTGAAATAACCAGTTTCTCCCCATTCCGACCCCCAGCTGTTCTTCACAATCCAATATTTTTCACCTGTTTTCTTATCAGCCCCATAGCCCACAGCTAAAACTGCATGATTTGTTATTGAGAATGGATTAAAGCGATAACTTTCAATTCCTGTATGATGGTAAATTCCACCGCTATACTGCTGGAAATCAGAATAGACCATAAATGATACAGCAATAGGACCATTTTTCACAAGTTCCAATTTCATTAAATCTTCATTGCAACTGAAAGAGTAAGAAGTAGCTCATTAATTTTTTTTATCTGATACATTTTATTTTTTAAATATATATATATATACACAAATTTTAGTTGCTTATAGTTTGGAATAAGAAAAACAAACTTATACATAATAATACTAAATTAATATTTCAAATCAACATACTGAGGTTTATTATTATTATTATTTATTCATACCTTGCTTAGTAAGAAAAACAATATTTTTAATTTTAGTGACTTTAAATATTTAATTCATTATTTTATGTTTCATAATTTATTAACCTAGTTTTTGATAACCTTCTGTATTCAGAGCATTATTTGAAAAGAACAAATATATAACAGCTTTTTTCAAATTTCTTTTCATTGACCTTGAAGCTAGCAAATATTTTTTTGATATATTCTATGTATTACCAGATACTTCTCTGTTGCTTCTTATTTCATAAGTCATATTGTAGTAGTATCTAATTCCTAATATGTAATTAGAAGAATTATGGTATCCAGTAAATTGAATCTGTTATGAGCTTTATAAAAGCTTGTTGAAAAGTTAAACTGGATTTATAAAAAGTTAAATCATTGATAGCTTATGGTCCTGCAAACCTAGATCTATCTTGAATAATATTTGAGTTAATTTTTCATCCTTTTAAAAACTGAGAATTATGCCACTTTGCAGTCTGAAAAATTAAAATTACATAAAAAATATTTACATGATTTCACCAAATAAATAAAAGAATGTGTCAATTTTAATTAGCAAGATAAAATTTCATTAAATACAAGTTATTATTTTAATACTGATCTATTTTTTGAAGGAAAAAAAATTGCATGAAACATAAGAAATTTAATGTATCTGTTCCAAATTATGATCTAAAGGTTTTTATGAACATTCTGTTACAACACTAAAGTTTGAATTCCATATCTTTTTTTAAAAATGTTATTATATTAAATACCCTAAACAGAGTAAAGATTGGAAATGCTTATTTAAAATTATTATTTGAAAAATCCATCTTTAATATAGTATGTGTTGCAAAACATTCATTTCTATGCCATATATAAAAATTACGAAAAAAAACTTACCCTCCATAAAATCCTCCTATGTATTTATAATCTGCAACATAATATCTCTTGCAGTTCTTTGTTTTACACTTGTCATCTTTGCCTTCATATGGACTGCATTGTTCGGGGACAACTCCAAAATCCTGGGCATACTTCCCAGCGATTAAATATGGAAACCCACCTTCACATCCTACAAATAATAAAATAACAGTAATTAAATACAAACATTTATAGCAGGTATAAAGTAATCTAAATCTCATTTTTCTCTTCCAGATCAAAAAGTTGATTTACATGTATGCAAACAGTATGGATATAACATTATTTTATAGAAAGCTTTTAAAAATGCAATGCATGTAAATAAGGGAAACTATTATTTTTTAACTTTCTAAAAGTTAAACTTCCATCCCTATATTGTTTCAATCAAATATATATATAATTTAAGATTTGATATGGAGTACTGCTAGGCAGTTCTCATCATTCATAAAAGTTTCATGCCAAAAATTGTTTTTATTTTAGTTGTTTTATTTGCAATGTTGCCGATCTTTCTACCGTTTACAGATTTTCATCTACCATAAATGTTCCTTTTTGTGACTGTGTTATGCCTTTTTGCACAAACAAGCTTTGCTACCAAGAATCTGTTCATAGTTGGAGGAGGTGGGCAATCTTTCCAACATAGCTCATGCAGATGCTTTGGAACAGATGAAAAACTAGAGGATAAGAATTTCTTAATGGTTTAACATCAGAAGAAAATTGAGCTCCATAGTTGGTACAAAATACAAGAAAACATATGAAATAGGAACTGCCAAGAGAGAGGAAAAAAGAACTTAGAAGAAATGAAATCAGAATTCATAAATAAACACAGCACAAACTGATGACTTAAAACCACCAAGCATCCTAAGCAGTGATGGTCATGATGACAGTGCAAATTATTTTTTCAGCCATAGCAGTTCCAGAAACTCAAGATACATCGTGATTTTTTACTCCCTATTTCTCTGAAAATCACTGATAGAAACAAAGTTTACATCTTGATGATTGCTGCTAAAAGATTTTTGGTCATGATATGAGGAGCCTGATAATAAATCCAACTTCTTTTCAATGCCTTCAAAAATAATTTAAAGAAGCAACATATATAGAAATTCGGCACAAATTTAACCTAAATGGCTACTAAGAATGAATGTGTTCCAAGTTGTTCAGTTCTCAACTCTGACTAATTTTTTATTTCAGATATTTCATAAATTTTCAATAGATGTGAAACAGAAATATTTATTTTTAAATACAATCCAGATCAGTTTACTTCTCTTGGCTACTTTCCTTGAATTTACTTTATCAAAATTAATATCAGGCAAAACATATACAAACAAACTGACCAACTCATTAAAAAGGGTAATTTTACTAGAATTTGAATATATATTAATAGTTTTTATGCAATTCTATTTCAACAGCATTTACATTTTAAATTAATCACGGGGAAGAAAAATTTAAATGTGACAATTTCTATTTACCTTGAGAATATTCAGAGCAACCAACAATATCTTGAGGAGAAAATGCCACTTGCACTTTATTATTAGTAACTATTCTTAAACGAGATTCCAACATGGCCATGGATGAAAAAGCATAGCAACTACCACAACCTCCTATAAAATATAAGCAAATGAACTTAATTAGAATGAAATTCTAACATATCAAATAAGTAATAAATCTAAACTCAATTTTTCATTTTAAAATAAAAGAATAGTATATCCATTCATATCGTTATGCTTTTAGCGTAGCGGGTTCTGATTGAATGGAATTTACATGAGGACAGCACTAACAAATTTATTTACAGCTATTAACAAGATAATTGATAAAGTAAAATTTGTTATAAATGCAATATAACAGTCACTTACAGCGTAAATGCAAGCCTTACGCACAATAAACACAGTCTGCAAAACAGCTATCGTATAGCACAGCAAACAGTAAATCGCAGCAAGCTCCATAATACAACGTTAGCAGCAAACGTAAACACAGCTCATTAATCCTCTAGTCTAGAGAGACGCTTCTCTTCCGAGAGAAAACTCTCAACTCATTCACTAGTTGTAGAGTGAACGAGGCACCTAGCCCCGGCAGGGGCTTTTCCTCGGGCTCGGCTAAGATAACAGAGGCATGGCTGGGAGAGAACTGGCTTGGACTGCGTGAATCGCTGTGGTACCGTCGAGGGTAGAGGAGTGGAGGGAGAAAAGGCAGGATTCCTATTGGCTGCTGGCGTCAATCTCCACTCACTCAGGTGGTTGATTTCTTGGGGCACCTTGCCCCGGGTGGGGCTTATCCCCGGTCATGGCTGTAGTGCTTCCTCGTTGCGATCATTTACTGCCGTGGTCATCTTCGAAGTGGACTGGAACAAGACAAGATGATCGGGTTGACGGGGTTCCTAGCCCCGGCAGGGGCTTAACCCCAGTACTGACGAGATCTCTAGAGCATGGTTTTCTCTTCGGTTACGTGGATGAACGGCAAATGTTTCTGGAGCACCCGCCCATCTAAAATGAGTTATCTCCATATCATTGTTTAGATGTTTTAGAAAGGCTTTGCAAAAGTGGCTGACATGGGCTGTGATGGCAGTAGCAAGCGTGAGAGTCGTCTGAAGAAGTGTCCAGGGAGAGAGAAAGTAGTCAACTGTTCCAGATCCAGGGGAGTGAGAGAGGTGAAGATTCTTCTCGTCCAATCAGAAGGCTGCACTGGCTGGGAGTAGGTGGGGTGAGGAGAAAAATCGATACAAGCTTGAGTCACGTGGTCTATTCAAGTTTAGTGTACGTTTGTATCGTTTTTAGTTAAGTGAGGGAAGGGTTGTTATCTGTTGCGGTTACAGCTGTTTTGAGACTAAAGGGTTAAGAGTTTTAGTGCGGTTGCAGTTTGTAATTAGCTAAAGGGTTGGTATGAACGGGTTGAGCTGGAGGATCGCTTTTAGCGTGATTCATATAGAAATTTCTGCATATTATTTGGAGTGGCATATGAGGAATGAAATTTAATTGTGATAAAGTAGGATAAAATTAAAAATCAATACAAAAATTACAGATAATTGAACTGATAATATTATAAAAACTTGAGAAAATAATTAAAAGGTGATGATGATGTCGTGTCCGCTTTTATACCGCGGAAAGAGGGGTGCAGTAGCTTCTGAGGGTATGAACCCCTGAGCACCCGAGGGCAGAAGTCTGACTTCTAGCTCAAATGAAGATGAAACACACACTCATACGCTTGCACAGCCCCTTTTTACAGGGGGGCACATTCACACATCTCACAAATAGCACACAAAGGAACAACCATGCCCGAACCGGGATTCGAACCCGGGACCTCCAGAACACGAGGCAGATGCGCTACCTCTGTGCCAGCAAACCGTCTATATGAATCTCGCTAAATTAAAAGGTGGTAAATCAAATTGCAATTTAAAGGAGGATATTTCGTGGTCTTTTAGTTTTTGGGTTTGGCTGGTATTTGATAATATTTTTAATTGCGACATTTTCATCTTTGTCAAGTTTTTCGTAAAATTTTTTTGCTAGTTTTTTAATGACTTCTTTGAAAGAAGGATATTGGAGTGCTTTTCTAATGTCTGTGTTCCTCATATACCATTTTGCTTTTGCTATTTTCCTGATTGTAATATTGTATTGCGTTTCAACATATTTTAAATTTGTTTTCGCTGCAAAACCCCATGCAGGGCATGCATAAGTTAGTACTGGACGCAAGTAGGCAGTAAAAATAAGCATTTTGGCATCTCTATCCATTTTGGAATTCCGAGAAATAAGGGGGGGGGAATTTACGCGCTGTTCCTCGAAATTTGTTTTTGAGATTAATTAAATGGGGTTTGAAAGTTAATTTACTATCTAATGTGACACCTAGGTATTTGCTCTCCTGAGACCAATTTATTTCCTGGTTATTAATCCTGAGTTTAGGGATTTTACATTTATTTCCCTTATGGAAATAGACAACTTCAGTTTTGGATGGGTTTATTTTAATCTTCCACAGTTTCATCCATTCAGTAACCTTGTTCAGATGACGGTTTAGAACAATTTGCATATATTTTGGATTTTTATTTTTAGCCAGTATTGCTGTGTCATCGGCATATAAGCAAAGTTCTGTGTTGAATTGTGTTGGTATGTCATTGATGTAGAGTGTGAAAAGTACAGGGCCCAATTGTGACCCTTGTGGTACACCTGCTTTGATATTTTAAGTTTCAGAGAATTCTTGGTTTACTCGAACGGTAAATTTTCTGTTTTCAAGATAGGATATAATAATTTTAATGAGATATGATGGTATTTTATAGTTAATTGATTTGTGTATAAGACCATCCTGCCAAATGCCTTTTGTATGTCTAGAAACACAGCACCAGTTTTTTGTTTATTTAAAAATCCTTCGTTGATATATTCTACTGTTCTTACGAGTTGGTGTGTGGTTGACAGATTTGGTCTGAAGCCAAATTGCTCTGGGCACAGGATGTCCCTTTCTTTTAAGTAGTCGTTAAGTTTTTCAAGGATAATAATCTCTGTGATTTTACTAAGTGTAAGGAGAAGCGAAATTGGACGATAGCTAATCGATATCTATCTCAATAAAACGATCATGCAATATCAGAACCCTTGAAAAACCAACTATTTTGAGAATGAGAGAGTAAAAAGTGAACCAGGAGGGGGGAGGCATTTTACATCTTTTATAAAAAAAAAAAAAAAAAAAAAAACTGACTAAGGCAGGGGCAGCTGCCCCGGGCCCCCACATAAGTGGGGGCTCCAAATCCTATATAAATTTTATTTTACGTTTAATTCTTAAATGAATGTTCTTCATTACTAAAGTAGTTAAGCAAAGGGGGGCCCAAAAATGTTCCTGCCCCATCCTCCAACTAGACTAAGTCGGGCCTTGCTTTTATCTTGTACGAAACTAAAGAGATAGATATCCTATTACACCCTCCTGCCCACTCGGACCCTTTGAAGTACAGGAATGGGTCTCAAGGCAATGAACGTGTTTGCATAATAGGACATAGGACACATTTTAGTTAGAGACCTTGCTCAAGGAGGTTAGAAGATCTTTGCTCAAGGAGATTAGTTTCTCCAAAACATCCTGTTAGCAATTTAGTGTTTCACGTTTAAAAAATATTGGTTTTGATTTGTGTTGTGGAAAGGAGTTCATTTCTGTGTTTGATCTTTGACTAAAGTGAAAATAAGTACGCATATAATTTCTTAATACATTTTCGTTTCTATGTTCGTATTTTTGGAAATACTGTATTCCTGGCTTTATATTTTTTGGCACATTTGATGGTTAAAAACAGGGCTCATTTACTATACGAATAGTTAGGCACTGGCACCGCTCAAAAAGATAAAATAAACTGGTTACTTTCTCCTCTTAACTGAAGGGGAAAATTTTTCAACTCCGAAAAATCGTCAAAAGTCCAGCTAATATTTTTATGCGATTAATTTTTTAAAAATGTTTTAGCCATGTTACTAGAAAAGAAAGGTGAAATATGGAGCTTGAAAACTAAAAAAAGAAAAAAAAATGAAGATCGGCATAAAAATTTACTCAATAAATGTATTGTTACGAGCGAGCAAAACGCACGCCAAAGGTGAAAACGCTAGCCGCGCGTCACGGGATACTCCGCGCCAGCCGGGTTGACTTGGCGAGAAGAATGTTCTGGTAACCCCGAGAGAAGTCTGGCTGCGCCGAGGTTTTTCTCCCTTACCGCGGAAGCCTCTCGGAACTTCCGCCGTAGCACGGCCACGCTTTCGCCCGACTATATAAGAGGTGGGTTGCCTCTTCCTGGCAGTCGATCGCTCAAAGTGGATCTCGCTCTTTGAGAAGAGAAGCGTTTCGCTTACTTGTAGCTTTTCGCTTGAGCTGTGTTTGCGTTTGCTGTTAACGCTGTGTTATTGAGCTCGCTGTGATTGACTGTTGCTGTGCTATACTATAGCTGTTCTGCAAACCGTGTTTATTGTGCGTAAGACTTGTATTTACGCTGTAAGT